>VZRR01002468.1:219562-372692 GCA_013398015.1 Oreocharis arfaki | reverse complement strand
GGCAGCTTCCCCTCCTGGAGCAGCGCTGGTCACAGCCGGCAGCAGCGCTGGTGGCTCCCGGTGAGCAGGGTGGGTGCGATGGTTCTGGTGAAACAGCGGTTCTGTGGAAAAGAGTCTGGTCTTCGCCTGAAGGTCAAGCGATGTAGCTTCTTGTTCTCTGGAAGTCCAGCAGAGAAGGCTGCTTTTTGCCTGAAAAGCTCTGATTATATCCAGGTGGGAAACGTTCAGTTCCTCCTCCTCCTGGGCAGAGCATCTCACAATAGGGTGGTGAGGCACTGATGGGTCCATTAACAGGAGATAGTCTGGAGGGAGAAGGCAAGGAAACACTGCCCCACTGCTGGTTTCACAGCTCACGAAGATGGTGATAGAATACACTGCAACCCAGGACATTTTTAAATAAACAGTTCAGATTCCCCGCCGGTCTGGGTCCATGTCTCGGTCACTCACATTAGGTAAAAAATATATTCAGTCAGATGAGTTATTTGGGTAGACTGAAGTGCCACCTGAAATCAATAATTGTACTGTCAAAATACATCTCTTATTCAAATGTTGCTTTTCAAACAGGGCTTTCATTAGGCATGCTTTTTACCACAGTTATAGTTTCTTCAGTGTTTCAACATGGACATGAGCATAAGATCAATGCCCACAGGAGGAAAAAAAATAGCTAGAGTTGAACTGGTGGGTTTAAATGGCTACTGATTACACTTGCAAAGTGATACACAAAACATCTGAATTAATATCTGTATGTTAGGTATATAAATAATGTTTATTTTATGAAACGCTGCATCCTGAAGGTAAATATGTGGCTGGGGTTTGAAGTCAATGTGTTTGCTTTAAAATGAATACATAGATGCATTCAGAACTCCATTCCAAACATGAAAAGAAGCTGACCTTTAAAACTATGGTTGCACATACATAATTGCAAGAATATTAAAATTTGTTTGTGCTTATATATGCAGCTGTTACAACAGTTTTTCAAAAAACACGTCTTCATTTTGGTGCTTTAGAATCTCTAAATATGTCCAAATTGTATTAGAAAGAATAGAATTAAATGCCTCCGCATATAATTTAATTATTTCTAAGGAAGACAAGGTCCTTTGTACATATTTTTCAAAATATCTGGCTTTAAAATAAATAATTATGATGGTTTACCCATAAAAATTAGGTATTTTCAATTAGAAAACCACCATGATTTCAGTTTTCTAAGCATCACTGCATTCTCTCTGTCATGGCAAAATCTTCAGTTGCCACCCTGGAAAAATAGACTTTCTAAATACATTGTTACCCTATTTTCACTGCAATGAGGAAAGGAAAGATTATGCAAGTATCAATTTCTGATCCAAACTTTCAGCTCTTCTGTCTTTGTAACAGACAAGTCTTTTCCTGTGTAAGGTAGATTCTTCATGTTTTAGAGACCATTCATCTGGTGTGAAATAGGGAACAATACTACAGATATTTGTAAAGTTGTAAAATCGCACGTGTTAGTGAAAGAGAAGAAGGATAGGAATTAGGAAACAGACAGAAAACACAGACAAAACTAATGGATGTGAGAAAGATAATGAACAGGAGTCAGCAGTGCCCTGGCAGCCAGGAGGGCTAAGCATGTCCTGGGGGGCATCAGGCACAGCATCACCAGATGGGCAAGGGAGGGGATTGTCCCACTCTGCTCTGCACCGAGGCAGCCTCACCTTGGATACTGTGTGCAGTTTTGGGCACCACAATACAAGAAAGATATAAAGCTATCAGAGACCTTCCAAAGGAGGGCCATGAAGATGGTGAAGTGCCTTTAAGGAAACTTTATGAGGAGCAGCTGAGGTAATTTTTATTGTTTAGCCTGGAGAAGAGGAGACTGAAGGGAGACTGAGGAAGTCTACAACTTCTTTGTAAGGGAAAGCAGAGGGTCAAACACTGATCTCTTCACTGTGGTGACCAGTGACAGAACCCAAGGGAATGGCCTGAATTTGTGTCGGGGGAGGTTTAGGTTGGATATTAGACAGTTTCTTCACCCAGAGGATGGCTGGGCACTGGAACAGGCTCCCCAGGGAAGTGGTCACAGCATCAATCCTGACAGAGTTCAAGAAGCATTTGCACAATGTTCTCAGGCACATGGTGTGATTCTTGATAATGGTGTTGTGCAGGGCCAGGAATGGCACTGGATGATTCTTGTGGGTCCCTTTCAACTCACATATTCTGCGATTCTGTGAATTGTGCCTAGGAGAAACATATCTGTAGAGCTAGAGGAAGACGGACATAATTGTCTAGAAAGATTTAGAATAAGTTTGGGTGGCAGGGAGAATACCTAGTTTTTACTATAAATGATCAATTTTCACTTTCTTTGAGCGATCCCTGAAAATCATCAAACATCCTTCTCTGCAGAAATATTCCTTGCTTCATTTGCTTGTCAGGTGTATTAGAAGACAAAAATCAATCCAATGAGCTTTCATGGAGGATCATTAAACAACTTTGCTCTCACATAAAAAACCATGAAATACTAAACATGAAAGGATACTTCTTCTGTGTTGTTTAAAACTGAAAATACTGCATGGTCTTAAGACACTTTCCACTGTACCATAAACTGTGTATTTGTATTTGGAACCCAAGTAAGGAAATGGCATTCAAAGAAGAAAAGTTCTGCCAATGTTAATTAATGATTAAGTGAACAGCAAATGCAGGCATCAGTACCTTTACAGAAAATGTTCAGTGAGCACAGGAAGAACACAGAAGCATTACTCAGACATTCAAAGATGTTATAAAGGCAGACCTCTGCTGAATCTGGAAATGAAGAAGAGATGAAGAGAGCCAAAACATGGCTTCCACATTTACAGCTGAAGCAAAGCTAAAGCTAAAGTAAATTCTATTTTCATGCAAAAAAAAAGCAGAAAAACTCATGGCAATGGACTCAGAAAAAGGTGAAACAATCCGTGCTACTTTGGATTTGTCTTTAGTGGAAACATTGCTTGTGAAGTATTTCAGGTTCACATCGCCTAGTGGCAGAGTCTAAAGGATTACAGTACTATTCATGAGATAGGAAGATGAATTCAGGGATAATGCAGCAAACTGGATTCACAGTTCCATGGGAGTAGAAAGCAAGGGAACCAAGGGAACCAAGCAATTTCCACTAGACTACTCCCTGTCATCTCTGAGAGATCATGGTAGCCTTTCACCATGGCAAGAAAAGAAATGTTATGCCCATTTTCCAGAGATAGATAGAAAATAACTCTAGCTTAGAATTTTGAAAACTGATCTCTTATAGCTTTGTTATGAGGAAATTTGGAAATAATGACACAAAATGCTTGCACTAGAACAAGTAAAAAGTGTATTTCATAATTTCTTCTGGCCATTCACAGATTACTTAGATAGTGTACCAGCGTTTTCCTCTATTAACCAAACCCCAAACTCATCAGTTTGGGTATGTCACACATTAGTGAACTCAAAGCTCTCTTACCTGCTCTTTAAGCTGAAAAATAATTGAATTCTGAAATGAAATCCTGTTTCTCTGTGGCTTAAGTTATTTTTTTTCCTGTTAGTTTCAAGATACTCCTGAGAGA
This sequence comes from Oreocharis arfaki, assembly GCA_013398015.1. Lineage (NCBI taxonomy): Eukaryota > Metazoa > Chordata > Aves > Passeriformes > Paramythiidae > Oreocharis > Oreocharis arfaki. The sequence continues at coordinate 369,144 of VZRR01002468.1, read as the reverse complement.
AACACTAAAAAGTGCCAAAGCTTTACTATAATCTTAGTTTGTTTCTTTCCTGATGAATCATAAATTTGCAGCTGATAATGAAAACATTCAAATGGAACGGCAAGAAGGGCAAGAAGAAGATCTTCTAGAAGCACATAAGTAGCAAACGTAGACTAGGAAAATGACAGCCTGCTGCTGAACAGGGTAGAGGCCCTAGCAACACAGGACAAGTAAAAGAATTCAGGTATTGAATGCCCTCTTTGCCCCTTACTTTACTAGTAATACTGGGAAGACATACCCTTGATAGAAGAGGTAGAGGAGAATCAGGTCAGGAAATACTCAAGCCAAGTAGACTTACAGAAGTCTGTGGGTCTTGATGAGATGCAACCACGAGCGCCAAGGGAAGCGGGTGATGTTATTGCAAGGCCACACTCCATAATCCTAGATTGGCCATGGCCATTGAGGTATGCCTGAGGACTAAAGAAAAGTAAAAGACACTCCTGGCTTCAAGAAGGGCAAGAAAGAAGGCTGAGGAAACTACAGTTCTGTCAGCCTCACCTCAATACCTGGGAAGGTGATGGAGCAGATAATTCTGGAAAACATTTCCAGGCACATGAAGGTCAAGAAGGTGATGAGGAGTAGTTGACAAGCACTCATGATCAAGAAGCCTTGCTTGACCAACCTGATAAACGTCAATGATTAAATTATTAGCTTGATAGACAAGGAAAAAGCAGTGGATATTTTCTACCTGGACTTCAAGAAAGCTTTTAACACTGTCTCCTGAGTGTCAGAAAGTAATATGACAGAGTGACATTTTATTGTGAAATTTATTTACTTTTCTCTTCAAATATCCAGGACTTTTTTTTTTTCTGATGTTATTTTAAATTTATAATACTTTTGAACCTTCTAATGTTTATGACAGTGGATGATTTAAGAGGTAAATTGCAATAAAGATTTGATGACACCTCATTTAGATATAGTATTATTATTATTTTTTTTTTTAATCACAGTCAACTGGGAAGGGGAAGAATTCCATTATATTTCATATAATGACTGTCAGTCTTAATTTTTTCAAGAAAATCACTTAATTGTGAAAATACATTTCTTACTCTTTTCATCTCAAAGAATTTTCTAAAATAGGAAAGCAGTGTGAAAATTAGAAACTTAACAAAATCTGAGCATGTATTCCTTTAAAAAAAATGGGAGTTTTCAAGGTTTCTTTATCCTCCTTTATTTTTGTTGCTCCAAAAGCAGACGTATGTGTATGGCTGACCAAGATAGTCAACTGGTAAACTGCTCCACTTGAAAGATTAACATTTTTTGCTTTCTTTCCTGAGTTAGTTTTCAAATGATTCCCTGATCTAATGCTAAATATGACATGGCAGAGCACGATAGGGGATTGAAAGAGTAGCTAAAATGGAAAATAAGGATAAGAGATGTTCAAAACAACTGAAGCCATAATTTCACTGTTGGAGAATAACCTGGAGAACACAGCAGAGACAGCACCATGCACTACTGCCTCAATTAGAGCAAAATGTAAGAGCAATTGCGTAGAGAGCAATTGCGTAGAGAATCTGGTCCAATACTACGTAGAGACCTCTGATGTCTAATCTGGAATTCTACTCTACAGAAATCAAAATAAAAAATCTTTAGGTTTTACTTATGCAGCAAATACCCATGTGCATTCTTCTCATGCAGTGTTACATATGATGCCTCATTTTGGCAGGTGTTTCCTATCAGGTGAAAAAGTTCTTTTCCCACTGAAATCAGGGATGCAAGGAGGCTCCACTCTCAGACTCAGATTCGCTGGAATAATTATCTTTTACCTAAACATTCATGAACACGCACACACACACTCATACATTCAGGAGTACAAACACCAAACAACATCTGCAAACTATTCAGAATGTTCTACTCTGAAATTTTATTTAGCAATGAGTTAAAATAACACCAGTGTACCCCACTGAGGTGCATTCACTGTTTTTTTTAATAGGACTTATAAAAATACTGTGCAAGATATGTAATTATGGCGAAGACTATCAAGGTCATAGAGGTTCTACATACTGTAAAAGTCTGTTTGTCCTAGTTGATGACACAAAGCATTCATTAAGCTTTTCAGGGTTCTCAGTCTGTACAATATGCCATCAAAGTAAATGTAACACAGATATTTAATTTTTTAGTAGCGGTCTTAATTAGTAGTGGTCTTAAGTGTAAGCTAACAATAGAGTTTTTTTTTCTTGCTACTGTATAATATTGATGGGAAAATTATCAGTAATTTATCTATTTTCATTATGCAGTACATGAGTTAGAGAATGCAGATGCATCATTTAGAATTACATACTAGGGAAGCTCTAGTGACTTTAAAATAACCATGTGAAAGATGAACAAAAAATGTTTAATATTTTTCAAAAATGTCCTGAGTATAAATCTTTTCAAAATGCTAGAACCTCAACAAATAAATATAAACAATTCAGCTGAAACATAAAAAATGCAAAATGAAAATAAAAGATGATGGTTAAAAGCACTTCAAGTAGATTTATGCTTTATAAAATAGTAAAAAACAATACAACAATATTTGCATAGAATTATAGAATCGTTAAGGTTGGAAAAGAGCTCCAAGATCACTGAGTCCAACTGTTAACCTAACACTACTGTGTTACTGCATATCCCCACGTCCCACATCCACACGCCTTTAGAACACTTCCCCCACACGCAGTCATCTCTATGCTGTCAGAAGCCAAATTGTCACTACAGCAAATAGTGGCACTTTTTAACTTTAGCAAATGATCCACATTTATCTCTGTTTACTCAGTGAACCAGCAAATATTGGCTCCCACACTAGCTTTTCAGTAACTAGCATTTGGTAAACATAAATAACTAAGCTGTATCTATTGTGATGGTATTTCTAACACAGAAATCTCCCATTTGAGGATGATGTACAAACAAATATGCAGATAAAACATTAGCAAAACATAACTGTCTATGTTTCTCAACTAAAAAAAAAAAAATGGATGCATTGATATGAAAGATTTAAATATATCCACATATGTTATAGATTATCATTTTGTAGAAGATGAAGAAGAGCCCTGTGACACACATGAATTAGTATTTTGCAGGGGCATGTGAGCAGCTTGACCACCAAGAGGGAAAAGGAGTTGTACCAGGGAGGCATCCAGGCAACAGGAAGTTGAAAGACCAAGAAAAGAGAAATGTAAGGAATGCAAATACATATATTCTAAGTAATGAATTAGAAGTACTGGAAAACCCAAGGAAAACAGTATCAAAATGCAATTTTAAGGTCCTTCTTTTGAGAGAGAAAGAAATAGCATTAAAGCATCAAGCATGAAGAAGAAGGATGGAAACACCTGTAGTGTATTGCTAATTAAAAGTTTAGAAAAGTTTATTTTAAAAATTTAAAACTGTCTGTAAAACTTGTCACTATTTAAACAATTCCACCACAGCAATCTCTAAGATGGCATTTATTCACAAAAGCTGAAAACAGCAGTAAATGACCTTAGTAGTAACAGCTTAATAAAATTATCAAGCAATTACTCCTAAAATTAACTCCAAGAAAGAGAAAATACAAGTAAATGTCATTAAGAATTTTGCATTCATCTGCATATCTACGGAATATAGCTAATCACTAAATCACATTACTTCTGAGTCTGAATTATACCCGATTTCCAATGAGTAATGGACATTAGCTGTTCTCATAAGTTCTTTAAAACTCTTGCACAGTGTACTAATTTTTATTTGTTTTTTAGTACTTCAATTAAAGCATACAAAATGCCAAGCACTCTCCAGGTGTATCCTCAGAAACAAAACAAGTCTGGCATAGCAGCAGTCAGTGTAACCAGCTGGGTTTAGACAGAGGATACAATTCTTTTGTTTGCAACTGACTTTAGCTGATTAGTTACAACAGCTCCCAGCTCACTTTGCTCCAAATAGATCTGAAATTTTTTTTTTCTTATCTAACATCTTTATCATGTGACACTACTGACCCTGGTGCTATTATGGACATCAGTAATACCAATACTCTCACCGGAGAATGTGATAGCTGTTGCTCCTTCTTTCACTCATCTCTTTGCTAGAGTCAGCAAGCCTTATACATGCACTGTCTTAGCCTTGAAAATATGTGATACAATGCAACAATATATTTGCTTACAATATGATCTTCCTAATCTGGAATGTCTGTGAGTTTAACATAATTCAGCTCATCCATAAGACTGATATAATTTGCATACAAAGAACATCAACAGCACAAAGAAAAGCAGTGAAAAATTTTACAAAATAGTCCAACTACTCATTCATCTACATATCCCAAAGTTTTTGTACTGAGCTCCTATGAAGAATGTGCAACCCCACTATTAGATGTTGAAGGAGACAGAATTAGATTTTTGCGTCGCTCCTTTTCCCTGAAAATAGTCACAGTATATTTGAAAGGGTCCATAAAGTGTTGGTGCACCTCCAGCAAGTCACAGCACTTTCCCTGAAATATAGCACAGATACTAATTTTCAGAATGTTTCTAAATAATGGCAAGGCTTAAGAAATACATTATTGCATTAAGTAAAGACAATAATAAGCTTGCAGTGGAGTTTTTATCTTCCTCTTACACTCTTGTAACATTTCTTGGGAAATATTACAATTAGTAATATTAGTACCTTAGTAGACTAAGGTATGGTTTCAGAAAATTATCTTAGTTTTACCTTCAGTAGAGTATTTCTAAATTCCTCTAAACAAAACTTTGCTAAAACACATGATTTCTTGTTCCAAGAGCAGTCATATTTTGTAAACCATACTGACTGTGCATATTATACTTTCAAGAGTCATATGTCATTCTAAAGATTGTCTCAGTAACTGGTAGTGTGTTTTAACTGATGAACAGAAATGCCGAAGGGAAAATAATCAGGTAAACCCTTTTATTTCTCTGATAAAAATTTTATAAAAGAAAACCTATTTGCTTTGGACCAAGCAAAGGATTTTCTTTCAACACAAATGGAAAATTCCTTTATGAAGTCCATTAACAGAAGAAAAGGAAATAGAGAACAACATAATATGTCTGCAAAAGGAAAAAATTAATTCAAAGGTGCTTTTAGCCAAAAGCCATTTCATTAAACCAGGGCATAAAAATCCCCAAACAAACAAGCAAGCAAAAAGCCCTCAGTTCTATCTCTTAGCAATTGGAGTATTTTTATATGTGCTTGTGGGGAAAAAGTCTCTGGATTCGAATTCTGTGCTTCATGCAAATTCAAATATGCCATGCAAAACATAATAATTTGAACAGTATAAAATTAGAAACTCACAAAACATCCAATATTATAATTGTACCGCATCTCACTTAACAAATAAAACATATGGCTGTGAATCCCTTGGGGGAGAAATAATTGATACCAGCTGAGGAGTCTAAATACTTGGATTTTGGAAAAAACCACAAAAAACCCCCCCAAAAACCAAAAAACCTAATCTTCCTAGGTTAAGGAATTTTAACGTCAACAAGTCTGGTGAAAAGGTGGTGTGTTCTGTGTCCACTTATCATTGTCCTGGCTTCTCACAGATGCCTGATGGCATTGACTGCAGCAGTTTCACCTCCTATGAGACAGTCTCATTGGCTTCCTAGACCAGCCTGACTTTGAACCATGAGTTTCCATCCCTCTTTGTGTTGCTCAGTCAGGTTGCTTTACACTGTCAATATTGGTCACCTGGTACTTTGGGATGATCCATCTACTTTTACACTTTTTTATGCCAATGAGATGAAAAACTACCAAACTTTACTAAATTTGTAGCACAAATCCAATGCTCAGGTACTTTTTTAAATTTGCCCCTTTAAGTACATGAAAATACCAGTTTATTTAAACACTTGGAAATCTTTAGGTTTTTTACTTCATTTTCATTTCAGGTGAAGCAAAAATTTCAGATGATTAGTGACTAAGGTGATCTAAAACCCCAAACCAAACAAAACCAAAAATAAACCAGCCAGTCTTAAATTATTTCAAGTTGCATTATTCAAACATGTAGTACTTTTATGGTCGATATTTTGTGGTAACTCAGTCTTAAAAAACTGTTGTCCTGGTCTTTTAACTAAAAGAGCTTTCACGGACTCCCTTTATTCTAGATCAGTGATCAACCTGTGAATCATGGCTGCAACATTAATTTCTATGTGAGTTTACCTGCTTGTCTCTCCTTTGCTTGGGAAACTCACTGTAGTAAAATGTTGAGCTGCTGTTGCTGTCATGGTACTTCATCACTCTTTTATACTGCTAGCTGTTACATACGGCAAATTACTAAATAGAGCAAACAAAATTGTGAAGTAGGTGGGTATGGTGAACTTATATATAGTTGAAACTAAAGCAATTCAGTGTTACAAGAGTGACAATTAGATATTAAATGATATGCACTTAGGCAATTTACTTAAATGGAAACTCTTAATGCAGCAATTTGTGAACTAGACCATCATGGATGTCTTTTTTGTTTCAACTTTAGAAAATTATTTTAAGAAATGTATTGTGTTAGGAATGTTCTTAAGAAGATAATTATTGCAAAAATTCATTCAATATAATTATATTAAGATGTGAGTATATGAGAATAAAGCTGTGTATGCCAAAAAAAAAATCTTCCTGTGTATAAAAATCTCAAAAATATTGAACAAATAAATGAAATTCCAATATTTTTTCCGTAACTTTACCCTCAGAGCTCAAAGAAATCACTTTTGTTCATATGAAATTAGCTGTGTGAGAAATCATCTGTAGGCCAAAGTGTAATTTATCTAGAAAATACTATTCAATGGAAGGTAACAAATCTTAGAAAGGTCACATATATGTTATAGTAATTCTTTTCAACAATGGGCTTCGCTATCATTTATCAATTCAATAGTTGCAGTTTTCTTTACCAATTCAATACAAAAGAAGTAGAGATGTCTAAAAAAGCATAACTATTTTGGAGAGCAGAAATATTTAATTTTGCAAGGATATTTGCTCCTCTTAAGACTCAAGCTCTTTAGCTCCAGACCCTTCACCAGCATTGGTTGCTGTTCTCTGGACAGCAACTTGCAACTTGCTACTGACTCTCCATTATTGCTATAAACGGAAATTTATCAAAGTAATCAAAAGACTGATTTTTAAAAAAATGATTTTATGAGAGCAGAAGGAATTGGGATGACAAGGCAATTGCAAATTTGTCTATTCGTGGAGAGAGTTGTAATGTTCTAATAAGTATAGAAATCACGTAAGTACAGCTTTACACAAACATAGGCATGACTATGAATCCCTGTTAATTCTAGGACAAATTACTTATTCTATAAGTGAAACGTAAGCTGCATCAACACAAAATAAATACAGTTATTTGGTTGTCTTTAGAAAAACTCTAAAGAGTCCTAAATTGAAAACAAAACAAAATTAAACAAAATTAAACAATTGAACTTTGAGGGGATACCCTCTCTGCTAATGGAGATGAGTAAACACTACAAATGCACTGCTTTCAAGTTGAGAGTTCTTTGTATCCACACTAGAAGAAGCTGCAGATGTTGCATGTGAAACAAACCCCCTTCAAATTTCTCCCCTTGAAAAATCAGTTCTGCAGAAAACGTGAAGCATTTGGAAACGGATGGAACTGATAAACTGGCTGTTTATGGCTTGGACAGGTGTACTCTTTGCTGGATGAAAAAGCTGGCTTGATGGCCAGGTCTAGACAGTGCTGGTGAATACAGTTGAATCCAGTTCGTGGTGTTCCCCAGGGCTCAGTATTGGGGCCAGTTCTGTTCAAAACCATTTTCAACAATTTGGGTGAAGGGATGGGGTGTATCCTCAGTAAGTTCACAGACACCAAGTTGAGTGGGAGAGCTGTTCTACTGGAAGGCAGGAAGGCTCTGCAGCTGGATCTGGACAGGCTGAATGGGTGGGCTGAGGAGCACTGCATGAGGTTCAACAGGTTCTGCACTTGTGTCACAACAATGCCATATATCTCTATAGGCTCAAAGAAGGGTGGATTGAGAGCTGCTCAGCAGAAAGGGATGTGGGGTGCTGTTTGACAACCAGCTGGATATGAACCAGCAGTGTGCCCAGGTGGCCAAGAATGCCAATGGCATCCTGGCCTGTATCAGTGCTTGTCCCACTGTACTCAGCACTGGTGAGGCCACACCTTAAGTATTGTGTCCAGTTCTGGACCCCACACTTCAAAAAGGACATTGACGGGCTGGAACAAGTCCAGAGAACAGCAACCAATGCTGGTGAAGGGTCTGGAGCTAAAGAGCTTGAGTCTTAAGAGGAGCAGCAGTGAGAGCTGGGGGTGCTTAATCAGGAGAAGAGTAGGCTCAGGGAGGCCCTCATTGCTCTCTACAACTACCTGAAAAGAGGTTGTGGCCGGGTTGGCGGCAGTCTCTTTTGACATGTCTCAACTGACAGAACAAGACGAAAAGGCCTTAAGTTGCAGCAGGTGAGGTTCAGATTAGATATTAGAAAAAAAATTTCACTCAAAGAGTGGTTAGGCACTGGAATAAGTTGCCAGGGAGCTGGTGGAGTCACCACCTCTGTAAGTGTTCAAGAGGTATCAGGATGTAGCACTTGGTTCAAGAGTGTTTATGGTGGTGTTGGTTTGATGATGATCTTGAAGGTCTCTTACAACCCTGATGATTCTCTGATTCTGTACATATATATGCATTGGATAGACACATAGAAAGGATTGTAAACACACCCTTGCTCTTAGATTCAGATGATTGTGCCTTGACAGTAATAAGAAAAAATATAATAGTTGAAAAAACAAAACAAAACAAACCAAAAACAAACCATAAAGATCAGGAAAGCATTATCAATCTCTTCTCTGTCTCATGATTTTGCAAAAAAAGCTCTAGCCACAGGTAGCAGACTGACTGGACAATTTAATGCTTCTGTGCGATCAGTGAATTTTGGAAACAGAACAAAGCACATCTGCGTGCAGTTAGACATTCAGCTGGAATATAAACACAGGCTAAATGAACGTCTGGACAAAAAGAAAAATCCTTGATTAATTTTTTGGGAGATTCTAGGGCTTTGTGTAGTATATAATGCCATGAATTTGCACAGCAGCTTCTTCCAAGTGTTTTTGACATATTGTCAGTAAGTTTGAGTGCCTTATATTTCAGTGTTCTTTGGAACTGAAATGGCAGTTGCTCTGGATATACTGCAGGGGAAACCAAACATCAAAGTAAGCAAAATAAGAAAAGAAGAACTCTACCCTTCCTGAAACAAAAAGTAACAAAACACACCTCACAACTGAGTTTCATCTTTTGTCTTTGGCCAGATTCCACAAAGGTATAAGGCTGTTCAAATCATCATGATCAAGGGAAAAAAAAGTGTTCAAAACTTGTATTCCCCACAGAACAACAGGAGAGAAAAATAACTCCTCTCCTATCAAAACAACTACTATAATAAATTTGCAAAAAGCAAGAAAAAAGGGGTTGCATTTTATAATAAAAAATTAAATGAGAATCTAAAACTTTCATCTAAGTTCTACAACTTGCTGCCTTAACATGACTTTTTATCTACTGTAAGTTCCAAATTCATACTGCTATGTCAGGGTATTCTTGTTTTGTTTTGTTTTGTTTTGTTTTCTTTTTTTGTTTTGTTTTGCTTTCTTTTTTTCCCCTTAGGGACTCTATAACCTGCCATGGAGTAAGTCTTTTTTCCTTCCCTTCTAAGTATTTTCTCAGTAAATAGTAAGGAAAGTTAATCTTAAATGTATAATTTAAATTTTTAAGTCAGTTCCATTAGACTCTTTCAAAGGCATGATTCATAGTTTTTGAATATTTGGGACTGTTAATGCTTCAAAATTCTACATGAGTACTTAGTGCTGCACTTTGTACTAATATACTTAATTTTGTTTCTAGTCAAGTCTTTGAGATAATCTCATTCTTTTTGGTTTATGTTTCCCTCTGTATAAAAGCTTCCAGATGTGTTTCACTGAAGATTTTCTTAGTGCATCCCTTTTTTTTTTTCTTTTGTGTAAAGAAGACTAATGAAAACGTTCAATTAAATTTTTCCCATTTATTTCCAAAGCTGCATGAATACACCTTTCCCTCTGTGCACCTACAAAAGCGGACCTTTTGCAATAATTTCTTCCCAAAATCAATCTGATTAGTCTGGAGGAAATTAGATATTGACTAAAATGCAAAAACTGCTGCCTCCATGAAAAGATATCACTGGCCTCGATATGTTTATGACATATTACTTATTCTCTTCCTGTATTCAGTCAGATAGCTCTTTATTCTGGACCTCAGAGACTGTTCATCATGAGGCAGTTTAAGTAAAACTGTTTTGTTAAAATATCTTTTCTTCCTAAAATATTGAATACTGAAAATATTATGCATTATTTAAATTTAATTTCTACTATTTTTCCACTAAATTTGTGGGCCCACTACATTTTTTTTTTTTTTCCTTTTAAACCTGATTATATCCTGGAAAATGCCACTTTGCAGAAGCATCATTTCTTCAATTTAAGTTTTACAGTCACCTTTTTTCATTTTAATATTTCTTCTTCTCCATGGCAATTTTGTTTGTGACAGTTATAATTATATATACATTTGAATAAAATTGAAAAACTGGGGAAAAGAGATGGCTTACCTTTGTACTTCAGTGATTTGTATGAGACCTCCTTCCAACAGCCAACACAGCACAAGGCAGTAATTTCTCCGTCTTTCTTCCCTTCTGCTTTTAGTGAAATATTTGTTAAGAACAAACGTCTCTTTCAACACAAGCACAGAGATTCATGAAAAGTCTTCTTCTAGCCACCTGAATGCCAAAGTTATGTTTTCAGTTCCAAATGATACAATATTAAGTAGATTTGCCTTTCCTGGATTTTTTGAGTTACTTTTTCAGGTTTATGAAGATGCCACAAGTAAATCAGTAGTTTTATTTTGTTAACAATAAATAATACTGCTTTTGCCAGAGGAAATATGATAGACCAAGACAAAACAAAATTTTTTTGAAAGCCATTCTGAGGGCCTCTATCTACAGGTAAAAAAATATAAAAAGAACAAAAAAAAACCCCACCTTATCCTGGTATAGCCAATATAGTCATAGTACTAAATTATTTCAGATTATTATATTAATTAATTTTAAATTTCTCACCGCTCTGATTTTCTAGCACAGCTCTCAGGATAGCAACATCAATATACATGGTGTATAGTTAAACAATTCATAAAATCTATATATTCATCTCCTTTTGAAAGTTCTATTTCTCTCTGAAAACAGAGAAGACCATGTATGACAGTGACTGCTTCTCTGCTTTCTCTCATGTGAGAAATCCTTTAAAATTAAATCCTTAATTAAAAAAAAAAAAAAAAAAAAGTTAAATTATACTAAAAAATAATTCTGGGTAAAGTAATTTCTTTATTAAGAAAAAAACTCCTAACACATTTCCAGCTAAATTAAAAATGAAAACAAACAAAAAGAATATACAGGCTCCTATTTACTTCTTCCTTAAGTCAGCTGTAAATAAATGTTGACCATTTTATGGTCACTGAACAGAATAAAACAGTTTTCAACCTTCTAATCATTGTTAAACTATAAATGCTATTCTCATATCATTTGGTTATCAAGCAACAAGCCACTAATACAGTGTAATTTATAATTAATGTTCTGCTGTCAAACTAAATGGAAAAGGTTCAACCCATCATTTTGCTGGTTCAGGAGTACTGTTGAACTACAGTGCTGTCTATCATCAGGAATTTCTGCTTTCCCCTGGACAAATTTTCATTGACAGAGCAAGCTTGGTGTTGATTTTTCCCATAGTAGTCTTGTGTTCTAGTACTGTAGAAGGGTACCCATGTTAGAGGGCAAGTTGGAAATCTTTATATATAGTACAAGGTTCTCTTTCTTTTCCTTTCGTATGTGTGTGGGTATAATAGTAACAGAGAGAGGATGTTCACAGCCACTATTTTAGTTTGTTGCCTAAATTAGAGTCTTAGTCTTCCTAAGTTTCTTCCTCACAGTCATTGTGTTTAACGTAGGTAAGAAGCACTACCAAAACAAATAAATTTTAAAAAAGAGATCGAACAAAACATATGAAAAAATTGGGTTATATGAACATGCACTGTAAGCAAGGGAGGCTATTGGGTAACAGCCATGGATGCACAGGAAACTCGTGCTGGGCCAACAGCTAGCGCAATGGGAAAGGCAAGCTCAGGTTAAGCAACCATTCAGATAATCAACCTGCAGGCATTCAGGACTTGGTTTAAGCCTTTTAGAAGAGGTGAATTCTTCCTTTCTTCAGTAATCACATGAGGTGTCTGAGAAGAATAGGACATTCTGTGAATATACCAAACACATAGAATAAAAAATTCAAATCACTGTATTTTTGGGTGGGGAAAAAACAGATGAAAATAATAAACCTCCTAGAAGTTCAGTAAGACTCACATAATGAGATTTTCGTGGTTTTGTGGAAACCCTGGTGGTTTTAGATAAGAAAATTTACAAACTTTTGTTAAAAAAAACCCCTGACACAGTGTTTTTGGAGTTTTTTCTGTTTTCTCAGAAGCTGCTTCACTGGGGATCCAATACTTCTGGCAACAACCACCTAGCAAGGGTAATGGAAAATTCTGTGATAAACTACAGTGTATTGACTGCTAATGCTGGTGTTATTTAAGAGTGGTATGTTGAGCATCCAAAAGATTCTATCAATGTCTAATTAATTTATTTTTCTCTATATTGCTTAGAAGATTTTTGCGATATTATCCACAGATCTCCTCAAGTTTTTCAGGAATTTATAATGGTATTGAGTAATGCTCACTAAAAGTAAAATCCCATGCATTTGCATTTTCCTTATTTTCTTCTATGTCCTTCATCTTATTTGGGGTTCTTTTTGGGGGTGGGGGGAGGACAGTTTATGCGATGAGATCAGTCAGATGCATCATGTCTGGTTTCATCATGTCGTGGTTTAAACCCATATGACAATGAAGACCCACATAGCTGCTCCCTTACTCTCAAAAACCAGCAGGACAGGGGAAGAGAAATGCAAGGGTAAAAGTGAGAAAATTTCTTACTAATGTATGGTCATAAAACTTTGCAAAGCAGTGGAAAACATATGGCTACCCTTTGAGATACAGTAAGTTTAATTCTATTAGTGCTTAATTTTATTTCTTTTACACAAATAGTGATATAAATCAGGAAGAAATAGGAAGTAATACTAGACCATGAAGTGTGTGTAGTATTCATAAGCCAGTGTTCTACGTTTCACCACCCCTTGACAGAAAAAGTAGAATCCACAACGGCAGATTTAAAGATGAGACATCTTAATATCACTGAAATGAAATACTATGAAGTCTAATTCCAGAAAGAAAATATTCTGCAGGAATGAAATATCATCTGCAAAATCTGTTTCCATTCAACATTCCCCTTTTGAGAATGCTTTTGTAGTTTCTATGGTGTTCTTTACTTGCACTATAACTGCTGACTTGGAAGTGAAAATTCAAAGAAAGTATATCACATTTCTTGTATATATATACAATCGACTTTTAGCAAAATACTTAGAGAGTCAAGCTCATTATTGATGTTTATCCATGAGAAGTATGTAGCAAAGATCCAGACAACCTAGTAATCACTGTATAACCATAACCTTTTGAGTCAATTAAGGCTAGAGGAAGCTATTCTTCAGCTTAAAACTTCAGCTGAGAATCAGTGAGCTGGATGCCCATACTGTAGGAAGGAAGCTGATGCATGCTGACTCTGAATCTGCTCTTAGATGCTTTAATGGATATACCATACACTGTAGGAAGACATATGTTTCAAATGTTCATGGCATTTTTTCATACAGTGTTGACCTGGGCTTTAGTGTCAATTTATGTCTCACAGTATAAGAAGGCTTATGAAAAATCAGCAAATCTGAAGTTTGCCCTTGACATGCTTGGGGTTTTTTTTTGCATAATTATCAGATAAATATTCTCTACCTACAGAGAAAATTTGCTGTGAAGAGAAAGATTGTTTTGTCACTGAAAGATCAATAATGTGCTTGGATTTTAGAGCAGTTCTTCATTCTATTTCAAAGCGACTATGTTTATACATAATGCAGAATGATGACCTTTTGCTAAGCAAATGTGAGACTCTTATATTTTTCTCCAGAGTTTTTAAACAAATATTTGAGATATTGGTTATTCAGATTTGCTTATTTATGTGATCTTGTCTGGGTAACCCTGCATTTATTTTTGAGAACTGAGTGTTTAGTGTTTGCTAGGAAATGTAGATATTTCTCTGATAAATATAGTTCTTTTAAACACATTTCACATAATAAGCATTGTTACTTAGGTTGCCTTTTGTTGTTTTTTTCCCCACCTCAGATAAAACAGATGTCAAAAGGGTTTTGTCTGTTTAACTTTTACCATTTAATCGTAAGATAAACATCTATAATCATAAGGCTAGTATTTCAAAGGCACCAAACTAGAATTTATTTAAATACATGCACACACATACACACACACACACGTTCACACACTTCTCAATGGAAAGCATTGCTTTAAACGAAGATGTTTTAAACTATCTGCTTTCCCCTGAAAATTTAAATTCAAAAAAACAGGGGCTAAAATAATTTTTATTTTTGTAGTAAATCTATTTTTCTTTCCCCTTTCATGAACATCAAAATATTATATTCAGAATTTAATTTTTTTCAACAAATTAAGTCATGGCTTGCTCAGAGGATTTTAGCCTAATGTATTTTATTCTGTTGGTTTTGTTAAAGTACAAGGGCACTAAACTCGTCTTTTACTGACTTGATTCAAAGAGAGTTAGCAACTTAGTATAGGATCACAGAATCATTTCATTTGGAAAAAAGCTTAAGATCAAGTCAAACTGCCAACGTAGCCCTACCAAGACCCCCACTAAACCATGTCCCCAGGTGCCACTTCTAGACACGACTACGTTTTTTAATTTTCCTTAGTTCTCTGAAACTGCAGTCTAGAAGTCTGTATTCCCTTAAACTATTTCTTGAGTTCCATCTTTTAGAAGGACCTACACTTTTTGGTTAAGAAACCAAAAAAACCATAGATCCTTCTAAAATATGTAAATCAAGAAATACTTCAAAGGAACACAGACTTCTTAACCAAGAAACCTTAAAATTGACTGTCCCAATGTGATTTAGTGAAATAGAGACACCAGAAGTTTTTATCCGAAGGTCCATCCAAGTCTTCATACCAGCACTGGCATATTACACAAACCATCAAGAAGTTCTAGGGAAAAAAGACTATTCAGACTCTTTTGCAGTTGAGACTCAGTCTGATCTTTAGCCTAAAAATACATTTTTTAATATTATAAAAGTATTCTCTCAGTATTAAGTCAATCTAAAAATCCATAGTATGCGTTTGACAGTGGTCAATAGTCGATTTTCAGAGAAAGAAGGATGAGTAAGAACAGTATAAGATGACCTAAAGATATCAGTAAGCTTTAATTACTTCCAGATTTTTAGCATTACTGTAGTATTTATTTCTCCATATTCAAATAATTAATATTTTGGGTTTGTATGGTCCTTTTTTATAAATATGGAGGATAATTTTCATGTAACTGATTTTTTTCTGTCATTTGAAAGGCTGAAGTTGTGCCAGTTTGTTCTTCCATGCAGAAGGATCAGGCTTGCTTTATTTATTCTGGAAGGAGATGTTTGTTAGAAACATACTTCCGTTTCAATTTGCTCATTTTGACCTTGACTGCACTTGGAAAAGTACTGTCTCTAGTCTAACAAATGTGTATCTGCCCATAATTCATGAAAGGACATAGTAAGCTCAAGCATAGACATGGTCCAGAAAGTTTCATGACAAAATGATAAAATACTGCTCACTTCAGTAGTTACACTTGTGAGGACTCAGATTATCAGTGCTGCAATTATCTGGAATGATCTTATCTTCTCTTGAAATGTGATACAAGCAGCTGTATACGTAGTATTTACATTTTTCTTGTTACAGAAAAATGTAGTCCCTTTGCAATCATTAATATTACAATCCTCAAAATACCAAGGAAAGGTTGGGAAATATTGTTATATTGAACTAATAGAAAAGCTTACATGCAGAAAAAGTAAATCTCTTAGAAATATTTAGGTACACAAAAAATGTAAAATAGCACAAGGTAGTCTGTAAGAGAACAATGTCTTACGTAGCAAGGTTTTGAAAGCTAGCAGGGGCTGAGGCAAGTGAGAGTGCATAAGCTTGAAGTGCCTGGTCTGATTTTATTTGTTTGTTTGTTTGAAGAAGACCAGAAACAGGAGAGGAGGAGAGTGCTTATATCCACTTTTTCTATGGTCACATGAGTCAGCAGCTCTGGCCTTACTTTTCAATTGAGCCTTCTTAGTCTGCAGGAACATGTTCTAGCTACTAGATTACTGTACTTATTCTTACTACTAGATTACAGGGAATGCAAGGCAGCACTGTGACCTGTACACAAATCCAGAGGTAATATGGAACCTTGGATAAAAGCAGAAATTATTTCAAAATGAGAAGCCATGTTTTGACTCTTCTTACAAAATAGCCAAAATATTAAATTTCATAGATACTTGTTGTCCGGTTTCTCCTCATATGACACTTATCTCAACTGAAAAGCAGCCTAGTCTTTACAGTGGAAAGTGAGAGCAACCCTCAATGCACTCTTCTGTCAAAGTAGCAGCAGTGTCTCCTGGGCCTTCACTGCATCAAGACAAGTGCAAACTTAAAATATCTTCTGACTCTTAGTACCTAAATGCGTTTGAATAACCCTCTGGGTCTCAGATGCCTATCTTGTCTTGCCTATCATTTCAGATACCTAAGTGCACTTTTGGATCTCACTAATATTTATTGATTTCAACAGTACTTAAATGCTTTGGTGCTTCTGAAATTCTATTCATCTTCTATCTGTATTTTTAGAGCTGTTGCTTTTAAAACCCATCACACAGCAAAAAAATCTGAACCTGGATTAGCTGAATCACAGGATGGCCAATATAATCAATGATGTGGACTTCCTCACTAATCATGCATCTTCTAATGTACATACAGTTAAATAATAAAAGTCTATTCCAATAGCCTGAGTAAGTCCATATACTTACTTTAATACAGCCCAGTGAACCAAAATGTCTCTTGATGGAAATAACTATTTTACAATATGTATTCAATTTTTATTTACAGATATTTTATTTCTTTTTGATTTATACAGTTTTTCTTTTTGTATTTTTTTAATCCATGGAACAATTAGGCTTAGTTTAGAATTCATGGAAACACATCCGGTGTCTATTCACTCAGTTTTATGTTAGCACAAAAGCATTGATCCTTTTAGGAAAATGTATTTTAAAAATTCACTTAATACATATTTGGGTAAAAACCTTTTATGATTGATTAAAAAATTATTTTTGACTGTACAGGTTCTAATAACAACAGCAACAACATGTGGGGTTTTGGTCCAAAAAAGGGATTTTAAACATGTTGAGGCAAGACATGAAATATCTGTCTTTTAGTTATGATGGCTACTTTGGCCAGAAACAAAATCCCCAAACCCACAGAAATCCCATAAAACTGTGTTCTTATAGAGATGATTTCAGCTACACTGCATTTCAAAAGAAGAGCAAAGAGGAAAATATTTATCCACAAAATATACAAGAATACTATGTACAGTATGTAATCTTGGAACCACTGAGTTACATTAATGTTGAAAATAGTTGAAAAAGAACAGAAAAAGCCAACACGGTCCAAGAAAAAAGAAAAAGCTCAAAAAGTTTTATTCACAAGCTACACACTTCTCGGGGAAATTGGTTTATTTTTTGCCCCTACTTTCTAATAATAAGAGAAATAAAAGAATGAAAGGAAAGAGGGAAGAATGAGATACTGAAAGAGAGAGAGAAGAGGAGAGAAGATCGTCAGTCCTGAGTCCAGACCACCCGGGCTTTGTAGGGGGCACCTTTTCATAGGTAAGTTTTCCCCACCATGGGCTTAGGTTTCTCACTCTTCATGTAAATGAGTTAGCATGCTCAGCCCATTCTTCTGGACCTTTTTGGAAACAGGCTGGTGGGCTTTGAGGGTCTCTTGTAGGTCTTTTTCTATGGGTCTTGCCGCCTCCTTGATACCGTTCCTGCACTTCCACTGTTCTGTGTTATGCAGTCTCCATTGACCAGAACAGGGAAGTCTGCCTCAGAAAAATGCTGCCTTACCTTCCTTTTCCAGCCATATCCTGTTCTAACGTACCCACTGCCATCATTGTTTGAGGCAGAGCAACACATGAACTCTTCTCTGTCCAGGTCTACTACCGTTGCCCAGAGAAGCTGTGGATGCCCCATCCATGGAAGTGTTCAAGGCCAGGTAGGATGGGGCTCAGAGCAACCTGGTCTAGTGGAAAGTGTCTCTGCCCATGAAACAGGGGTTGAAATTCAGTGATCTCTAAGGCCCCTACTAACCCAAACCATTCTATGATTCTGTGAATGTTTTAAAAGATATTAATACAGATATCTTAAGTGGTTTATAAAGATTCATAAACGAGAAAATGACTGAGACCTCAGAAGTGACATTCACGTGAGACACATTAATTATAGATTTCTTGTCAATCAGTATTACGGTATGTTTAACCATATGGTTAAACATACCATAATACCAATATAAGAGGGGCAGATTGAACCAAGAAAAAAATGTAGTGCTGTACTGAACAAGGGACAGCATAAGAGACAGCAGAACCTTACTGAGTCAACACTAGCTGCATTATATTTCCCTTCTTCTACAACATAACACATATTTTTAAGGTACTATGAGACATGAGAAAAAGTCAAAGACTACTTAGTAATTTCCAATAATGAAGGCAAGAGTAAAGAACCATTTGACAAAAATGTTCTTTTCCTGCTCTTACTTGCTATCTAGGTCAAGTAACTAGCATGTCAGCATAAGTAGTATCTTATGTCTCATTTAACAAAGCAGATACATAAAAACCAAACCACACTTCAGCTTATAACAAGGTAGAAGATCTGTATAGACATTCATTTTGTCCATTCTGCATCTCCATCTTTCACTATTGCCTTTTTTTTTTTTTTCAAGGTCTGGCTTGCTGCAAGATATTTCTGTGAAAGGAATTAAAATATAAACAATTTTTCTCCCTGTCTGTGACATAGCCTCTCAAACTGACAAAAGCTAACAGGTTTATCTGTGGGAAAAGAGCACTCTTCATAAAAATTACAATTTGTGCCTGCAGGTCAGAGGGAGGCTTTGTTTCCCTGTACAAAATACAAAGATGACACAATGACATTTATCTCCGTGGGGCTTCTCTAACAACATTTCTAATGGAGAACAATATATTATACATCTCTAACAAAACACTAAACTGACTGCAGGTCTCAGAAAATGTTTTTCTAAAAGTGTGCTACATTGCACAATACACTACAGACATTGAAACTACCCACGTTAAGTTTTTGTTCAATTAAATTAGAATAGATTAGATGTCACTCATGAATTTTATTCTGCTCTTCTGCAGTAATTCATTTAATTGGCCTCAATGATCAGCTCTGGGGTTTCTCATCTCCAGTGAATTTTTTCTGCCCAGGAGCAGAGTTTGCAAGAGATATATCAATTCTGAACACTTTTTTTCAGTTCACTCCAGGTTCTCAAGTAATTACATGACTAGACATGCATTTCAGCAAAAGTCACCAAAAAAAATCACTATCCAGACAATCTAAAAAATATTACTTCTTTAAGTTCCTAATTAATTTCTACTTATTCAGCAAGGCAAGTCTTTAAATTTATTTCACATGAGATTATTTTCCATCAGGTAATGTCCACAGTTAAAAGAATATAACCAGCTACAATATTGCAATGAGCATATGATATTTCTATTTGAAAAACAGTGGATATATAGAGTTAACAGCAATAGTATATGACAATATTGCTAAAAGTATGGATCAGTAGAATGCAAGGATCACACTGGGTTTTTGGTGTTTTTTCTTTTTAAAATACTATATAAAACAGAGCAGGATGGGCAGTAGGAAACTTTCACAAGTGGGAGAAAAAGGAAGAAAATCATGCCTCTTTAAAGTTAGACCTAGAGAGGCTAAAAAAGCACAGATGGATTTATATCTCTTTCCATTATATTCCTACATGACTTCTTAGACTGGTCACAAAGTAAAAATGCTAATTACAGAACTCTTACCTGCACTTTATGGAAAGATTGATTGAACTAAATTTTTTGTGAAAATATGATGTCCAGGTATTTTTATGAAATAATTTTGAGACTGTTTAGGACAACAGCAAACGTGGAGCTTAACACCCAGAGACAGAAACAGTAATCAGAGCTAAGAAAGCTGGAGGTAAGGTGAAAGGAATTTTTTTAGTTGGGAGTCTCTGTTCTCAGGAAGAATTTTAGACTCTCTTATCTGTCAAAGCTGCAACTCAGCAAGATGCAAGCAATCCAGATTTCTGGTGTGTGTTGGGGTGTCTTTCTGGTACGAGTATCACACTGATGCACGTGGGAGCGGGTGTGTACTCTGAGCAATCTTTAATGCCCTCCTAAACACGTTTTTATATCCTGTACATATGCATGTTGGTTTGTTCTCTGTATGAAAATAAGTGTAGGAAGTTCTCTTAAGTCTATGAGAGAACTGGGCTTCTAAACTTATAACTTTCCAGTTTATATTAAAATACAATTTGTTTTATGGTTGCTGTCAACAGGAACAGAAAAGTCTCCAAGTGCCGCCTTTTTCAAACATGGATATTGGTCAATTGGTAGAAAAGTTGATGAAATAGAGCAAGCCAATTGTTAGTATTTGAGGGCTTAGGAATTCTTTTTATGTAGTGACTGCTGCTTTGATTTTAAAAAATAGACTTGATTCATTTATTCTTGATTGAGCAATCTGCCAATAAACCAGTCTGGAGCTGCATCTGAATTTTCTTAATACCTCTCAAAAACTGAGGTTTCACAGCAGTCTGCAGTGAACTGTCAGCTCATTGCAGCATCAAAGCAGTAATCATTTCTCTCATCTAAGCTGTTGAATTTCAGAGTTAATTTATGCCTGAACAGTCCTCTAGAGACAAGCAAAGGACCATCTAGAATGGATGGAACTAGAAAGGTCCTTCTAGAAAATCCAAACATATTTAACAGGCTGAATGATATCTGGATTTAAGTTTGGGTCTGCGTATCAGGAGATACTTTGGAATTCTATTTCAAACCTTTGAAATAGAATTTGGTCACTTCCAAAGGGTGCACTTCTTCAGGAATAAACTGCTCCAGTGTGTCCCCCATGGGGTCACAAGTCCTATCATCAAACCTGCTCCAGCAAGGGCTACCTTCTCCGCAGAGCTACAGGTTCTCCCAGGAGCCTGCTCCAGTGTGGCCTTCCCATGGAGTCACAGCCTCTTTCGGGCATCCATCTGCTCCAGTATGGGGTCCTCCACAAATTGCTTTTGGATACCTGCTCCACTGTGGACTTCCACAGGCTACAGGGGGACATCTGCTTCCCCATAATCTTCATCATGGGCTGCAGGGGAACTTCTAAAACTTGAACCATCCCATGCCTCTCCCTCTTAACTCACCTTAGTGTCTGCCAATTCATTTCTCACATACTGTCACTTTTCTCTCCAGGTTACATTTGTGTAGGAGATTTTTTCCCCTCCTTAACTGTGTTATCCCAGAGGCAGTACTATCACCACTGATGGGCTTGACCTTGACCAGCAGCAGGTCCATCCTGGAGGTAGCTGGCATTGGCTCTGTAGGACATGGAGGAAGCTTCTGGCAGCTTCTCAGATAAGCCGCCCCCGCAACAACTCACATCCAAAACCCTGCCATGGAAACCCAGTAAATTCCACACTCACCTCTGCGAATCACATATTTAAGAATTATTGTTAAAATACACATTCATTACACAATCTTTTCAAATTTCACAGACTTCACTCACTAAAAAAAAAAAAATAAATCCCCATACAAAAACCAAAATAACATCATCACAACACCTAAATAAAGCAGACAATTTAGTCTCATTCCACCCCTTGTCCCATCACGACAATATGACAACTGAAATGTCCATGATCATTTCAGTCTTCATTCTCTAGCTCTATTCAGTCCATATTTTTCCCATCACCTCTCCTTGTCTTGAATTCCTCAGGCCCTACACTGTTCACCAAAAAGAACCATGGTGGGTTGACCTTGGCTGGATGATAAAATGATCTGATGCCTGGATCATCTGCTTCCCCTCCCTCGAAAATCTTCTCCTCCTTAATAGATTAAAATGTGTTTGTGGAGGTGTTCCTAAAAAAATAAACATATATTTTTGTGAGTTTTAAGTTCAAAGTTTATCATCAAAAGCCATCATGACATAAAGTGATAATCTAGAATAAAGTATCTTTTCTTGTATGTTATTTACAGGATGTTGACAGACCACTCTTGGATCAGCCTGCCTTACCTTGGATTGCTTATCAGCTTTTCTCACCCCTCAAGCTTTGTGTCAGAGGAGACATAATTTCTCACCTTTCATCCATAGTAAAGCTGACATTAAGGCACTTGACCTGACTATAACAGCACAGCGTGCCACGGCACACTTACAAATGCAGTCCTCTGCCAATAACCCACCCAGGTACAGCCATCCTCCTGGGTGTCTGCTTCGTGCACTGGGCAGCTGCTGTAGAGCACCACTTCAAATAAAAATAGATCAAATACAAACTACTGACAATGAAAATTATGTATGCCTTCTAGAGTATATTATATTAAAATTCACCTAACAACAGCTGAATCCAGATATTTCTGTTATGATAAAATAAACAATTTACTTTGAATTAATTGATGTTTTTCCTGAACATAAACATCAGGTGAATCTGTATGGATGCCTGTATTTAGTGTTTAGTCATTATGGAAAAAATTTAAGGGTGGTAGCATTGTATTGCAGTATTCTCCAGATTCAATTTTATTAAACTGATAACTCTGGATAGAGTTGATTCAAAGAGGAGAGTGGAACAAGTCTTTCCTTTCCTGTTCCCATATTTTTTTATTTTTCAATGGTGGAATGACTACCCTTAAATAAGATGAGGAATGAAGAAATTATATGTAAAAAGTTGTTTCTCAGATATGTTATTCATATTTCAGAAGAAAAGCTTCATAACTTCAGAAATTGTTTTGACTACTGCAAATATAGGCACCATAGGTACTTGGGCAAACTGTAAGTCTCATCTCACTGTAATTTGGTGCAAATGTTTTTCAGGGAATGCAAAATTGGTTCCTACTTGTCTCATATGATTACTGACAGTACTGAAGGCTAAACGTATGCATGTATCGTATTCTTCACATTTTAGAAAATGTCATAATTGCAATTCCATTTTTTTTTCTCTACTTACAAGAGAAAGTTGCTAATTTATTTGGTAATAAATTTATTACATTTTTATTTACAACATGACTATAATATTTGTATGCACATAGATTGGTATTGTGGACTTTAAATATTTTAAATAAAAAGCTTTTACAAATTTTAAAATGAAATCTTCCATAAGAAAATATGAGAAAAAATATAAATGCATCATTATGGACTATGATCCTATTTTCAATGAATGCTTAATTTCATTGAAATGCCGTTTATAATGGGGGAAATAAATACTTCATGGAATACGTTGAATTTGTCAGTCTAGACTATTTTAGAGGTCTTTGTTAGATAATAAAGTTTATTCTTCAAATTTTTGTGTAGGATAGATATGTTCATTTTGCCTTAGGTAATACATATCTCAAAATTATACGTGAGGCATTGCTTTGCCTGAGTATATAGCAATAGAGGTTTTTTCCTAATTATAGAGAAGCTGAGCAGAAAAGAGGAGGGAAAAAATTCTTGGTGAGAAAAATCCATACAAGAACAATAGTGAAATTTAAAGCTGGGAAGACTCTACTCTTCAATTCTTGGCAATGAGGATTTTATGCTCTGGTCAAAAGAAGTAGGATCAAATGAAAGCAGACTGTTAAGAGAAGAACCCTACAGTGAGGCAGGAGCTGTCCGCTTCTTGAGGCTGACATGGGCGTACTGAGAATCGAGATTTACAATAGATGAGAATTAACTGGGTTCTCAAACACCAGTATACAACATATTTGTGTAGAGACTGAAGGGAATGCCAAACACAAGGCAGTTAATAATTGTATTTTTGCTTCAAAACCACCTCCAGCTGGTCTAAATAATTCAGCGAAAGTAACCACACTTTGTTTCTAAGTATCTGCTCTAAAGTTGCACAATCCTGTTATTTTCCAAGGCTTTCAAAGAAAAATATTCAAGACACCAGGAAAACTACACTATTTCTAACTTTAAAGTTAGGAGTCAAGGTGACTTCAAAGACAAGTAATAAGAATGCAACAATGTAACAAGAATGTTCTGCTCACAAAGAAACAGAGGTTTAAGTCAGCTACTTTGATCAGACAAAATGATGGAACTGAGCACCAAAAGCCGAAGCTGACTCAGGGAGCCCTTATTCTGAAAGCCATGCTTCAGAAATGAGAGGTATTCAACTCAGGTCCTCAACCGTAAGTGTCCTGTGGTAATGAAGAATACTTTCATTTTCAAAAGAACAGAAAATCTAAATTTTGGAAAGATCTTCCTCTAGATGGCAGAAATCAGGATGAAAGCTTATGTGTGTACAAAAGATCTTGATCAGTCCAGCATGTGATCCTCCACTTTTCTCTAATATAGGACTTGAGATCAGAAAAAAATCCTTCTGGGCTAGAAATGTCTAATAACAATGCTTGCAAGATTTAGCAGGATTGTTTAATATATATCTTTATATAAACAGCATGGTTAAATGCAACCATGTTTTATATAAATACTCAGGATATCTTTTTCTAATCTCTGATGTTTTTTCCCCAGATTTTCCCCACCTTTTCTACCTGAACAGCTTACATATAAATAATCTATTTAGACATAAATTAATCAAACTTTATTTGTACTCAAACATTGATTTTAACTACCAGAAGGAAAATTATTTTATAATAATAGAAGTTGAAACTAATTGAGTCCCAACAAGTTTATTCTTCATGTGGTCTACTATGGCTGCTACAAAAGGTTGGCTTCAACTGTTTTAGCTGTTTTAGCCATTTTAATTTAATTTACGAAAAAAACTCCAAACTCAGGTTCTTACAGTTTCCCTAAGGAATCTACTAGGTAGTGTAATGGACTTCAGTAGAAAATGGTTTTCAATACAAAAGTTTCATGCTTGGATTCATCCCACTATTTCTAGAATTTCCACTTATTTCTCAGAAACAACAATTTATTGAAGAGCAAGACTGTGATATTGACACCACTGAAATACATATAAGTTGTGATGGTTTTCTCTTAACAGCCACTTATTCTGTATTCCATTAATAATTGCATGATAAATGAAGATGGTAAAATACAGGACAGAGTTTTCAATTATGGCTGTGGTGATACACACATTCTATGCAAATGTATTTTACGTTTTGTTTTGCTTTACAAAATCTGTATAGTTTTGATATGCTGCAGTCTATTTGGAGTGTGTAACGTGTTTGATTTCTCCCTGCCTGTTGGTTCCATAATGTTAAAAAAAATGAAGCTCTAGAACTGACAGGAGAAAAATGTGTTCTTAATTTTGGACTATTTAAGTGAAGAACCATGAATGCCCTAGACTGATAATTACAGTACTCTTTTGTGAATGCAAGCAGCTGAATTCCACCTCTCTTGCATATATAATTTAGGAGTTTTAGTCAGTGAATTTGCAAAGTGCACTGAAAGACCTGGAAGCAAATATGTAAATGCTGTGCTCCCTTTTTTATCCCCTGTAACCTGTAAATTTGTTTTATCTGAACCAATAATTTGTCCATACCTGACTACAACAATCCCACACTTTATAAAGGAAAAATAAAGGTTGACATCTCTTTTCATTGTATCCCCAGTAAAATGCCATTATGTTTCCCTTTTATTTTACCATACAGCAAAGTAGAAATGGTCTTGGTGAAAATGACTAAATCTGGTTATTCACTCCCTTAGCACAAATTATTACACTGGAGTAAAAAAATAAGGAGGCTGCTTTTCCAACTCCTTGTTAAAATAGCATCACCATGTTGTTTGGTCCTACTTTCAGGAGAGAACTGAGTGGCTTATAGTCTGCATTGATGTTGACAAGGTGAAGACCTAGTTCAGGTGGCTTCTGGTATAGAAACATCTCTAAACTTAGTTTTTCAAATGATCCACATTCAGACTGGGGGAAAAAAAAATGGATCTGTAGCCTGATGACAGGGATATTCCTCCACAGGGGGAAAAAAAAGAAATAATATAGTTGAATCTTATGAAATAAGTTTCCTTGCTTTGGGGAACGTATTTCCACCAGAATTTTATGTTTTGCACTTCATTTGATTAAAAAAAAAAAAATTGGGGTTGTTGAAAAATTTTTACAGACTAAAACAAGTATAGTGCAATACAATTCTTTCGATGTAAGATATTTTCCATGTATACTGCAACATCAGATAATTTTGCCTAAGTGTAGATGTGTTTCTGAAAATGTGTAGGCATCCAAATTTTGGCGAGTAGTTCATATTGGAGGCAATAATACATTTTAGACTGTTCAAGTTGAAGTACTTCTGGAAAATAAGTTCTTTAGTGGTTTTTTGTTTTGTTTTGTTTTTTTTTTTAATGAGATAGACATACCTTGACCTTCCTAAATGCCTAAATACATGATTTGTGTTAGTCTAAAGTCATTTATAGTTTTAAGCATTTAGTCTGCACCTTAAAACATTTCCACATAATGGTTCCATGAGCTTAAGCAAGCCAGTCTTTCAGAACACTGTATAATTTTACAGGACTAAAGGAAGTGACACTCTGTTTCCATACTCAAACAGCTCATTCATTGTATACTGAGACTGTGAAGAGATATGGAATTTTTGCCATGATACTTGAAATTACTTTGACAGCATTACATACAGGAAAGAAAAGTTCTGCATTCTCCTTCACTCATAATAAAACATTTAATACATTGTTTCACCCCAGACATGATCATCCTCACAGTGAAATAGTTAAATTTTATTGACTTCACCTATTTTACATTAAAAATAAGGAAATATTACTGAACTCTGTAGAGTCCTAAGAGATTTATTTTTAGGGGATGACACTTGTTTATGCTATTTTTAAATTTTAAAACACAAAGTGCAGCTATTTTGATTTTCAATTTGATAGTGAAAAGCATCAGTTTGTTTTTAATTGCATAAAATTTAAATAAAAATCACCAAATTAAATGAGGGTGGTCATGTGTTTGAGACACATTGTTAAGGTAAGAGATATCATGCAGCTGTCAAAACTGACTGTCTTGGGCAGTCAATATTTTGTAAAGCAATCTGTCAGCTTAAAATGCAATGTAACTAACTTGTGTATCCTTGTATTTCTGTGCGGTCTTGCTGCAGCTACAGCTCGGTGGCTGCTTTGGATTTGACAACAGAGCCATTAATGTACAACTCTGCAAAAAGCCACAGCCTCCTCTTGTTTTATGATTACTTCAAATGGACCCTTTGAACCTTTTTTAACATTACACCATCACTGTCAGAATAGAAACTATATAGACATACTCAGTTATAGTTTTGGGAATAATTTTCTGTATTTTCTTAAAGTTAAAAAAAAAATAAATCAAAAATCAGCAAGAGTCACCTGCAACTGTATAGAAATTAAACTAAAATTCCAGTAAATTCTTGTGGCCCAAAGAAGGTTATGTTCAATGATGAGATGATGACAGTGACAATAAATACAAAATAGGATGGAGATTTGTTGCTGGAGTCTTAGTTCCCACTTCTACTATTTACTGAACCTGAAACTTTTCACGTGCATCATTTTGCAAACAGGAGACGGACTTAAGATTGCATCTTTAAAATAGGAATAACTAAATGAGGTGTACTAGGGGACCTGACTTTTCAAAATGAGTTTTAGAATCTGTGTCCCTTGTGATAACTGAGCCCCGGCAGGATTAATGGCATTTGCTTTCTTAAAAAATGTATCATGGACATAAAACTAGCTTTCACAATTAGCATTTGAACAAAAAATACATTGAAGACATTGCAAGGAGTAGAAACACTACTTGGAAATTCCTGACTCTTCTCTGACAGTTATTTCTTTAGGTTCTGGGTATTCCTATGAGTGAGCTACAGCCTGAATTTGTTGTGTTCTGTCTTATCCTGCTGGGTCTTTTTCATTTTGACAGGTAATGGTGCCTTAGGTTTTAACCTTTAGGGATTTCTCGGTATGTCTAGATTGCATGTCTCTCTTTTTCTCTATTCTGAGGTCCTCTTTTAATACAAAAATCCTGATTAAATGGTTCAAGTTTAAACATACAAGAATGACCACAGTCATCTTTGATTATCTTTCTTAAATTAGCCCTCCTAATAAATGTAGGTGTTTTTTTGCAGGGACAGCAATTTCATCATAAATCCAAACCTGCAGATTTATAAACTTCATCTGTTTACATATATATTTCTTATGTAGTATAAAGACAAGTTTGTTTCAATTTTCCTCTGCTGGTTGCAGAATACCAATAGGCAAAATACAGTTCCTGTCTGCTAATTAGAGATGCTTTATATAAAAATAATACAGTGATGTAAAAGGGGTTTATTTTCCAGTAATAAGAATTGCCTATATCCTAACTATGCTTCACACAGAGTGTTTCCTGAAGTTGGAAATTTCAGGGACCTCCCTTTTCCACATATTTTCAGATACCAGACTATCTTTTCCACGTCAGGATTAAGTCACACTTTTTATTCACCGTGAGACCTGGACTAGCACCTCAGAGGCACCTACCATTACTCCCTTTCTATCCATTCCAGCAACATGTGCAATTTAGCTGAATCAAAGAGAAGTTACAGTATCAAACGTTTTTCTTCCACAGTTAACACAGGCACTTGTACAACTCATTATCAATACTAAATAAATGATTCAGGCCTTTTTTCTGACCATGAGACAGGTAGTGTGTAAGCAACTCTTTAACAGAAATCATAGAATTGCAGTGGTACTTCTGTCATCCAACAGTTCTTTCAAGAATGGGTTCAAAAAACCTTTACTAGGACCAAGAAACTCCAAATTTTCTTACATATCCTAAATACTGTAGAA
Source organism: Oreocharis arfaki (assembly GCA_013398015.1). NCBI lineage: Eukaryota > Metazoa > Chordata > Aves > Passeriformes > Paramythiidae > Oreocharis > Oreocharis arfaki. The sequence goes on along the minus strand of VZRR01002468.1, from coordinate 340,166 downwards.
ATACAGACTCCTTCAAGGGCAAAAAATTATGAAAACATATATAGAGAGAACATTATAGAGCACGTACTAATACTTACAGATTTTCTAGATGTTCCATATAACTCTGTATAAAAGAAGGTTTCTAATTTTAATTAAACCATAAAAGATTTCAAAGGAAGAAGAATCAAAGGGTAAGTGCAAGATCCTGCACACAGGTCAGGGCAATCCCAAGCACAAATTCAGGCTGGATAGAGAACAAATTGAGAGTAGATGTGAGTGCTGGCTGATGAGAAGCTCAACATGACCCAGAAATGTGTGCTTGCAGCCCAAAAAACCAGCATGTGTCCTGGTCTGCATCAAAAGCAGTGTGGCCAGAAGGTTCAGGGAGGTGATTCTCCCCCTCTACTCTGTTCTTGTGAGACCCCACCTGAAACAGTGCATCCATCTCTGGGGTCCCCAACATGAAGAGCACACAGGCCTGCTGAAGAGAGTCCAGAGGGCCATGAAGAAGATCAGAGGGCTGGAGCACCTCTCCTATGAAGACAGACTGGGAGAGTTGGGGCTGTTCTGCCTGGAGAAGAGAAGGCTCCAGAGTCATCTTACATCAACCGTCCAGTGGGGAAGGGGCCCAAAAGAAAACTGGAGAAGGGCATCTTAAAGAGCGTGTAGTGACAGGACAAGGGGTGATTGCTTTAAATTGAAAGAGAGCAGATTTAGATGACATATTAGGAAGAAATTCTTTTACTGACTGGGTGGTGAGACGCTGGAACAGGCTGCCCAGACAAGCTGTGGATGCCTAATTCCTGGAGATGCAAGGCCAGGCTGGATAGATCTTGGAGCAACCTGGCATAGCGACAGGTGTCCCTGTTCATCCAGGGGTTTGGAACTTGATAATATTTAAAGTTCCTTCTAGCCCAAGCAATTTTATGATTCTGTGAAATGGAATCATGCAAAAGACTAGAAAACCTCAGTTTTTCCCTGGCCAATTTACAACACTCACAGGACAAGCTGTTTTAAATAACCACAGATTATAAAGGTTATACCAGAGGTTAACTCATGTCTGCCTAAAGTCAGCGCAAAGAAACAAATATCTTCACATCCCACAGAGCCTGATTTTAATAGTTACACAGTAAAAATAAACTATATCCTGGAGTTTTATTTCTTTTGTGTGTTTATGAAGTTTCTACCTGCATTAGGAATGAGACGTTAATTTCATCACAACATAAGAGATTGGGAAAGATGAGTCCCACCATACCAGCCACCTGAGCACTTTTATTAATTTAAATCAGTAATTCTTTCATAATGAAGATATTTTTCTTAGATTTTATAAATTTAATATTTGTGTATTGATAAAAAACACTGTTTCTGTTATATTATTTTGATTCCATTAAATAGTGTTAATTTTTTTTTCAGTAAAGTTCTTCTAAAATGAATTATTTTCCATTTAGAGTGGGCTGTTTTAGTTCTCAGCCCATTCTATACCTTTCAATGCTATTACTGCTTCTTATTCCTTTAAGATGAGCATTATGCAAGCAAAATAGCATTATTATTCAATTAGGATAACCCTGTTCTTATTTATAGCCCAATATCCCAAGATAGTAATATCACGTTAGCATAACAATGTCCTCCTTAAATGAAATGGCCAGTTGTTTGGATCTCTATATTTTTTGTCATTTATATATGTTGTTTTATTAACATTTATATGTGTTAATACTTTTAAATATTCTTACTAGCTTGAAATTTTCATCCTATGATTTTCAGGCAAAGGTCAAAGGTAACTTGCTTGAAGATAACTCCGTTAAGTAACGAAACAAAACAAAGAGCCTACCACATTCTATTAATTTAGGAGGCTAACATGGTCAAAAAGAAAACACTTGTCAACACACCCTGAGAACACTGGACTCTGACACGTCTAAAGAGTATATGACACATTTATCATCAGGTTCAACTCAAGTAAATTCTTTCTATTGTTACACTCCTGGTTGTCTTCTGAAAAAACATTAAACATATCCATGGGAATTAACAAGTTTATTTTGAAATTAAATTAAAATTCCCCCTGTGTTTCAGCTTATTTGATAAGCTTTGTTTAAGCACATTTATTTAATTTGGCAATAAAAGAATTTCAGTAAATATATACTGCTAGCCTGATTTTTTTCTTCAATAAAACATAATTATTGAATCCAATTTATACTAATGCACTGGATAATAAAATTTGGAAAAAAAAAAAAAACAATAATGTGTGGAGAAAAGCCAGTTCTATTCAAGTCAGTGTTTGCCATATCTTAATAAAAATGGAGCCATACATTTTTTCTTTGAATGTTTAAAAATTACTTCAAGTTGTTATATCTATGTACAGAAATTTCTGATTATGTCAGTTTCTCTATATACAGTATACAAAGTACTGAACAAAAGAAAGGCAGTGGCTATTCAAGTTCCCTCTCTTCTTTTTGTCAGTGTCTGACTTCAACCTGTTCTTTGTCAGTTTTTGACCACAGTATCACAGAATCATGTAGGTTGGAAAATATCTTTAAGATCATGGAGTTCAACTGCAAACCGTAAATCACTACCATGCTGTCAGTCTTTCCGTGCTTCTGTGATGGGCTGACCATGGCTCGGTGCCAGGTGCCAACCAAAGCTGCTCTGTGAGTCCCTCCTCAACAGGACAGGGAAGAGAAAATATAATAAAAAGCTCATGGGTCCAGATAAGCACAAGGGGAAATTGCCCATCATTTACCATCATAGGCAAAACAGACGCAACTTAAGGAAATTACCTTAATGCATTACTAATTAAATCAAAGCAAAATAATGAGAAATAAAACACCCTCGCCCCTACTTCTTCCCAGGCTTAACTTCAGTCTCTACCTCCTCCCTCCGCAGCACAGAGGAACAGGAAATGGAGGTTGCAGTCAGTTAATCATACGCTGTCCCTGACTCTCCTTCCTCCTCATGGGGACATGTAGCGATTGAGACATGGCCCCAGACTGGCAGGGAATCTGAATTGTGTATTCAAAAGAAACAAGCTGGTTTTATACATTTTTTCAAGGCACAGTATTTCCTTACACGGTAATTCTCATTACATAACCTATCCCATGTTGCCACGTCAGCAACATGCTTTCTAAATGTCCTTCTATGGGGTGATCATGCGCTGTTCACCCGTATGTCAGCTTCCAGCAGGCTCCTCTCCATAGGGATCTGCTGAGTGACACCTTCTCCCCCAGGGTCCAGGGGAGACAAACCTCTGTGTGCCACCATGTGCTCCTCTGTGCCGCCATGTGCTCCTTTGTGCCGCCATGTGCTCCTCTGTGCCGCCATGTGCTCCTCTGTGCTGCCATGTGCTCCTCTGTGCTGCCATGTGCTCCTTTGTACCACCCTGTGCTCCTCTGTGCTGCCATGTGCTCCTTTGTGCCGCCCTGCGCTTCTGCAGGCACATCCCACAGTCCGCAGCTCAATTCTATCTTATCTCTCCCCACAGGGAAGATTACTCACATTCTTTCTCTGCTCCATCATGGGGTCTCTCCCACAGGAGAGAGTCTTCCATGAACTTCTCCAACATGAGTCCTTCCCATGGGCTGCAGTTCTTCATGAATTGCTGCAGCCTGGGTCCCTTCCAAGGAGTGCAGTCCTTCAGGGAAAGGCTGCTCTGGCATGTGTTCCCTGTGGGATCACATGCACTACCATCAAACCTGCTCCAGCGTGGTCTCTTCTCTCCACAAGGGCCACAGGTTCTGCCAGAAATCTGCACCAGTGCAGACTTCCCAAGTGTCACAGCCTACTTCAGGCATCTACCTGCTCTGATATGGGGTCTTCCATGGTCTGCAGGTGGATCTCTACTCCTCCATGGAACTCCATAGGCTTCAGGAGGACAGCCTGCCTCACCATGCTCTTCACCACAGCTGCTGGGGAATCTGCTTCGGCGCAGGGAGCACCTTCCTCACCTCCTTCTGCACTGGCCTTGGTGTTCACAGAGTTGTTCTTCTTACATATTCTCACTCCTCTCTTTCCTGGCTGCTCCTGCTCCTGCACAGTAACTTTTCCCTCTCTTAAATCTGTTACACCAGAGACACTACCACTGTCTCTGATGGGCTTGGTCTTGGCCAGCAGCGAACCTGTCTTGGAGCTGGCTGGTGTAGGCTTACACATAAATGTTATTACCATTGAGCACAGCCTCAGAAACCTTTCTTCCTACAGTTCTGTTTTTGCCTGATTGTAGGGGACTATAATTAATTTCTCACCTTCAGAAAAATTCAGAGACAAACTATGTTTGCTAATAGCAGTGTCATTACAGTTTCAGGGTAGTCTGACATGGTAAAGAATCAGAAATTTTTTCTTAAGTATAATAGTCTATTTAAAACTTGTGCTTGCTTGAGCAATAAGCCTCAGAAGCAAAGCCAAGAGGACAGTATATTCACTGGAAACTGGAAATTCACCAGGGTCTGGTTTTGTTTATTATTTTTGTGTACTACAATGAAACATGATGCATCACTTTACCTGAAAAAAACCATTTGGTAAATATTGATAAATGAAGAATGCCATGTAATTAAAATGTTTTACTTAGGAAACGCTAAATATTTTCTTAGAATACTTTTTTAAAAACCCTACTTTAAAATGGTAAATTAATTTTAATGTAAATCTAATATTCTTGAAGCAATATAAAAAATTCAAATAACACAATTTAAAAAACCATTCTGTCCCATACTAAACAAAGGCTTTATCCCCACCTGACTAAGAAAAATTTGAATGGTTTTAGTTCAAGCTAGTGGCTGTCACTATTTTTTTTTTTGGCTTTAGGGAGCCTAAAAATTCTTTATTTCTCTCTAATAACATTTGGTTCCGCTGAAAGACAACAGGAGGAAATTTCTGAGACAAAAATAAACAGACTGTGAGGATGCCTCATTTAAAGACGTGAGGAAGTAAATACTAAAAAGAGTGTCCACAAATATGAAAATTGCATGAACTTCACCTTCTCTGCTCTCAAAATAAGGAAAGAAAATCAATTTTAAGAACAAATCTGCAAAAGTCTTATACTAATTCGCAGCCTGCATACACATGATTAATGACTGTGGTGAATAGGTTGTGAATGACAGTGCTCTGCTTAATGGAGATGAGTAGACATACACTCTGCACACTTATGAAATAATGTGTGTTTTGCTGAGTAGGGGTTGAGAATAAATGCTCTATGTAAAGCTGAGAGGAATAAAAAAACAATCTGGTTAATTAATTAATTATTTTCTAGGGAACTGCTTAAATAAAAGCATATTAGTCAGTACAAAATAATTATTAATAAATTAATGTTTTAGTATCAGATGAGTTCGAAACTTTTTTTTAAATGGTATACATACAAATGACCTAATAATCATTTATATTACAAGTAGGTTGAAGAGTTTGTGTAACAGTATATGGAACTGGGCAGCTGTGCACAAATGCAAGCATATATTTATATCTTTTAACTCAGTTCTATTTGGAGTGTAATGTGACACTGTTTGCATCACACTATAAGCAGTAAAACTGCCTCTTTCAAGAACTCATTCCCATAAAATGCCATTTACAACAGATGGAGGTAGAAATAATGCATTAAATAAGGAACAAATATTTACAGCTCTCAGCATATCATGGGCATCCATTAAAATTCAGCCTGCAGTAGGACTAGAATATATTCTTACTTATGTGATATTTCAGTGTTTGAAGAAAGCATGTCTTCTCTGCTGTTACTCTTATCATTTGGCATATGATGTCAGTTTTTCTCCAATAATAATAAAAATTACTTGTTTTCTGACATTTCAGCTGAATACAGGTTCTTAATAGGATCATAAAGCCATAGTAAAGATTTGAAAAATTCTTTCGTCCACCTTTTATAAATACAGAATATTTTTTCCTGAAGTGTGTGGTTCTGTAAATAATACAGGACATTTTGCACAGATATTTGAAGGACTGAGTTTTAAAGGTAGCAAAAAATAAGTCTATGTTTTCCCTAAGAATCTATTTCAATTATTTAGAGGGACAGTCCAGACTTTGTTTTAACTTCCTTTATGTTCATCAGAGTTGACTGAACTATAAGCTATGTTTCAGCAGCTAAATTATGTATTTTAGGGCAAAATTATTTTAAATGTTTGTGATTGACGCATGAAAGAGGAAAGGTTCTTGGAAACAGTCAGTATGGATCAACAAGAGATGAACCATCAGTCTAATTAACTTCTCTGATGAAATGTCCAGATCTTCATATGAAGATAAAATGATCAAAGGATCTCCCAACACCTATGCAGAGTATATTAAGAGCATGGATTCAGAATTTCTACAGTAGTGCATGATGGGAGAATTAGAAGCAACAGGCAGTAGTTGATACACGAGAGGTTCTATCTGAATTTAAGGAAAACTTTTCCACCATTAAGAACTGGGAGAGGCTGTCCAAAGACATGATGAAGTCTTCATCTTTGAAAGTTTTCAAGATCTGACCAAACCAAGGGCCGAGAAACTCAGTTCAATATCATAGACAAACCTGTTTTCAGCAGGAGGTTGGATCAACAACCTCCTCAGGTCTCTTCCAGCCTTAAAAATTCTGTGATTCTAATTAGGGATAATCAGGTGATGGACCTGAAAAGTATGTCCTGGACTGAACTAAAGTACTAGTGTAGGCACATCCCATAGACATATGCTGTATACTGAATTAATGTTGATATAGGAAATAAAGGAAAAGATGCATCATAAACTCAAGTTCTTTGAAATTGTCAAAAAGCATTTAGATGAAGATAATAATGCTGCAATTGCACTCACAACTTTAAAAAAGAAATTTGGACACTGACATCCACCAGACTTTGATAGAAACAGATGAGAAGAGGCATGATCTCTTCATGGCTAATATATTTTGAAGGTAAGAAACAAAGATAGAAATAAGTAATTAATTTTTTAAGGGAAGAAGATGGAGAGCATATATCTGTGCTATGGACTCTGATGTAAAGGTATTATGATCTCACAAAAGAAATGGGAAAATAATTGACAAAATTCAATGCTCCTACCAAATTATTCAAGTTAGTCAGTGTAATGCTGGCTTTAAAATGTAATTGGATAATGAAATAATGGGAAATTCAGTATTAATTAAAACAACATAAAGAGTATTTAGAAAAGCAATTTTAATTATGCATGCATAGCAGTAAGTCTTAGTCATTAAAAGTCAGGAAACAAACCTTAGAAAGACTTTTGAACATGTTCTGAAATTGTCAGTGACAGCTGGAAGTGGTGCTAGAATGTTAGGAAGTAAAACCTAATATAATTATATCATTATGTTAATTTTTGATGCACCTGGATCTTCAATATTGTGATCAAGTCTAGTCTCCGTGTTTCCAAATGAACCAAAAAATACAGAACACATTGACAAAATTATCACTGAAGTGGAAATCAATTTCTGAGATTCTCTGAAATAAGAATGAAAAAAGGGATATAATGACATTTTAGGGGATAGTAAATAGGCTATGCAAGACTATCAGGAACAGATATAGTCAAAATAAGCTGTAATAAAAGTCTATAAGTGTCACGCGTGGTATGAAAAGGCTGAATAGCAAAAGCCCACCTGTTACACATTTTAGCTCAAGAAGGAGGTAGCAGTCAATGTACTAATAAAATGGTTGAAATGAAACAATAAGAAATACTTTTTCACTTGCTAGAGAATTGCATCGCAGAGTTTAGGATACAGTGGGGGCCTCCAGTATAAATGTCTTTAAGGGCAATTAAACAGATTTGAGTAAGAGTTCCATCAAGACCTATGAAATAAGAAGGCCTTAATGGAAATATTCAGCTCTGAAAACTGCTAAACCTCTAGCTGCCAAAAGTTAGGAAGCTATTTCAAGGAAATGACATCTTCTGTATGTGAATCATACTTACTCTTTTTTTTTTTTAGTTTAAATTGCTATCTGAGGTTTCCACAAGACATTATATTTTTTTAATTATGAATGCCTACTTTGCCTAATTTTGATATACCATAGAACTTCGTTTCAAATCCAATATATTGATAAGGGTTAAATTGCATATTTAGGTTTATATATGCCTTTAATGGAGTAAAACCAACAGGACATAAGTGTGTCTTTGAATGTCTTGACTTGGACAAATTATAATTTCTCATTTTAACTGAGACATGGGTCCTTATTTTAGAAGATGATAAGCATACTACCCATCTTCCACAGGCTGTTGTAGATGCTGGCAACCCAAAAAACCCCCATTTTTTTAGAATGCTTGAGACAATCCATGCCCACGTAAATCCGGTACTTAATTATTACGTGAGCAAAATCACTTCTACTAAAGATAGCTTTCTTTTCTATTGCTCCCCTGTAATAACTCTCATATGAGAGAGCCTGCTGATAGCTATCTGTGCTAAATGACTGATCAGTACAAAGATGTTAGTGACTTTGCAGCCCTGCAGGATAGCAATCCATCTCTGTATCTAACACCTGCTTAATGGACCACAGGACATTTCTAAATCTCTCTGCTGATATATTTGAGAAGGCCACCCTAGTGTTGAGCAGCAATGAAGCTGATTTTACTGAGACAGGACTTTCTGTTTGCCAACTGGAAAATGAAATTTGGTGCATGTAAAACCTCTTTGAAGCAACAGTTGTTTTTCAGTACCTGCAGTGAAGATTAAATTAGCAGCCATGGGATGTGTTTGTTTTTTCCTCTGCTGGAAAAAAAATACACAGTTTTTTCTACAAAGAAATCTCTCAATGATTCTTGTTTCTCTTGGGAATAGTTAGTAATGGATGTATTTATAAACTGACTTTGTATTTCTTACTGGTGCGTGTATATCTAATACGCACAGCAACCTTGACAAGACCAAAATTTTAAAGTACCAGTAATTTTTTATAATTACTTTCATATTACCTCCTCTATTACATGCATATTGGTGTATTGTTTGTTTTCATAATCCTGGGGAACCTCATATTTCAAAAGTTTAGACAGCAGTCTTCCCAAAATCCTAAACTCAGAAGATCCTTCTTTATTCCACATGATGTACATTACTTTGGAAATATAAGCCATTTACATACTTTCATCTTCCCAAGTAAATGTCAAAGTTTACTTCTTAATAGCTGGATAATTTTCTCTTATTCTCTGTTCACTAATTTCCTTTCGGCTCTTTTTTTTGTCATCTCCTTCCTTGTTGAGAAGGTCTCAGCAGCATTTAGAAATATTCCAAATAAAACACACACTTTCAAGTGCATAATGGCTTTAAATCACATATAACCCATCAAAAAAAAAATCATAATCTGCCAAAAATGTAGTCATGTTGCTGTGTCCTCCTAGTAGTCTCTTTGTCCTCTTCTATTTTAAAATCTGTGTTTTTTCATGTACCTGCTTCAAAAGGTGCAGTGTTTTCTTGTCATCATACAGTTTTCCGACTACAATGGGATTATAAACCTAAATTAGGTGGTATTTGGAATAATAGTAAATTGGAAGGTTATTAGCAGGCAGAATAAAGGAGGCGGCAGTACACTTAGGTATTTGAGCAAGAAAATTTTTCTTTATTTATCTGAAAACGCCTCACAAAGAATGTAGATAAATACCATTATTTGGATGGTTAATTGTAAATATGGAAACAGAGAAGATATAAATGCATTAAATATTGAGTTTCATAGGAAATAGAAATGAGTGGCATATCTTAAAACTAGAGGTATAGAAAATAGAAGTCAGGCACCACACCAAACAAGAAAAGAGACTTATGGTCTTAAAAACGGGGGGAGAAGGGGGGGAAGGGCAATACAGGGGGGAGCATTTCAGATAAAGAAAGAAAGATTTTGGAATACAGAAGAGTGACATGAAGGGAAAAGATAAACATTAACTTGCTTGACCAAGGGTGGAGTGTCTATCTCCGAGAAACGCAAAACCATAAATTCAACAGAAGGCTCAGAAACATGAAAAATGTAAAGCAGATAAAATGAGCATAACCTGTGGAAAGGTAGGAAGTGCCATGATGAAAATGGTCATACTCAGTCCAAAGAAGATTTCTATGATACAGACAGCTCCATGTTCCAGAGAGAAAATAGTAATACCATGGACAATGGAATTGGGAATGAGGTATCTAATATGGAAATGATACTTAAAAATAGGAAAATGTTATCAGAAGGAAAGGAAAATTATGTTCTCACATGGAGTAGGAAGAAATAATTTAAAAAAGCTACTAGGAAAAGCTGTATAAAAATGTAAATGCCACCAGTGTCTCACGGGCCACAGCAACAGTTCCCACTAGAAACACCAAAGAGATTATGACAAATTTGAATAACCTGTCCATTTGACTGGAATGGAGATTAATATTTGCTGATAATAGACAGCTACATATAACACTTAATAAAAGAAAATGATAATTAGGGCTAAGTAATCATTTATTCTTTAGAATTGTTCTGGATTGTAGTCTTGAAATAAGAACAGAATATTGGCCACAGTTCAGTGAGGAAAATTTCAACAGATTTATAAAAGTTTAGCAAATAAGTATCAGCCATTCAGGAAATTTCATTAGCCAATAACTCAGTGGGAAAGAATTCTGTTGAAAAGAAGTGGTTGTGAATATATTGAAGAATAAGAGGGTCAGTAGCATTATTTAACACAAAATAATGAGAGATGCGAAATATATGTCTTGAGGCAAAATTGAATGAAATACAGGATGATAAGTTTACAAAAAGTAGATGATAGAAAAAAAAATGCAACAATATTACTCAATATTACTTTTATTCAAAGGAAACATCTAATCTATCTGCAACTTGAAAAAATACTACATTTGCAATCATTAATGAAATTCTTAGCTAGACTACGTCAGATAAATATAACTAGATTATCTAATTAAAGAACTGGCTATATAAATATGTGAGAATAAATTTTCCTGTTAAAACTGCTGTGTTTAATGATATTACTGAGCATTTCTAATCCTTAAATTAGTAAGTATATATAAGCACATATATAAATGTATAGCTACTGTCACATTGACAATGGCTAAAATTACTCACGCAATTACACTCATTTAATATAGATTGTATATCTAAAATGTTTACACATGTGAATAGACTCCCAGTTTTTAATGCATTTATTGTCAATTGCCATTCCTTTCAATCAATGTTTATTACAACAAAAAGAGATAGAATTAGATTTTCAGATAAAACACTTCCATCTGCTTCTGCGTATTCTCCAATATATAACCTTGTGCCTTAACTTAATTCTTAAATAAAGTTAATATTTCTCTCTCCCGTTCTACAGGTCAAATTGAGGGCACTTTGTGCAGCCTGATTTAAAATTTGATCATGCAAGTTTAGGAAACTCTCACCAACTCCATATTTATTCAGGAAAGTATGAAAGTGCATTAGTAATGTCAATGCAACGAGGAGGAAAGAGAGAAAAAGATAACGTGAAAGACATGGAAAAAAAGCAGATGGTCCAAACTATGTATTTTACCTGCAAATCATCTTAGTTTCTTCTAAGTAAACCAGTGAGTCACACTGACAATCTTTTCAGTGTCTTGAAATGAACACATTTTTAAGTTCTAATGTGACTTATAAGTTAACACTGAATGCCCTCTAAAATGTGTTTGGGAAAAGGACAAAAAAAACCCAAAACATTAAAGGCAGATGAGAACATATGAGCATAGAACTTTTCCATATTATTCTTTGTCCTTTGATTTTGTTTTTCCATTTAGACTTCTTTTTCTTTTTTTTTTTATTTTGCTATTATCTTAGTCACTGGACTTGACATGTTCAGTGTAAAGCCAACATCCATATCCTGAGCTGATACAACTAAATTTTTGATCCTGGGCATGAGTATTCAAATAATTCCATTTGCATTATTTTTCCTTTATTAGCTGTGATTTTTCTCCATGGTCCTTAATAATCTCTATCTTTGCAGTTGTTCATCTTATCAACGCCTTTTTTTTTCTATTTTTCAGTATCACTATTTCTGCCTTTTCCAGCTCATCAGCAACAACACTGCATAACACTGTTTTTTGCTCTAAGCCACTGCCATCTTCTTCCCATTGAGAAAAAATAATTATTCTCATGGGGTTTTTTTGTTTCATTTAGTCAGTTTTTGATTTATGATAACATTTGTCTTTTGCATAGCAATAATTTAACTCCAGAATCACAGAGAATCACAGAACAAACTAGATTGAAAAAGACCTTTGAGATCATCGAGTCCAACCTGAGAAATAGCTATTTGTGAAGATTTTGCTAAAAGTATCTGAAAAATATCTGAAAATATAGCATCGTCTAGTTCTCTGTTATTCAGTATCATCTGCAACTCTGGAAATTTTATTCTGGCAAGGAACAAAGAGAAAGAGAAACTAAGCTTAAGAACAAGAAGAATGCAAAGTTGAAAGTCTATAAATACATAGTGAAATCAGACACTTAGGAAGAAAAGGCAGCATTAGAAGCAGAGATTCAACATATATTCAAATTATATTATATTATACTATATTACATTCAATGGAAGCACTAAAATTAAGAATTCTTGCTTCTTTATGTTAGCTCCACCCGTCGATGATTCATTACCATAATTTTGATGGAAAAAAGTAAATTTTCTTTCAAATTGCTTGCAAACCATTATCTCTACCTGTCTAAGAGTTTGCTCTCTCTTTAAAGCAATGCGTTATCCATCTATTATTTGACTATATATATATTTAGGTATTTCTGTTTTCCCTGTTAAGAAGCTAATGAAGAATAGACTTGAACCCTTGAATCTGAAAATTTTACTTTAAAGTATTCTGTATTTACATTCTATAAAAATTTGTTTGTAAATCTTTCTCCAACTTTTAAGCTGTTGTCATATCTTGTCAGAGATATGGTTACTTAGTGCTACGAAGCCTCTGTTGTCTATAGTTGGTGATCCACATTAGCTTGGGTCCAGTAGTTCATTAAACATTTTAAAAGCATTCTTTGGCATGTAAGACAGTTGACAAGAACGAGATATCATCACATGTTTATAAACTCTTTCTGCTTGCAAAACAGAATGACTTCATTCAAATTTTCTATCAGGCTGCTGAGGGTAAGTCCTTGATCTCCCTAAGTGTTGAATTCTGCCCAGCAATTCTTGGATAAAAGACTAGTTGGAATATGAAAAATTCAAAACACACTCAAACATTTCTACTATAGATGATCACATCTCATTGCCTGAGCATATTCACATGGTGTTTAGTTTAATTAAAACAAAGCCTCAGTATATCATAATTTAGCTCAGAATATTGAATGATGGGCATATATAGTTTCATTTTTAATATGTTACTTTGTTCAACGTCCCACTTCTTTCCCCTACTTGCCTTAGCTTTCAAAAAGTAAGTTTTCCAATTTTCCAGTATTTCTTTCAGGATTCTCATCTTTTGCCTCATTGAACATTCCTGCAGGACTATAATATCTATCAACAATTGTACTTTGATTGACACAGAAAACATCTTTATATCTAAATTTTTTGTGTTCCAGTGATATTTTTTACACTTCACTAAAACTGCATCTGTGGTTTTTGTTTCTGGGGTTTTTTTTCCCTTTAGGAAAACGTATCTGTTTTCAGGTATTTCAGCTGACTCTTGCTTATGTCCTGTATATACATACTGTTCACACATGTCCACAAGTGGAAACAATGACTAATAAGTCATCGTTCTTCTTGCTTGGTTATATGGCATGATGCACTACATTAAATTTAACATTTAATATTTAAATTTTGTGATAAGCTGTTTCACTATGTTAATGGAAAATCTACTGATACCGTGCTTATTAATGCGTCAGAATTCTTCATTTGGTTGATTTCATGAGAAATTAAGATTTAGAGGTTTGTGATCAAGTGGTAAACTGGTTTCCTAGTTACTTAATTTTCAGAAAAAAAATTGTGAAGCTTCAAGGTACCTTACTGTAGACTCTTTATGTTAATTACCAGAACCCCAGTCTGTTTTACATGGCATTCTAAATGACCTCTCAGCAAGTGCCTGCATTCAGAGAGTTATTCACTTAAATATGGTGTAGATCTGACTACAGTTCATTGTCATAGGAGAATTAACAACTATAACATAGCTATGATTCATTAAAAAATTTCCTTAAAACAGGCTATTTCTAAGTCTGCCAGACTGGGGACAGGGCAGGGGCTCTCCATGGGAGTGGCAGGAGTGAAACCTGCAGCCAGGAAGCAGGAGAGGCTGGGGAGAGCCAGAGGCAGCCTCAGCCCTGGGCTTTGGGCACCTCCATGGGCCAGAGATGTGCCAAGGCCAGGCCAGGACAACTGGTCACAGGTCAGGCCGACATATAGCAAATAGGTAGTTTACAAGATTTCCCATAACATTTTTGACAGTGGATCATATAGAAATACATGAAAAATACCATCATTTGAGAAATTTAATTTTGCATTTCTTTTTCATTAGCAACTGATTATTAAAAGGAGCTAGTGAAAAAAATATTTATGTCTTCAATAAAAAATATTACTTGCTGATATTTGACTTTAGAAGAAACCTGTACTCAAGGCTCCTAATTGTCTGGGGTATTTTTAATGGCTGTCTTTCCAAATGATAGATAAATTAATTTTTTCAGTCAATGTACAGCAAGTTTGTAGACCAAAAAATAAGGCAGAATGTTTTAATATATCATCCTCAGAAAATGTTATAGGGAGAATAAAAAATGCAATATTATTCCTCAAGTCAGTGTAAAATATAGATTTGGGAAACATAGAATGAATTTTATGAATGAGTAATAGCTTTCTTTTATTAGTGTATACTTACTTAAGGACCTAATCTTAAATATAATAAAGCAGATGAGTACTACTTCATTATTTCTAAGCTGAGTGTTTAATTACTTAAAGTTAATAGTGCACTTGGAATAGATTTGACATTTCACAAGAAAAAAAGAATATAGTAGGCCAGATGTAAAAAAAAAGGAATACTACAGCCAGAAAAGTTTCAGAGAAGGTGACATATATGACAAAACATATGACACAACAGCCTCTATAATGAAGGCAGTGAAATCATGGAATGGTAGAAATATTTGTTGGATGACACTTGTGGAGGTTACCTAGCCCAGCATTCTACTAAAAGCAGTGTTATTGCCAGCTCTAGATCAGGACAACATTTGTTTAGAAAAATCCTGGAAATTCCAAGGATAGAAATTCCACAGTCTGTTTTGGTAGCCAGCTTTTGGACAGTTTTTGTGCTGCCTTACCCTCCCACAAGAATATGGAGGAAAAGTCTAAAATTTCCAAGCCACAGACCATGACAGTGTGACAATGGGCAACAATCTGCTGCTACAGAGGAATTTGATTTCATTATTTCTGCAGCTCAGAGAATCAAGTAACTGTGAACTGTTTCTCTGTGTCTCTCTTCGTCCTAGAAATGACTGCGCAAGGACCATCTCAGCCATGAACTCTGACTGGCAATGTCCCTGTCATGATGGATGTATTATTGTGCTTCAATTCCAGCAGCCTCTTGTTTAGAGAGCAGATGGCCTTACTACATACTGGGTTGTTTTCTAACTTAGCCAGTCCTTTTCTGCTCAGCTCTTACTCAACCAGCCCCTTTCCACACTCTTTTAATCTGTATGATTGTTCTTTATGGGCTTCATAAAATGTCTGTTAACCAATATGAACTCCAAGGATGCTCCACTTATTATCATCTACCAGATATCAAGACATAAACCATCGCCGTTTGAAAATGATAGACTACCCAGTCTTAAATCCATCTAAGAGTTCATACATTCAGTGTATGTTTCCACTGTAGATTTTCCAGAACAGTATTTTTCAGCATGGAAGACATAACTGGAGATGAACATGAATAGAGGTCTTTAAAATAAAGACGGACATGGAGAAATTGAATAGATGACTATTCACTGGGTCAGCTGAAAGTTGTGGGTGGCAAATTCGAAACAAAGATGACAAACAACTTATAAGATAGAATAGAGGATATTCACAGCAGTGCACCAAAATTTAAAAAATCCCCACTGGAATAAATAAAAAAAATAAATATAACTATGCAAAATTTATCAAAATGAGACCTACCATTTCTACTCAGCAGAGTGCTTGTACTACAAACCACTGTAAAATTGAAAAGTGTATCAGAAAAGAATGACCAATCCAGTTCTTATACTCTTGACATATGCTATTGACCATTCCAGAGTGAGCGAGAAGCATAATTCTTCTAGCACTCAAAGCCATTCATATCTGATAAAGACATGGGGTATAGTAAGAAAAAGTAAACATTTTCCTTACAGGAATGGACCCTGACCATGTATTATTCCCTATTATTAACTGGAGCGAGGCAGGTTATATAAAATATTACAGTCTATTTTAAAAATATGTATCCCCTTAAATACAGTTTCATACTATGCTCTGACAGCCAAAAATATTTTTCATACTCTTCCATCTAGATCATCTGTTCATAATAAAAAATCCAGTGAAATTATCAACACAGATTATTTGCTGCTGTGTGGAGTAAAGGTGTCAAGGGAAGATAAATATGCGAAACATGATTTTGAAGCTTAGTTTCTTTTACCCTTTCCGTCATTTAATGACTAGAACTTCATCAGGAAAGACACAGATAAGATTTTCTTTGCGAACAAGAACTAACTTGCTAGAAGTTGTTATTTTAAGTGTAGCCTGTTGTTAGGGTAACTAAAGTTCTAAAAATACTTTAAATAAAAAGGACATCACCTAAGAGCTACTCAAGTAGTCATAGCAACAGTGGATTTTAGAGTAAAAGCAGTTCATAGAGGGTTCTTTCCTCCTGACCTGAAGTTTTACAATAATACATAGCCTACTTCTTTTTATAACATATATTCTTTTATCTGAAGTCAAATAAAATCCAGATTAAGAATATGCTGAAGCATCCCAAAGAATTTTACGTATATCCAGGCTACTAACAAACTTATGCACACTTTAAAATTTATATCACTCTTTTCTGTAATTCTGTGAAGCATGTTCCTACTGCAGTTTTACAGGGGCTTATATCAAAGAAACCTTAGAGGCCTATAAGAGATGCATATTTTATTTAAACATTCACATAAATTCTATTTATATTTATATATTTATATATCTATATTTATCAGATAATTTTTCCATTGTTTTCTTTCAAAAATAGGTCCTAATGAAATTTTACTCTCTTGTTAGTGATAAAGACATCTATTCCTATGATTAAGAAATGTTCTATTAAAACTTAAAATACAATATTACTGCGTGCTGTGATTACTTACAAGCAGCACTTTTATTTTACTTACCTTAACTATATTGACCTTACGGTAATAAGGGTAAATTTGTTATTTTAATGTCTGAATTCAGATAGTTGTTTAAAAATTGCCTCCTTAAAAAAGAAGCAATAGTATTTTTGATTGTTGCTACTAACCAACAAGCTAAGAGAACGAGAAGAGTATTAATCCTTCTTGCCCTTCATTAACAGAGTTGTTAAATAATGGTCTTATTTAAAGCTTAATGAAGTCAGTATAAAGACATATTGTTTCCAATAACCTTTGAATCAGGCTTAAAATTTATTTAGTTACAGGTGAACCATCAAAATGAAGGTTATAAAATTATGGAGTTATCACTGAGGACATAATACGAGTGCAATGGAATTTAATCTGTAACCAAGGGCCTAATGTGGCATGCAAATCCTTATTAGCAGTGATGACAAAGAGAAGAACACAGCTTGAGCCCAACAGCTCCGGTTGCGATTTCAGGAGTAAAAGTAGAAATAAATAAATTAATGTTGCAAATATGCACATTTGGTATCATTGGGAGGAATAAGCATAGAAATCATGAGACACCTGACTCTTTAGACCAAAGATGTAGTAAAAGTCCCTTACCATTTCAGAACAGAATAATGCCTCTTCTAAGCCAATAAAATTTTAATACTAAAGAAATAGTATCCATATTTGGATAAAACCAGAAAAATTTTGTATTCAAAAGTCTCATTTCTGCATGGATAATGTTTTAAGTTTCTGAGAATTTTAAATATAAGCAGCATTCCTAAAGAATTCAATATAGGGTGAACATGTATGTGGCTTCTTCATTGCCTTTCACAAAATTTTTTGTCATATACCTCAAGAGCTTGTCAAAATATATTTATCACCACTTACATGGTCGATATCTTCCAATATACCTGTGGAACAATCCTAGACAAATGAAATGGATGCTATACTATATGGATGGTATACTATATGGAAATACGCAAAAAATAGCATTATAAAATAAGAACAGTTATTAAAATACAACAGAAAAACTCAGCTTTGTGAAAAAGCTACAGATAAAAAAAGTTTAGGTGGAAGGAAGCAAATAGTAAGAGTCCAAATAAATGGAATAAGAGAGAGAACAGTCTGCTTTTCCATTGTGGATAAATACATTACTAAGAGTAAATCTAATCAGAAATATAGGCTGAAAAATCATCGTTTTCCATAAATTCTAGTCAGGAATTGTGAAAGTAATAGAAATTTGTCAGAGAATTTTTTTTTTTTTCGGTAGCATTCATATGGTGGTTGAGACATTTCCTGTAGTTACTTTTCTCAAAAGATTGCTACCAAGGTTTGCAAGCTTCAGGATATGTCTGTACTTCTTACTCTGCTCAGTAAAACACAACTCTTAATGGTTGAATTTTGTGAAAATATCGTATGTTTCAGGCTGACAGCACTTTTCTGAAGGCTTCCACTTAAAAACTCTAAGGAGCAGAAATTAGTGTTATGAGTCCGTTTTGGAAGCAGCAGAGTTTAAGGCTTATTAACCAGTTCATTCTGAAATGATAAGTCAATGCTCACATCTGGTTTTCAAAAACAGAATAATCCTTGTAGTCTTTCATAGGTTCACTATTACTAGAGTACCTCTTCAGTCTCCTTTGCAGAATACTTTCATGAGTCTACCAAATGAGGGAAACTGAAAGACCACAGAATTAATTTCCTCATCCCTTGTGCATAAGAAACCTGTGCTTATTTTGTGCTGGATTGAGCACAGAATAGGCAAACACAATCCTGTCTAATGGAATGATTAAGTGTTTAAAATGATGTTTTAATTCAATCAATTAAAAGCATAAACAGCGTGAGTTTGATTGAATCAGTTTAAAGAATTACACAGAAGTCAATGTGGCTGTCAGCAGGGGTGAAAAATTCATGTATCACCTACACACAGCTTGAATTCTGCATTTCTCAATTAAATATTACAAACAACCTACTCTATCACAGAATAGCTCTTGAGTGAGAAATAAAAAACAACCATAGCAAAGCTTTCAGAACATGTGCAGTTAATTAAAATTTAGGCACTCAGCAACCACTGTCAAACATTTAATAAATATGACAGCTTGATTAGTCTTTATTTGTTCTGTGTCTTCCACAGACAAGTGATGTTTGATAGATTTAAGATTAAAATACTATTTTAAGAAGAAAAAAATTTTCTGTATTTAATAAAACATCAGCCTTTTAAGAATATGTCATTTTTATATTCAGTAGGTGCATTTTTAAAACACAATACATTAGAAAAAATCATAAATATTTAACCACTATTAATTGTACCAAATACTTAAGACATAGCAACATGAAAGAAAACAAAAACATCCAATTGCAATTTTAATATAAAATTTCTTTTATTCTACAGTACACTCATTTATATGGTAATTTAGTGCTGTTAATGTTAGGGCAAGATTTTCCAGAAGTGCTCAATTTTGGCCTAATTAAGTATTTACTGCAATGACAAAACTCATTGGCTCTAAGATAATTTTGATTAGAAGGAAAGATGGGGGGGAAAACTGCTTTTGAAAATATATGTTCCAAAATTTAACACAAACATACTACCATCACATTGTGGTATGTATGATTTTTAAATCCCTTCAGGGTTACGTA
Organism: Oreocharis arfaki; assembly: GCA_013398015.1. NCBI lineage: Eukaryota > Metazoa > Chordata > Aves > Passeriformes > Paramythiidae > Oreocharis > Oreocharis arfaki. The sequence goes on along the minus strand of VZRR01002468.1, from coordinate 320,388 downwards.
AAGACAATCTGATTATTAACGAAAACTGGTGTAGAATCTTCCATTTCTATACTTTAGTTTATGTGTCTCTGCTTAGCAATTTTGTCCTATTAACTGTAGGTTTCATGGTAATCAATATATGATATTTCACTTTATCTATATTTTTCAGTACAACCTTTTCAGATGAATAATTTTGCTTTAAGATTTTATCATCATATTAATTTCCTCACAGGAGAAATTTGCCATGAAAAGAACTTCAAATACTGTAAATTTTAAGAATAATATAAAGAAATGTACACATAGAAGCAAACAACACATTCAAAACTATTATTCTCTCCTTTGATTCTTCTCACCTCATGCTTAGTGTATCAGCATGGCTCCAAAAGTCCATCAAGTTTTAGAAGAAAAGAAAGACTATTTATTCGGCTGATAGTTTTCACATCATTCTTACACTAATGAATACATTGAATTGAGCTTATGCTGGTATTTTAATAATGATACTTAGTTCTTCATCTGCAAAATGCATTGAAGTATTAAACTTTTTCAAATAATATAAAGTACATAATAAAAAAACCTCAAAATACCTTGTATGCCAGCACAAGAGTTTTGCAAGCAAGGAATTGGTAAGAGTAAGTTTAGGTTAGATGTTAAAAGAGAGTTCTTTAATGTGTGGGTGGTGAGGCACTGGCACAAGCTGCCCAGAGAGGCTGTGGATGCCCCATCCCTGGAAGTGTTCAAGGCCAGGTTGGATGGGGCTATGAGCAACCTGGTCTAGTGGAAGGTGTCTCTGCTCACGGCAGGGGGCTTGGAACAAGATGATGTTTATGGTCCCTTCTAATCCAAATCATTCTATGATTCCACGAATTAAAAATACGTAATTCAAAAGACCTTGCCAGAGACGGTGATTTTGAGAGATTAAAATGATAAAGATTAATGACTCACACAATTGGCCATTTGCAGCAGGTGCTTCACTGAGGCCAATTTTGCACACACATGCCCAAAAAGGGGAGTAGGAGTGTTTCTTGCAAAGAGAGATTTTGTGTGGTGGCAAAACCTCTGATTCACATAAGGCAGAATGGGTGCACACCCACCCCTGGAAAATACAAGCTGGGTTTTGAGCCAGATGAGGGAGAAGGCCATAAGAAGCAGATCCTGTGGAGGAATGAAAGTGCTTTTTATTATGCCAGTGTCCTTCCTTAAACAAGCTGCTCATCTGTAAGTCTTGCCCCAGGGCACGTATTGGGGTATTCACATTCAGGCAGGACATTCACATGGAGGCCTGAAGGTATTCATTCCTTCTGATAGGACATAACTGGCTCAACTATGCTGACTTGAGAGGCAGCTGTCATATATTAGAAGGTGCCACAAACCATCAAAGTCCCCCAAAATACCCCCAGGTTCATTTCTGGGGCCTTCCAACTGAGGACTATGTATGATCCCCAGTGTTGCAATAGATCCCCAGTATTGCAACAGATAGTGTAAAACTCCCCCTCCTCAAGAGGAAGTAAAAGGGTACTCCAACCAAACCTAAATGTATATTAACCCTTTGAGCTTTATGTTCCAAGGGCTTCCCTCACTCCAGCAGATCAAGAATGTGACCGTCACTTCAACCAACAGACATCAAAATAGCGATCAAGCGAATCAAGTCCTGTCACTGAATCCACACGGGCTGATATCTTTCCACAGTCTACTCTATAGTTTCTTTTTCTTTCTTTTCCTTATACATTTTCTTAAGTGTTATTTTTCAACTTTTGTATTGCTATATTACTAGAGATAATACCCCAAAACGGCTACATAGCTGTTTTCCATTGCAACCAAATTGTTCTAAAATAAACCCTACATGTATGTGTTTATCTAGAAACACCAGTCATTCATTGTCATTTCACTCTAATCTGCCCCAAGGGCTCTATTAACAAGAACCTGAGTTGCCCTTGCCTTCAGGGGTCATAACAGTGCTCTTAAATATGATGGAATCTTATCAATCCATTGCCTACTGTATTACCTGAAAATAAGCTATATGCCCAAAAATTGCCTCAATCACTAATGAGATTATGCTTTTGTGAGAAAAGGATCATACAAACAGTCTCATATTGTATAAATACTAATTCACAAGTCAGGTCACATCTCAAGACCAGTAAAAGGTTACTGCATGTGTAAAATTAAAGGAAACAAGTGTAGTAAAATACTTCGGGAACTTTAGATAGCTTTAAGTATAGTAAATATAGTCAGTCACATAGCAAGAACTAGAAGCTATACTGGCAAAAACTTTAGAAAAGTGAATTTTTCATACTTTTTATTAATGGGGGTCTACAAGAACTAATTTCAGATTAAAACAAAAAGAAAAGGAATCTCTTCCTTTATTATGTCTTTGTTATTCTTGGAGTAATACAATTTTTTGCATATCACCACTTGTTGACATAAAAGAAATTTTATAAGTTGCCTCAGCTCTTAAGTTTCCTTTTACATTCCTCTTTTTGTTCCTAGCATATTCTACCTTTGCTTCTTTCTCCAATACATCAGGTTGTTGAGTCCTACACCAGTATGCTGTGCTAACTATTGTGCCTGATGATGAAACTTAATGACTTGATCATCCTGCCAAAGAACAGAATCCTACCACATCCTACCAAACAATATTCAGAGACTTCACATATTTAATAAAGGCTCAACTGACATCATTTCTAGGCCCAGCCCACAGAAATCCAGCCATTACATCCTGTTCTCCACTTCAATACAGCTTGTATTGTTTGTGTAAGTTCTTAACGCACTGAACCTGACCTGGTCTTGTTAGTTTAACATAAGACCCTTAGTACTTTGAAACTGTCTTATTAAATGCAGTTTCTTTCTGATGCAAAGTTCTGCTTATGCTTTGATTATGATTTATATTTAAATTTTACCTTCTACATTATAACTGACGCTAACCCAAGTGAAAGTTGAAACAGATGTGGAGCCTTTTTTTAGTATTTCTATCTATTTGATTCTATTTGATTTCCATCTGTGCCTCACTGTCTCAGGAGAAATGACACTGGCTCAGTAAATTCTTAGAGCAGAAGACCCAAAAACTCCAGAAAAAATAGAAAATGTCAAAGGTTATCATCTTAGACAATGAATACGGAATTTGAAACATTCACATTGATGGAATTGATGGAATGTCTTTGACAAGAAGTAGAGAACAAAACACCTTTGCAAATTAGACTTTGGGTATGAGTGTACAGCTTGGTAAAATTAATCAGATGATAAATAGAAAACCACTTTTTTACTGTGATATTGAATTTATCTGATTATATTATAGTCTATTTGGGTGAAAACCTTATTTTCTCAGAGAATGCAGATCATCTTAAAGACCATTTAATTACATTTTGGAGAGCTTGTGTTATCACCCCCTGTATAAAAAATTAGAAAACTCTCACTTCTTATCTGCAATAGAATTTCTGTGTCACAGAATTTTTCCGGGAAGCTGTAAACAGATGCAAAGAAAAGAGGACTGTATCTATAGTCTTTTGGAAACTCATCACGTTTCTCCTGCTGTCCAATTTAACTGGTGCTACTACACTAAATATTTCTGTCAAATAAACCCTCTCATATCTGTTAGAGAACAGTATGATTCATACTTAACATCAACTCCACCCAAACTAGTAAACGCATCTGCAAAAGGCAAAGTCTAAGCATAGTGGTTCTGTATGAATGTCCAAACTTTACAGGGACAAAAAGCCTGGCTTGCTGTCAGTCACCTGCTGATACCTCATAACCAAAAAGCTCCTCAGCCTCTCAGACATTCATAGATTCTGCTCCGATTAAGCTCACTATCTGTTGTCTTGCACTATTACCCTATCATATTTCCCTTTTAAATTCCTTAATACAAAGGGAGTCGTAGGTGAATAAGGAAAAAGACAAGAGTGACCATGAGGTGCTTCACTGACTTAATGATCTGTGATTAGATGTCCTAGATCAATAGTGAGGCAGTATCGACAAATTTCTGAAAATTAATCCTCTTTTTATCCTTCCTCACATTTTAGGTTTCTACTCCATTTGAGACACCTTCTTATTCTGCCCAGATATCAGGTCACTGTGACAGTAAAGGATTTATTGTCCAAAAAGAAAAAATATGCAGTTGGATAACAGCTGCACATCATAGTGCTTGTGCAATATAAATACTGTGCATAATGCAGTCATAAACAAAAGTCTAAAAAGAATGAATGAAAACAGTTTAGTGGTAAGCATTTATTGATTTTAACGTTACATATATTATTACAACCATATCTATAAATATATTGTCATTTTACAACATACATCACTGAAGTTTGCTCTTCAAAACATGTGCAAGAAAACTTCCAGTTACATGAAAAAAAAAGTATTTTTGGGAGCTGAATGCTCTTTTTTCTGTTTTCTATTTCTGGTGGCAGGCGTCTACTTCCATACCATTTGCTAGTTTTGTGGTAAAAAAGCAAAGCGGGCAAATTGCTTTCATTTATAAAGATCTTTTAAAAGGGGGAGAGCAGCTGATTTTAAAGAGCTTTGGCTATAAACTGAACAGCAAGATAAAAAGTTATCAAAATTGAAATAATTTTTTTTGTGTGCACTACTGCTGAAGGAATTGACTAATTTTCACATTGTTATTGAAAGAATGCTATATTTTCAAGGGTCAGCAAATAAAATACTGAAATTTTAATTCAAAATTACAAAACCCCCCTTGATTTTAAATATTTCAGTATTTTTTTTTAACTAGAAAAAACATACAATAGAAGTACTCTTTGCATTTTAATTCATTTTGTAATTGTTATTTTCACCAGGGAAAAACTTTGAAAGAACATATATGCATTATCCCTTAGTACTTGAAGTATATCAAGCTTAATTGTGTTAAATGCATCAGAACATCTCATGCTTTAATTTACACAAGTGCACAGTGTAAAGTTCATGGAAAACAGTTTTTAATTATATAAAGGTCAGTCTAAGCATTGGTGGTTTTATCCAGACAACAATTAAGAACCTTAAGGGATTAGGTGATGAACTGTTATTGCTGATAAGTACCCAAAATAATTAATTATAATTTTAAAAATATCTATTTTAAACATTCAGTGTAACATATCTAAAAAAGTATAAGCTATTGTTGCTTGATGTTCAGAAAAATATACCGTAAGATAACTTAGGTGGCTTTTGCATCTAGTTGAGGCCGAGCTACTGACCTGGTATTTGTTTCGTTCTGTGTTTCTTTTTATAGAATTGTTTATCTAGTACATGAGATACTGAACAATTCTAAATATGTACAAAAATCCCTCCAAGCACACAGAAACAAGAAGGGAGTCTGAACCAGTAAAGCAAGCTGCAGACTGTTTTTTCCTATCATCTCCAACTTCTTTCCTTTATTCATTAATGGTAATAATCAAATCCAGATACCAAATTCTGATTTCTTCAGTTATTCAGAATCAACATAGATAGTCACTTTTAAATTATGCTTAAGAAACTGAATATAGAATCATACATGTGAAATTGGTCAGGTATGATTTTAAAGATTAGCCTAAAAATATTTGTCTATTCTTTTCATGCAATGGTTCAGATTTCAGTAAACCATAATCTTTCATGCTCATGATTGTAGTGATGCTACAGACTGTTTCACTTCTCAGCTATCATAAGTCTTGTTCCATAAAAAAAAGGGATCAAAGCAGGAATGAAAAGGGAAGAGGAAAGAGGGAAATTTGGACCTAAATACAGAACTTAGAAAGCACAAAGAGAATAGCAGGATACTAGGAATAACTTTCAAAGTGCTTCAGTACATGCTTTGCAAGAGTAATTGAATCTAACAAACATAAAACTTCTAAAAAATCCCTTGCCTTTCCAAAAATCTTCTGCAGTTTATAGAACTAAATTAAATTTATTTCTATGTGTAAATCTGAAGAAAGGTCTTTATGAAGTTAAGATTGGAACACTCGGCCCTGGCTATTGCCTTTAGCATATTAGATAAAAAAAATCTAGGCTCAAAAAATCCTTAATAGTCTTCAAATGTCAACATTTCTACAGCCCAATCATGGTTTTAAAAATAAGCAAATGATTATTTGATCATTTATATAATGAAAAAAAACCAGAGTAAACAACAAAAAACCCATGACATGGTTCATAATAGCAACATAAATGTAATTGCAGTTAGTTAGAACACATTGAACTGTTGTATTTTCAGCAGGTTTTACAGAACATTGTTCAAGTTCTATTCTCAACACAGATCACAGAACAAAAAGACTAGAAAAGAATTTTTTAAATTTTAGCACTCACGAAGATGAGGTAAGAGTTTGAAGTTTGTGGTATTGTCATTTTCCTCAGGAAAAGTATTCCTTGCATCATTTTTTTTCTCTCTAGCAATTACACCGGTGAAAAGAGACTGTAAACCTAGGGAGGAGGAGTAGTATCAAGTTTCAGGTTGATATGTACATTTTTCAGGTTTAGAACAGCAGCTATCTGCTACAAGAAGGAATTATTTATGTAATTGGACATAGACATTATATGTGCTCAAGAATATAAGTCTGCATATATGAAAATCCTTTTGGAAAAGCTGATATTTACTTACTGTAAAGCACAACATTCATTGTCAATTCTGTCTTCTGCAGTAAGACTCACCAAACTCCTGGATGCAACTTCATGTCACAATCTATAGAAGAAACATTTTTAGAGTGTTATGCAGAATCATTAAAATGCTTCCCTACTTACACTACTCCATATGCCATGGCTACTATATATACGAATGCACTTAATATATGTTTATGGTATTTTAAAAGCACATGTTTTAAAGTGAAATGTGAGTCCTTTTCTGCAGAAAGCTGCGTATGTCTTATTTCCAAAAGGATAATGCATTAATCCTCAATGCAGAAGGTTGGATTTAACTGATTTATAGGTATGGTATGACCCCCCAGCTGTGATACTGCATCCAGGTCCCCCAGAACAAGAAAAAAACTGGATTTGTTGAAACAAGTCCAGAAAAGAGACGCCAATTTGATCAGAAGGCTGGAGCACTACTCTTTTGCAGACAGGCTGAAAGAATTAGGGTTGTTCAGCCTGGAGAAGAGGCTCCAGGAAGACATTAAAGCAGCTTTCCAGTACCTCAAGGGGGCCCATGAGAAGACTGGAGAGGGGCTTTTGTCATGGGAATGTAGAGATAGGACAAGAGGGAAAGATTTTAAACTGAATGATGACAGGATTAGATTAGATATTAGGAATGAATTCTCTGCTGTGAGGCACTGGAACAGGTTGCTCAGAGAGGCTGTGGACTCTCCAGGCCTGCAAGTGTTCAAGACTAGGCTGGATGGAGCTTTCAACATCCTAGTCTAGTGAAAAGTTCCCTGCTCATGCCAGGGGGGTTGGAGACACATGGTCTTTAAGGTCTCATCAAGCCCAAACCATTAATGATCCTATGAGTCTTGAGTTTTTGATCTGGGTATATATGCAGTTTGGGAGAAGGTAGAAGTGATTCCCTGCAAAGGAGCTCCAACTTTAGCATTATGTCTCCAGGAACCTCAGATTAGGAATTCTCACAAGGGAATTCAGGTTCCTGGAATGGTCCCAAGGCTATGGACTGGTGAGAACAAACTTCTGGTTTACCCTTTGCTCACGGCCTGCTGTGCACTCTACTGACAGAACATCTGTTCTTCATGTAGTTGTATTAACGAGGTATGGAGTCTGCCATGCTGCCTAGTCTCTGTGCCAGCACGCACATAAATCTATTTTTTTCAGTTTTTCTTGTCTTGTAGGCAGCTAGACATGCTTCTTACAACTTTTTTTTATGACAATTTTGCTAGCATTGCTTTAAATATTTCACTGAATTTTGCCAGCTTATTGTTTCACAGACTGCAGAGCAAAAAGTAAGGATTTATTTTTAGAGTTACATTTCCTTATAACGGAGACCTGTAAATTTTCTCTAGATTAATCGTATCACTTACGTCTGTTTTAACCTCAGGTTTTTAGCCCTATATACCTTTGTACAAAGCCTTTTCCTTCAGTGTGTGGAGCCTTTGCTTCAACTAAGCTTGTTAATTTTCTCCTCTGTTGATATAACAATATCTTCCCATGTAGTTTTTAACATTTTAGGTTAATTTTTCTGTAAAGAGCAGAGGAAATGGGGGAAACAGAGGGTCTTGTCACGAAGCTGACTGGACAGAAAACCAGCTTGGTGATTAATAAGCATATGATCAGAGAGGTACATGGCTGATGTGCCTTAGCAATTACTTGTTTCTTCAAGCATGGGGCTGGTTAAAGAGGATTGTATTTCACCCCAGAGCCTATGCAGGAGTCCATTATCAGCAATTGCTACCTGATAACAAGTAAACATGATCACAGGAGCTGCAAAAGGAACTCTGCTGTTGCAGTGGCTTACTGCATAAAATCCTGCCAAGAGTCAGAAATAGTTCTTGTACTGAAGATCTACCTGTAGGTATCTTTTCTCTTTGAATCAGTGGCTATATCTAACACTTAATATATTAAAATTGTCTAAAATATTACCATAAGGACTGTGGAATATATTGTCAATAATGACAATCTTCAAGCTGCTATAATGATACTTACCAAACCTTAAGGCATATTTTTCAGACATATATAGTGATTTGATATTCTGCTACAAACCATATACAATTTTTTTTCTGAGCATATAATCTGGTACTGTCATAATTTATTTTACATAAAACATAAAAATGTGAAAATATCATGACAGAATGATTATCAATTGCAAAAGACTTTACTCACTATGACATTTTGGAACACAACTATGGTATTAATAATGCCTAGCTGGCACATTCCAGCCCCTAATACTGAATATTGGCTTGGCTATAATAGCAAACATATCAAGAAGGACTGGAAACTGTCATCAAATGTTGGCTAAGTGTTTATTTGGGTCCCAGAGTCTTGTGAGGGGAAAAGCCTAAAGAAGCAACAAAAAGCTGAATGGAGCTCACTTCATTTCCAGCAACAAGGAAGGCTGTTTATTGCCTAGATAATAAAAAAAATCTGGATCCTTTTCTTGCTTAATCATACCTTCCTTACATGGCCTTGCATAAGTAATTCAGCTACTGCATGACTCCTCCGTCTGTTCAAGATACATAATATTTACCCACAAATAAGGAATACAGTAAAGTTAAAACCATTCCTGCATCTTTCAGAATTCTGGAAATGTTTTTACACCATTTTTAATGGGTTATTTAAAACTCTGGGTTGGTAATTTCAATTCCTTTTTTTTCTCTTTAAGTTAGTCATCATCTGTCTCTTTTCTTCATAACAAAGTATAACTTTAGTGTAGAAATCCTGATATCAAATAAAACTTTTATGCAAGTATACAAAGGAAATGTTTTTCAATAAATGGTGCTCCCTACATATGTTCCTACTGCCTGGAGGGATATTCTTACTTTATTTTAGAAGCTCAAGGTGGTTTTATCAGACAGCTATAAGCAGGGGTTCAATGTTAGTATTCTAAGGCTAGCAAAACTTCCATAAAACTTGATTACTAATTATAAATATATCTGTTGGTGAAAAATTATTCTTTTAATTGCTTTTTAGAATCTACTAGAAAAATAAAAATAGCTTTCTGAAATGCTTATTTATATAACAACTTACATCATCTTTCCCTTTCACTCCTCTTCCCTGATTCTAGCAAGTGTAAGAGACCTGCCTCATCACTGCCCAACAAATCAGAGTAAACATTTTTAACCCATTTTACAATGCTTTAAATGAGTACCCAAGAAAAAGCAGCGATTAATCTGGCCCCAAATGATATCTGCTTCAGTTGCAACAAGACTGTAAGATCATTACAAGAAATGCTGATACAACTAAAACTCTCAGAGACAGAAGCCAGTGAGTTACACAGACACACCTAAGAACAGAATATTGTCTGTAGGCTTTAGCCAGCAATCCAAGGAAAATGCTAGAAACTATTACCCTATGCAATCTGCTTGCTACTGTTAAACTTTTTACTTGTTAGACTTCATTACTCTCTTACCACTTTACTGATTTCTGTTGATTTTTTTAATACAACTAATTTCCTCTGTGTTTTACTTCACTTGCTTTTATCACTGCTTACTCCATAATATTAACAATCGTCGTAATTCGGAACATGAACGTATTCTAAACCACGCTCCAAATAGTTTTGGTGTTATCAAAACATCTTGGGGTTGGTGGCTTTTTTTTGTTTTGTTTTGTTTTGGTTTGGTTTTTTAATTATTTGCAGGAAACCAGTAGAAAACAGTAAGTCTTAAAAGCCATTCCTTTTTCAAAATTCTCAGCCATCTCTCATGGGGTAGCAATTCACTTTCATAGTTTTCTATAAGTTTTTCCTGCAATAAGACAACTTAAAGGGGAAAATGAAACACCTGTTTTCTTGGAAGAAAGATCTTTAAAATAGATTTAAATCTTTTGGTGTTTCTAGTATAAAATGATTGAAGCCTAAGTATCCTTACACAGAGACCCTTTTCCCTTCTTTGAGAGGTGACAGACTCTAAATAGTCCAGAAGAAATCTATACAGGCAGAAATGCTTTTTTGAGAAGAAAAGGTAAGTATTCAGCTTTGAAATTTCCAAACAAGATGAAATATTTGGATTTGGTCTTGTGCTAACAATCAGAGTGTGACTTTAACAGAGGAATGTGCCCTTGTTTCCAAGGATATACAAGGCAGTGAATGAATCCGAGAATGCACTAATCTTGTTTCGTACTTAATATGAGTCTAAAATAGATTATTGGTAGTCCTAGAATTTTTCATTCTCGCTATATCTGACTATAGCTAAAATCACAATTCCTTTTCTCCCCTCTTCTCTATATAATCAGTAAATCCAGTGATAGGGATTTTTTTTTAATGTGGTGAGGGGAGTGGTAATATATTGGAACAAGTTCTTCACTGCTTCTATAAGGATTACTTATTTACTAGTGTACTACAGTGAACTACATCTGTACAAAATATAAAAGTGAAAACTTAATTCTTCAAGAAGTGGATCATCTTTAAGAATGGGATCAAAATCACATTACCTCAAATTAATCAATTTTCTTCTTTGTTTGTAAACAATATTGTCCAGGCTACTGTCTACTCAAACCAGAATTTTTTCAACAGAGTACATTTTAAAATTTTGATAGTTAAAATCAGAAAAATTATAGAAAATATTGACTTAAAAGTTGTGATTTATGTAAGAAATTTTTTTTCTATTTTTACATACTTAAATTAGACTTTTCATTTCAATTTCTCTTGACTGGGTTTGATTAGATTTTGATTTCATTTGTTTTTTGCTAGACTTTTTTCTATAAACATCACTCTTTATTCCCACTTTACCTTTTTTTAAAAAAAAATTTGTTTTGTCTTCGCTGTACTTTCATTTTCTCCTTTTTAGTTCAACTAATTTATTTCAGTCATTATTTTGGTTTGCTTTTGCTATCTGCATAGTTCTTCCTCATGTTACTTGTTAGGACGATTTTTGTCTGTGTGTTAGAGAGCAGAAGGAGTAGGGCTGCTCCACAGAGTGTGAGCCATGAACAAAAGGTGACCACAGCACAGGCACTGATCTCACTAGGAGGGCACAGCTCTACAGGATCTGACTGCAGCACAAAGAGCAGGCTACTGATCACAAGATCCATCAAGAGACCGGGTTTATCTGAGCTCTTAGAAAATTACTCATACGCTAACAGCCATTCGTTATGTTATCATTTATAACTGTTAAGTGTTAACTGACCTTCCTGCAGGTTCACGTGTGTGACTAGGAACATAACAATATGATCCAGCACCACAAAACATACCACCCAATGCACACAAACAGGTACAAAAATATTAGTGTGAAGCTCTGTTCCATTAGCCTTCTCACCTGGATTAAGCTGTAATGCTCAGATGCCAGCTACTGCTTTATTCAATACATATTGAAATTACAACACAGAATTTGATTGATCTGTATATTCCCACAATATACATTTATTTGTATATATGCTTTTCTAGTGCACTTGAGAAATATAGCTCCTACCAGTTGTCATGGTTGCTGCCTGCAATCTTAATAAACTTCTTAAAGTGTTTTGAAGAGTGCACAGAAATACCATCCTAGGCAGTCTGCCAGCTGGAAGGCTATTATAAAATACTGCACTTGCTCACCAGGGGTTTCCCACAATATTTCTCCAGCTGGCAGCCTGATCTGCTAGACAGAAGCCTCTAGAAGAGCAACACGGTACCTGTTGCTGGCAGATTTGTTCACACAGTAGGGGTGGGAGTGTCCCAGGAAGACCTTCTAACAATTTCTTCAAGCCTGGACATTTAAGTGGATTTACTTCCACTACACCTTTGTGCTTGACAGAAACCTGCTTGTCATAAAAATAACAATAACATATGAACTGAAAAATTCCCCAGTTTATAGAAATATTTACATAATATTAAAATTTCTAAATATTATCAAACTAGATTCGGGAATAGTGAATCTTAGATCACTAGAATAAAAAGGCTAGTCTTGTACCTCAACAGAGATCTGTAGGGAAGATCGCTCAGATCCCATTGGTGGACTAAATTAATATGGGTCGATTTAGCATAAGCAAGAGTTTCAGCTTTCTAAGTAGTTTAGAACCATAACATTGACCGGAAAAACAAAGACAAAAAGTCACACAAGCTCATTTTCAAAATCTCATTGTAGGATCTGAAGACTACCTTTTTTGTCTGCTATTAAAAACAGTCCCAAGTTTCTCAGTGTCTTCAGGAGGACCATAAAAGAGGCTTCTTGTGAATGAATATCCCATTTCCAGAAGAGCTTAACACATATTAATTTATTGAATGAAGATTCAGCAACCAATTTACTAAATTAGAAAGCAGAGGTTCATCTGAGAAAAAATCTTTTAAAAGATAAATCAGAACGAGTAACTGTAATTCTGATCAATCCAAACTTTCCACTTCTGCCTGCTGAAGAGCACAAATCTTGATAGAGGAAGAATACAGCGTAACTGTTAAACTATTCACTTCAGACATAATCGTACAGGATTGCATCTAGATGGTTCTTTAATATCTCTGGTGAGGAAGACTCCACCTCTCTGGGCAACTTGTTCCAGAGAGCAGTCACCTGCACGGTAAAGAATTTCTTCCCCGTACACAGCTGCAACTTCTTGTGCATCAGTTTCTGCCCATTGTCTCTTGTCCTATTTCATGGAACCACTGGGAAGATCCTGTCTCCATCCTTCTGTCACCCTCCCTTCAGGTACTGACAGACATTGATGAGGTCCCCTCTTGGTAGCCTCTTCTCAAGGCTGAACAGGTCCAACTCTCTCAGTCTATCCCCAAACGGGTCATGCTCCTGTCCCTTCATCATCTTGGTCTCCCTCCACTGCACCTGTTCCAGGAGCTCCATGTCTCTCTTGTACTGAAGAGCCCAGAACTGGACACAGCACTCCAGATGCACCTCACCAGGGCTGAGCGGAGGGGCAGGATCCCCTCCCTGGGCCTGCTGGCAGTGCTCTTCCTAATGCACTCCAGGATACCATTGGCCCTCTTGACCACAAGAGCACTGCTGGCTCATGGACAGCTTGTTGTCCACCAGGAGCCCCAGGTCCTTCTCTGCAGAGCTGCTCTCCAGTAGGTCAGCCCACAGGCTGTGTCAGTGCATGAGGTTACTGTTCCCCAGGTGTAGGACCCTATTATTTGCCTGTGTTAAATTTCAGATGGTTCTTCTCTGACCATCTATCCTGTTGAGGTCCTTCTGAAAGGCTGCACTCTGCAGATCCTGCCAGTGCATTCAGGACCCTCACAATAGCTACAAAAACCTGCCAGAGGTGTAAGATTTAGTTAAGCCCTGAAATCAAGTTTTCATGTAAGTATATCCACAGCAAAGCCTACACAAACACAAAAAGGTTCCGACAAATAAAGAATAAAAATAAGAAGAATCAGTGATTGTTTTGTATCAAATGACATTAATTTGGTCTTTGAATTGCATAGGATGGTGTCAACAAACCAAAAGTGGGTTTTGCAGGAGATTCAATTTTCAGATTTGCACTCTTCATCATACTACAAGCTGAAGTCAGACATATGTCTTGGTGCGAGGACTCTCAATTATATTTATTTTCAAATGAACTGCGTTGATAAGGTCTTTATACTACGTGACATAGACAATCTTTCACTTCCTAGCGTGTGGTGTCTTTCAGATAGGTCTAATTAACCAGATAAAAACAATTACCAGCTCTCAGTATTACACAGTCACAAGACTTTCACTTCAGTATGAAGAAAGCCAGTCCTTTCAACATCAATAAAATTCAATTTTCTCCTGAAAAGAGGCCATTAATAGCTTTCTATCTGAAGAAGAAACAAATTATTGATGCCACATTACTTGATTTTTCTAAAATTTACAATCTGATTCAAACCAGTAGAAGAAAAGTACTAGACACAAATGTGAAAGTCTGAAAAGATACGCATGCTGACTAAGAAAAAATTTCAGCTAAGCTTCTTGGACTTTGCGCTTTAGCATGACTTGACCAGACACATCCAAGAATCACTTCAGCCAGAACAGTCCATAAGTTCTGTTGCTAGCTGAGGAGCATCATGTTATAATAGTAAATATGACAAATACATTGGGTAGAAACCTCTTCTTGGACCCAGTAGGCTGCATCCAAAGATGCCAAGAAAACCAACTGATGTTTTTGCAAAGTTGATTATTCTGAAAGGTAAAGCTAACTGAGCGATGCTTTCAGAATGATGTTTCTCACTCAGATGATGCATGTTCAGGTATGCATGTAACTTTCCTTTTGGGACAAGCCCTTTGCAATGAAGATACAGGCAATGTTGATCAAATACTAGAACTGTCAGTCCCCTGACAGTCAGTGACATTCCCCCATAATTTGCTGTAAAAGAATTCAGTGTTTTTATGACTGAAGTACCACTGAATGAGCCTCAGGAATTTGTCTTACTGCAGAGAGTTTCTAAAATGGTCATGACGCTTTTTATTTTCCCAAATCAGAAAAAAAATTGCATTTTTCATTCACTTATTCAAAGAATGAATAAGTAATAACTTTTATAATTCTATTATTAACACTCTCTTTGTTATAATCTATCCCACATTTTAACTTTTCATCACATCTAACTTTATTCTAGATTGCAAACCATGAAACAAATATTACGTTTATGATTGCCAAAATTTATGTTTACCAGGGGTAAACATGTACTGTGTATAATGTTAACTGTGGTCTCTGTGGTCTCCCACTAACAGCCATTTTTCAGTATCTGTTACTCAGGAAAAAATTAAATTAAGCTTTTGGTTTCACCCAAATACTCAGTTTAATTCAAGGAACTCAATTAAACTATTCTTGTGTCAAGTATATTAATCAAGATGACATCCTTAAACCCACAAATAGTTCTATTGCTGCTCATAGCTGACTGATACAGAATATCTGGAGATTTTGGGTGCTTTTGCTATTTTGAGAATCCTGTGTGATTACATGAGTCAAAGTAGGATACAGATTTGCAAAACTAGTCAAGAAATAGCATAATTGGATGACTTCTGGGTACACTCCATTTGTACAAATTACTTTAAAAGGACACCTCAGTGGAGTTCTTTTAAGTGCTACAGAGCGAAGTAGGAGAAAGGAACGCAGAGGTATAAAAAGACCAGTTACTCAGATGGTTAATTTTACAGTGCTCTACAGTGGGACTTGCTACACCTTAGGGCAAGCAAAAAATTTTATCATCAAAACATTATCTAAGTCCCACATCTACAGAGGATGTTTCCTGAGTTAATCTTCTGGATAGTTTTGTGGGCAATGTGATTAGATTCCAAAAAATTCTGATGCAGGTTGATGACGCGCGCTGGCCAGGTGGCAAGAAAGAGCGGCGCAGGAGACCGGCTGGTGCCTCCCGAGGGTCTGTGCCTCGGGGCTTGTGCCCAGTCTCAGCTACCGGCTCGGCAGCAGCAAGCTCGCCCGGCAGGCAGGGCGTAGCCACAGCACTGGGACTGACAGGAGAGGGAGAGCTTTTGCTTCCTGTTCCAGTGGCGTTTATTGAGTAGTGAAAAGGAGCAGAGAACGCACACCGAGCGAAAGCACTGGCAAAACCCGCTTCGAAAGGCTGACAAGGGTTTTTATGCAGGGACAGCTTTGGGTGGAGCAAACACTGGGAACCAATCTCAGGGAAGAATAGGGGAGGAACGAGGGGTACAACATCCAATAAAACGCAACCAGGGGAGGGGACAATAAGAATGACATGAACTAGGACCAATGGGGCGTCGAGTAACAGGGAACTTCCGATAAAACATACATATTCAACAGGGGAACTGAATATTCATAAGCTAATCATAATACAACTGGGAGGGGGGAACTTATGATTGATAGCTTGGCTAAAAGATGGGGGATAGGGGTTAGGATATGCCCTAACCCACAATCGGGCGGTGGTCTCTTTATTGTCACAGTCCCTGGCAGCTTCCACTGCTGCTGCCACCACCACAGATTGACTCAGAATGACTTTTTTTTATTTGTAATGACTTTTATTTACAGAAGTAATTACAATGAGTAGGGCTTTTCACTCAAAAAATCTGAACAAATCGTCCCTAAAAATGTTGACCAAAGAATACTACCTTTAAATTGCATAAACTAGTATTTATGAGATAGCAATTGAAACTGAAGCATGTACCTTGATCACATCCACTAAAAAAGAGAAGATGAAACACTTGCCTTTGCACAGCCATTTTCTGTCATTATTAACCAGATCTGATTGGAAATTCTTTGGAATTTTTTGAACTTCACTTAACTGTGTAACCGTACTGTAATCACAGGAAGATTGATTTAAGGTAAGTAAGTTTAAATTAAATAAACTCTTAATGATAATGTATTCTTTCAGAGCCTCTGTACCACCCATTCTATCTATACAAGGACTGAAGTGATGCACTTAATATATTTAACCTCCTTAGTTATTAAAGCATATGTTCTCAAACTTACATTTTTCCCTAATATGAGCTCTACTTTGTACTTGTTAGAATTTTCTGAGTTCAGATACTTTCATAAGCTTGATAACATTGCTAGAGTACAACTACTATTGATATAAAGCCAAATAACTGAAACTTTCCTATAAGCAAAACATAATATACTTGGCAACTGGTTTTCACACAGTATCCTCTTATTTTTTTAGAACTTTCTGAATAGGAAGTACTTGAGTATAATACATTCAAGTTTAAATTCAATCTTACCAAATTCTGGAGAAGCAATTAAAGAAGCATCAACAAGTGTTTTAAATAAATCTGTAATATTATTCTGGAGGTGATTTTGCTTTGTAAAAACTGCTAGTACTGAGAAATAGCTGAGTCATCTAGAATATCTATGAGTGTTTTATCAACAGCAACCATTTACAGGAAAACTATAAACATGCACTGAAAACTATATCTGATGTTGCAAAAATATATTCCAGAGATTGATTTTAGGATCTTAACAGACCTATAATTCAGAAGATGCTTGGGTCTGATGAGTTATTCCTAACTTCTGCCACATTAAAGCAACAATTGATGCTGAGAAATCTTGGCAAAATCCCAATACATTAACTTATTGAAGATAGATTTCTAAGTATATCTAAGATCTTGCCAGCATTTGTTGAAATAGAGAAAAATGCTTGTTTACTTTTCTACTTTTGCTAAGTATATAAGTGTTCCAAGACAATCTCTAGTGATCTCACTTTTCAAATATGTAACTTAAGCGATTAGGGCCAGTCAAATACTGCTTACCAACAGCTTTTCAATTAGAAAAATGTTCATTTGTTTAAAAAAAAAAATGAGAGAGGAAGCATTTTAGCTATTGTGGTTTTTTTTTTTTTTTTTTTTGTGTGTGTGTAAAGGGTTCTATGCTGCTGCAAGATGCAATTTTAAGTCAAAACAGGAAAAGATTTCTATACAGACCGGCAGCCAGATTCAAAAAGTACACAAGCAGGTAAGATGCCCAACATTAAATCTCCTTATTTAGAAAGCTGAGGGTTTAAATGGTCTTGGGAACGCATGACTACTTTAATCACCAGACTCACAAAGTGTTTCATAAAATGTGTCTGTCAAGCTCTCTTTCAGAGAAAATGTTCTCCATCTGTAAAAATAAATACTGTTTTAGTGGTTGAAGAAGTCAGGCTTTTTTAATATTATTCCACTTTTAAAACTTAGCTCTTTATAGTGTTCAATTACACATATAAAATTACATCTGCACTAGGAAAATGAGAGAGTGAAAACAGAATAACCATTAGCTGCTGGACAAACCATAGGAACAGTGATAACAGCAGGCCCCCAGTTTAAAACCCCTCCCTTAAAAATGACAGACAGTGTGAATCTTGATTTTCTTTTTCACACGGAACAATCTCACTGGTACAAGCAGCAAATACTAAAGACAGCTTAGGCCTCAGCTGGTGCATCGATCTCTTACTTTTTCAGGCAAAGTGAGGTTCACCAGTTCTTGACACACCAAGATTTTTGTATTCTCTTGTCCGACATGGAATGTTTTTGGTTTTGGCTTGGTTAGTTTCTGTTTTTTTACCATTACCACCCCCCTTCCTCGCTGTTTAGAATCACCACACTGTAGCACTACAAGGAAGCACAAAGTGCAAGGCCAATCCACAAGGGAGAGCTACCAAGAGCGTTCAGAGCACTCAGAGGGCAGTGCACCTTCCAAGCAAGGTGGACCAGTCAGTGATCTGATAACAGAGTCCAGCATCAGTCCCAGACAAAGCAAGGAGATGAACCAGGCACAGAGTTTATCCAGGGATCCAGTCAGGAGTAGCAGAAGACAGGACCAAAGACAAGAGTGGAAGCAAGATGTAAGTACCATATGAGAGGTCCATTTAGGAGACAGGTCACCTTCAGTATAGGTTCAAGGTGCATCCGTGTGACATTAATGTAAATAGGACAAGTGTGTTTCAGTCATAGCCCAAGATAGGGAATTGGTTAATGAGGCCTCAGCTCAAGTGAGACTTCTGGAACCCAATGCTGGTGGTGTGACTAGAAGCCCCAGGTGAGGTTGATCAGGGTCATTAAGACCTATGAGCATCATAGGAGTCCTGAAAGTTATAGCATTTAGTCTTTTTCATTATACCAAAACTTAGGAATGCAGCCAAACAAGTTTCTAAGTCAAGCTTGACCCAGAAACAAAATCAGCCTAAACTGTGCTGTTTGGTTCTTTGCTCAGGCATCAATATAACATTGTAGAGATACAAGCATGACCTTTTTGAGATGAGCTGTGAAACTCTAAATGTATTGTTTACTACACAAAATTCTGATTTTGATAATACTGAAAACTCTTCAAGTCCAAGGAATGTTGAACAACAAAGGACGCAGTTTGGGTAGAAAGTTTGTTAGTGTCCACAAGATAATTTTATGTCCCACTTCTACTGGAATTCTCATGGGTAAAATTAGCAGATTGACCTCAATTCAAAGCTTGTCCAAATAAAAGAGAGAGGAATTATGAGTAACATAAATATTTATGAGCTTTTAAAAAAAATGTTGCAGCTGTGTATTTGGACAGTAGGCAAAAACAAAGGCTATGGGGAAAGTAGCAAAATAATTTTCAGTGTTTGCTTGAACAGCAAATTCTTAGATGGCCATAATGTGAGCTCTCCTCCTGTGAAAGATGAACAGGATGAAATGCAATGTTACTTAGAAATGCCATACCTAGGGTGACTCCTTCTCATGCCCAGCTGACTGATGCATTTTTGATAGTACAAAGAAAACAGTCTAAACAGCACAGAGTTATCTGCTTTCTATTCTTTTAATTTTATCCTTTCAAATTATCTGCTGTTTTATTCCATCCTGAGATAGAGAAAGTTGCCATGAAAATACTTTGCTGGAGGCAATACAGAGAAAAAAAATTAAACATCTGCTCTTCATTTTTAAACATAGGACCTGTCCATTCCTCTGTCACATACTTCCAAGTCTAATTGTCACCTCTACCACTTAATATTTAGAACATTGGACTAAATACTGGTTTAAGAAATACGTCAACAACTACCAAATCACTACCACAACTAATAGTTGAGTGCCTGAGACAGAGACACTTCACACACAAAAAATATTGAGGGGTGTAGTTTTTCTTTTTCTAGAATAGACTACTCTATTTTTCACCATACAAAGAAATATTTATGTAAAAGACAGAGGTGTACATAAAAAGAAGTCAAGAAGAATAGTGAGTACAATTTATTATGAAAGTAAACATTTTTAAAAACATTTTGCCATCAAGTTTTTATTCCTTTTATACTAAAATATATAGCTTTTTGATATGACAGAAAAAAAATGATTGCCAGATGAAAAAGCATTAGTTTTGCCTAACTTCAATTAATGACATTACACATATTTTTGTTATGTAATTCAAGAGTCATGTTACATTACCTAGATGTCAAATGTATTTACATTTACACCAATTGTAAAATTATAACACAAAAGAACCTTATAAATATTTTATCAAATTCTTTTAGGGTTAGAGTAACTTCATCAATATTTTTTTTAAAAATAGATAAATATCAAAACCACCTTCTCAAAAGTCACCAAAATGAATATATTACAAATCTTTAGTGTTATATTTCATTAACTGAAATTAAATTTTTACATTTCATCCAAATAGTAAAACTGGTGCTTTCAACATGATAAAGACAACATTTTTTCTATTATGCCTATGTAGAAAGCTTTCAGCAAGACAAATTTCTCATTAACTCTATTTAAACACAAATATTACCCAAAAATTTAGGGTGGGGAAACCTTTTCCCTTAAGCTTCTTAAACCAGAAACTGAAATTAAATTTAAATAAATATATTATTTTCTCTGCATCTTCTGCTTCCCAGAAAAATCTCACATTTTGAGTAAGACCATACAACAATCGGTTCAGCATCTGGCATTAGTGAGGGGAACAAGCATCTGAAGGGGGACCAAGGATTTCCAATAGCAAATCTTTAACTAAAATAGTAGGTTTCAATGCAATTAGACACAAAACAACTTTAAAAGGCTCTACTGTATTGTTGTAATCTTTCATCCATATATCTGCAAGAAGGGCTGGAACATTTATCAGCTGTACACGGGACCATGTTCTACAGGGATAAAAATATCTTCTTCCCTGAGCTATCAATAGAAGTGTTCAAGAATAAACCAGAGAAGAGGTTAAAACAATTATAAAAGGAAAACCTGTGATTCTTTTATGGTTATTGGAAAGGTGATCATCGTTTAGAAGGCCAAGGTTTGACTTCTTTTTCTGGTGAAAAACAGGGAAACAGTAATTCCAGAAGAGCAGTGAGGTATGTACATAAGGGGCAAATTGCTCTGCCAGTAACTTGAAAGTACCAGTGTCCTTTTCAAAAACTAGAGGTAAGAAAAAGACATTCATTTAGCAATTTATTTAGGCGATCAAAGGGCTCATTTCTATTTGGTTTGATTTTCATCTTGAATTATATATATCAGAAGCATATACCTCAGGCTTATAAGAAAAAGAGAATAAGAAAGCCAAAGCACTGAAATTAACATCAGGGGAACAGATCAGGAAACAACTTCAAGACCAATAAGTAGCTATGACTTTTTCTGTTATAAAGATAAACATTTTGACCTTTTTAAAATATGACTTCTGGAACTGCAAGGGCAACATAATCAGGTCTTTTTCAAAGGACACTGATTCAATGCAATAAATTGAAGAGTTCTCAAAGAGCTGGAAAAAGTGGAATTAATAAAATGTTAAAGCACGATTTACTTGGTTTTAATAATCTTGGCCATTTTAAATTCAAGTGTTAGAACACTGACAGGTTTCTGTACATTCCACAGCAAATTTCAAAACTTATTTGAATTATCAATGCTGCGGAAACTTTTTCAAGGTCTTATAACTTGTAACTTTTGCACAATGAAATTACAAATGTAAATGCAATGCTAGGGTAAACTTATTGCTAAGTACATATATCTTATCAATGTGTACATATATTTTATGCATATGAATGAAAACATCATATTTTTAAGCAATTCAGTTACAAGAAGTCCTTACAAGTTTACAGAAAACATGTTAGCAGAAAATATGATGCTGCTCTGAAAAAAAGCATAGAAAACATTTCCTTGTCGTAGAAAAATAGCATGCAATGTATCACCTACCTAAAAGAGAGGGCTGTCTGTGAAGCTGAGCTGAATAACAGCTGAGAGCATTTTTCTTTCCCCTGAGGCAAATGACTTATGATTTAGAAGACTCTTTTCTCACCCACTTACGAGTTGCTCTCTTGAGTATACTCTTTATTACGGGAAAGTGTGAGCTAGCAGTTCCCTGTGGGCTGAGAACTGGGAGCCGTGGGGAATCCCCAGGCTGGGCAGCCAGTCCTGTCCTACTGCCCCAGCCAGAAGGGGAGTAGGGTCACAGGGGGCAGCCCCAGGTGCCCCACTGAGCGCCTTACTGGGGAGGGACTGACTCCGGGCCCAGGCATGGACTAACAGGTTGGCTTGCTCCAGGGATTGTCAGGGCCTTGGGAACTTGGAGACCAGCTCTGGAACCTGGTCTGAAGGCCCCAGTGGTCTGTAATGGGTCCCAGAGCCCCACACAGGGGCACAGAGAGGCCCCAGGTGAGGCTGGGCAAGGGCAGTAAAACCTGATATTGTCCTTAGGGCCCTGACAGTATTGACTTTGTTTATACATCCAAATAGTCTATTCACACAGCTTCTGTTCTATCTCTCTTCATATTTCAAAATTCTTCTTATTATCCTTCACTATTTTCTTCTTCATTCTTCCTCGTGACACCTTAGTGTGTATAGATTCATGGCAGCAATTTATTAAAAAAAAATCCAAACAAAGGAACTAACTTATTAAAAAGCATAAAGGGAAAGGATTGCTTCCCTCAGCCTGATGGCAACACTCCACATGACACAGTCCAGGATGATTTATTGGATTATAAAATAAAATAGTATCACCAAAAATCTTCATTTCTGAGTCAGTGTTGTTATGTATCTCTATGATATTTTTAATATAAATGGTTAAAGATCAACCTTAGTAGTGTAACAACTGCTATTGGACTGTAATTTTGATCCAATCAGACAGTAAACATACCTACTCTGCAATGGTTGTTTCGGCATTCAGTTTACAGTTTCTTTTCCTTAATTTAATGCCGATATTCTAGCTAAATCATCTTGTCCTGCACTAAATTATTTCTCTCTGACTTAATACTGCAATCCATTGGCTATTTGTAGTGTGTTAATTCTCCCTAGTGCTTTTCATTGCTGAGTCAAGCTGTACATACTTTCTTCTTATATCTGTCCTTGGAAATCAATCCCTCCATCTCCTTGTTCTAGGGTTTGGGGTTTTTTTTGTTCTTGTTGTTTTCTGGGTTTTTTTTGGGGGGGTGGGGGTGGAGGGGAGGTTGTTTTTCCTTGTCCTCAGAACTTCCTTCAGTTTGTCAATATCCCTTTTGAAATGTAGCTTGTAGTATCAAATGCAATATTCAAGAAATATTCACTCCAAAACACCACAAAGAAAGACTTATTTCCTTGGTGGCTGAAACAGTACCAAACTCTTTACTACTTTCTGACCACTTTACACTCATTATGCCACCTGCAGAACCATGAGACACATTTAGGTCCTTCATAACAGGTGTGTATCTCTACCTATTCTCTACCTGTCCTTCCAGGCTTATACAATGGCAAACGTACTTGAAATGCCAGTGAATAAATCTTTCAGAACTAAACAACATGAATAATAAGGGTAAAGCACAACAGAAAGAAGTCATGTAAACATATTACCTCTCTTACGTTATCTTTACATTGAAAATTCATATCAGACTTCGTAAGTTTTGCAGTTATCTTCAAAATCTTACAAGTTACTTGTAGTTGTTAACAACATAAGATTACTAAGGACCCAACAGGTCAAGATTATTTCCCCTGCTGCCATAAATTATATTGTAAGTTAATTTGTTTATGAGTTAATCAAGTTCCATCTTCGAAGTTTTCAACTTTTCTGCCCTACACCGTAAATTCCTCATAATCATAAACTGCATGCAGGGATTAAAACTGCTACCTCTCTTTTGCAGACATGGAAATAAAATGTACAGATCGTGAGAGATTTTTCTTGTGGGCACAATTAGAATAGAGATTGTCGACTCTGAGGTGTACAACAAGTATTGTTTAAGTTGTTGGCATTAGAGTTGCTATGGAAAAAAAATTATAAAGAGTACCAAAAATAAGCCATTAACCATGCTGTTCTTATTTTCCAATGCCAGTTTACTTATTAAAAAAAAATGCACAAATATTATAAGCGATATTAATAAGGAAATGAATAAATCTCTAACCTACAAAATTCAAATTTTTTTCTGTTAAAACTACTCTCATTAGAACTGCACAGTAGCAGTAAGAAGTATTCTCATAGCTGTCTACTCAATTAGATTAGAAGATCCTCTACATGCATGTAGTCAGAAAATGACAATATATAACGTGATCTGCATATTCTTAGCCTCAATTTCTTCTCTGTATTTAAAGTTATTGTAAACGAGAGGAAAGTCTATAGAGCCATTTTAATTAATCTGTATACCTTGCAGTACCACACACTTGCTGGCAGGACAAAGAACTTAAGATTCTGTCATAGTTAGTAAATTTGTTTCATTCCTGTAATTAGAAAAGAAAGAAAACAAATGTTTTGCAAACCTCTGAAGGCCTAAAAATATTTTTTTTGTTTTCAGTCTCATTAGAAACTTCAAAGTATAAACTATAAAAATGTTCTTTTTGTTTTAAGTAGTCTGTGATCTTCTTCACATCTTTTTCAGTCGACTGTAGCCCATCAGAAGGCTATTTTCTCATGACAAAAGTGAACTTGTCATTTCTTGTTCTACAGGAGCTTCTGTTTTCTTCATTTATCATCTATGATGATAACACATAATCCCTACATATCTCTAGGACTGTGATTGCCTTCTGTTTCCTTTCCTTTATTTGTCCTACATGTGTAAGATATTTTCAACCCTGACACAGCCTGTGACATACTAAGCCCACTCCTGTTCACATAACCACTAAGATCATTTTTCTCATCATTTTTATATCACTCCCTCATCTTTTCTCTCCATTTTCCCAAACACATTCAACTGCATCAAGATGGGTTTCTCAGGATAGACCTTTCTTTTCTCATACAATTCCATTTCTTTTCACTTACGTTCTCTGTGTTGTATCACATCATTCTCTTCTAATAATATTTGTCTCTACTGGTGATAAGAAAATTTTGGATCTTTTAGTTGCTGTTCTTTTCTTTCAGAAACCTGATTTTTGAGCTCTGTTAAGCTATTCCAAAAAAGGATGCTCAACAAGTTACTTGGCTCACCTGTTCTAGTGTTATACTACTTAGTGAAAATATCTTTTTTTTTCTAATGTCCAGTCTGAACTCCATGTAATAAGTTCAAGATGCTGCCTTTACCATCTTCTACTTTACTCCATCATGTCTTTAACTCTCTGTCAAAAAGTTATGATCTGCCATTTGGTTTGCACCCTTGTCACTGTACTAAATGAGCCCAGTTTTCTCAGTCTCTCCCTGTAGAATTCTGTCAATCAGTCTTAAGTTTGTCAAGATCTTTTTGGACTGAAACTCCAGAGATTGCTGTGTTATCTGTTCCAATTTTAGCATCACCTATAAATTTGCTGAAGATGTATTTTAACCTGTCATCAAGGTTGCTGTTGATGATATAGTATAATATTAACACAGTAATCAACACAGAAATACCCTACTTGTTACCGACCACCAAATGGCTACCAAGGCATTCATTACTGTCCTTAGACCCTTGTGATGTGTCCAAATCTCTATCCATCCAGCTCTTCAGTCTGCACTTCTTCTACTTTCAAGTAAGCATGCTGCAAGAGAAAATCTCAAAAATCCTACTGCAAGGTGTATTCTATTCATTGCTCTTTCATTCTACACATTGCCACTCAATGCACTGCTGGAAGCAGTCAGGTTAGTTACCAGGTTTTGTCTTACCTGGTTACCTGGTTATCTTCTTTTATTTTACACGTGGAAGTGTTTTCCAAAAGGAAGTTCTCCATGATCTTCACAAGGACTGAGGTTGGACAGACCTGTCTAAAATTTACAGGCTTTTGCGGTTGTCTTAAAGATGTTCATAAAACTTTACCCGGTTGCCAGGAACACTCTCTTCCCCTATCATCATGACAGGCAGCACACTCAGAGTAACAGCCTCATCTTTTCAATGAGCTTCTAATTCAATTTTCCCTCATTGTTAGTTGTACTTCACGTGTCATTTTTATCATTATCATTAATCCAAACATACTGCAAAGTCACTAAATGAAGAATACAAAAGGAGAGAAAAAGTGTCCTTTTCCGGTAAAATAATGTAATTTATTTAAGAAGACTATAGAACTGTTTTATGTGGATATTTGGCTTATTATTATGTGACAGAAATTTAATTTACTCAATATTTTCTGGAAAATTGAATTCCAATGCACACATGCTGGCCAGACTTGCTCAGGAGAGGATCCTGGTGCTTTTTCCCAGCATTATACATTCTGCTAAGTCCAAAGAGAATTTCCATATTTCAGATTTTACAATTCTAGACATCACAAGATTCATAGCAGTTCATAAAAAGACTGGCAATTTTCATAAGAGTGGTGCTATTCAAAAATGAATTCTTGAAGCAATAAGATAGTCCAAGTTATCACCAATGAATCACCATAACTGATTGTAATCAACAGAATACAGTGAACAGTCAAATTAAACACATTCTGTATGCTTCTTGTGGTGAGTTTGGTTCTGTGAAAAATTATATATTAATGAAAGCCATTTACTTTCCACAGTGTATTTTAACAAATCTAAGCAAAGACCTAGAGAAGAACTTCTCTAGGTGAAGAACTTCTCAATATACAATTTCCTGATTTGCTGTTGTGATATTTTTTTACATTTCTAAGAGGAATGGAAAAAGAAACTGCAGTGATACACAAAATGGTCTGTTGGTAGCATCAATACTGTTGCAGCCTTCCAGTATTAAATTTATTCCACTTGTTGCTAAGTGTGCTGGTTTTGTCTGGGATAGAATTTATGTTCTTCATGGCAGCCAGTATGGCTGTGTTTTGGGTTTGCACTGGAAACAAGGTTGATAACACAGGGGTGCTTTCATTACTGCTGAGCTGCACTGATCTTTTCTGCTCCTTATACCACCCCACCAGCAAGGAGGCTGGGGGTGCAGAAGACTTCGGAAGGGGACGCAGCCAGGACAACTGACTTCAGATAACCAGAGGCATCATGCGCAGCATATAGAACTGGGGGAAAAAGAAGGAAGGGTGAGCAGTGTTTGTCTTCCCAAGTCACCATTACATGTGATGGAGCCCTGCTTTCCTGAAGATGGCTGAACACCTGCCTGCTCATGGGAAGGTGTGAATGAATTTGTTATCTCGCTTTGCATGAGCATGCACCTGTTGCTTTACCTATTAAAAAGTCCTTAACTCAACCCACAAGTTTTCTTATTTACACCCTCCCAATTGTCTCTCCCACCCCACCAGGAGAAAGTGAGCAAAGAGCTGTGTGATGTTTAGCTGCTGGCTGGGGTTCAACCACAAGACTAAGTAACTAAACCTTTAGTGCCATAGAACTTAATTCCAAAACAAAACCAAGAAAGTAAAATATGAAGGGAAGTTTCTAGGACAAGGAAAATACTGCTGTTTTTCTCACAATATTTTCCCTTTATCCTTCAGTTGATTTTTTTTCTTTATCAATGAACACTGATTCTTAAAATATTGTAATAAACTTAACAGTTGGTGTGTTTGGACATGAGGAATTTTCACACTTATTAAAGTAGATACATAACGCTTCCTGGTCTAAATTAATTTTTAAAAGAATAGTTATTTTTTACTATGACAGAAGGCTATTAACTTTTTTGATTTAAAAAATTTGAAAGCTGAAGCAAATACAGAAGCAAAACTGCTACCATCCAATAATTCTACCTCATTATAAAAAAAAGGGAAAGACAATTTTTAAAAATTTGTCTCTATGAGGGTTTTAAGTGAATTAGAGGTATTAGTACTGTGGCCAACCTTTACCACTATGAATTAGATAAAGCTACGATTTTCCAGGATCAGAGGCATCTTTTCTGTAAGTAAAGATTTGTTGATAATATTATTGAAACTTGGAAATGCAGCTTGAAAGTAATTTGAACTGATTACTGAACGTTGTATAAACAAGCGTACAACTGGAAAGAGGAGAGCAGAACACAGGTTCAGGAAGATGCATTTCTGATAAGTATTAGGAGTGTCTACTTAATTTCATTACAACAGGTTTCTGGGATTAAAAGACCATGCTACCTAGATGGCATAATGACAATGAAGTCGTCTAGTGGTTTGACATTAGAAGATTCAACTTTTGTGTCTTCTAAAGAAAGAAATTACTTCAATTCTGTCCAGCGGGCAAGGGATTGAAAAGGTCACAGATAGATTCACTACATCTGTTTCCCTCTAGTGTTCTGCAGGTCAGCAATCCTGTTCTGCTCGTGAGATTTGACAGCATCACTACATTGTTATCTGCTACAGCAGATGGTCTTTAGCTGTGACTTCCTATATTGTGGAACTAAAGCCATACAACTGAAAATTTTCTGAGCATATCTTTGTAAATATTAACTGGACAGAATTTCAGCCACTTACAATATTTTTCCAGGCATAAGAAAGAGTCTATCCACAACAGTTTTTTCCCAGAATTCATGCTTAGCACTCAAACTACCCTGACTAAACCTACAGGATAAATGATTCTGTGCTAAGTGGCTAACAAAATTCATTATATAATAATATAACAATATCAGGTGTATGAATGTGACCATATTATGTCTCCATGTACCTTGCATGAAGTAAAAAGTTTCAAACAGCTCATATATACCTATTTCTTTTTTTCTTGCCTAGCAAACTTAGCTTCCAATTCTTTATTAAGAATTTCAAAAGCTATATTCTCTTCTTTTTTAATCAAGTTAGAACTAATAACTGGGCAAATGCAATTGTCTGCAGTTCTCTTTAAGCTGTTGTCTGAAGGTCCTAGCAGTCATATGCTTCAAGGATTCAAGCAGTTTCTTGGCATAAGGGTGGATACTATAGTGAAAAGTACTAAAAGTATTTACAGAGATTAAAAGAGTATGGGAAATTAGACTAGTCTTTACTTCACAATATCCTGATTCTCATTTAGTGCACTGGCACTCCATCCAAAGGATGTACATGTGAGAAAAATCTCAATTTCTTCATCAAGTGGGTTCAAAATGGAACCTCTTTTAGGTCTAATCTATAAAAAATCCTAATCATGTGGCATGATAAAACAGTGCCTGACAAGGCATACTGACAGATATAATGAGAATAACTTTAAATTGAAGCATGGTGAAGTAAGTAGCATAGGTTGGGGAAATAATAAAGCATAGAGAATGATAATCAGCTGAAGATAAAGAGAACTTAAGACTCATGAAATGTGCAATGAGATGGTGTCTGAATATATTGTTATTTTTTTATCAGCTGAAGAAAAAGACTCTGCAGTATGATGTCATTCTGAGGTAGCTAAGTGAAACCAAACAAGTCAGAGAAAATTATTAAAGTATAGGGGGAAAGGAAAATAATTCTATCCTACCTTTTTTAAAATTTCTTTTTCCCTTCCTTATGCACTACTTAAACTGAAAGCACTTCAAAGTACCAGCCTATATTCTTGCCTCTCTGTAAAGCATCTAACACACTTCTGTGGACCCTACACAGATGCCCTAAAAAAGAGCTTTAATGACATTATTTAGACCGATCAAGACAACAATACAAAATATGAAAATTAACTCCTAGCACCTTTGAAGACAATGAAAAGATTTTGACCTTGTTTGAGGCAAACTTTCAGTCCAAATATGAAAATATCTCTGCATATGAACATGTATGGCCTATAATATGAACACCCCAAAAGTTATTTTGTATGTTTTTCCTGTATGTAAGTCTCAAAAAAAAAAAAAAAATTCTCCTGAGAAATATTACATATTTTTTTTAAGAATAAATTTAAATGGAAGAACTTCAGTCCTTATACTTAAATTTACAAGGATTCACCTTTAGGGAAAGACATTGTCCTGTCAACCTAAAATACTGTCTCTGCGCAGCCCCAGTAAAGATACTGGGTCTGTGAGAGAGATTAAATCCTTGTTTTTAATATTCTGTCTGTGGACTATACCTTTAGGCAGCCTTTTTTTTTTCTTTTCTGGAGAATCCATTGTGAAGTGCATGTTTTCCTTTCAGTATACATGGAGCATAGGTGTTCAATTCAACATTCAAGAATGGTCAGTCCCTTTTTTGGATTCAATCTTGACCACTGATATATCCATAATGAAAACAGATACAAACCTTTTCCAATATTAGTCTAGGCTTTCCATTAATTGAACTCGGGAAAGCCAGAAAACTTTTTTACCTCAGTATCTTCCTGTTTAAAATGTATTGATATTATTCACTAAATACAGAGAAATACTGTGAAAATTAGTTCTTCCTGGATTCTGAACACATCAAAGGTTATGAAATGTTACTGCTATTTTTTGTTCCATTACTGCTCATTCTGTACTTGTTGGCTATTAAAAAAATTGATCCTTTAACCTTTATTTTGTCCCTTTACATTTGCACAGATAGTCATTACAACTGTCCCTACCATTCTTTTCTTCAGACTGAAAAATCCCAGCTCTGTTTTAACTATCCTTTCCAGGTTAATTTGTCAAAATTTTTCATCACGTTTGTTTTGTTTTTTTTTTTTTCTTTTCTGAGCTATGTTAAATTTCTACTCTTAATTTTGGGCTGCTGCCTTCCTTACTGATTGAAGGGCTGTGACTGAGGTCTACCATTGCTGGAGCTTTCCAAATGCGCTTTGTTAGAGCTGCATGAGCTACTGTTTATGTTCTGATTGTTAAACTAACATAATGACAGATTAATTTTTAGCTACATCAATTTGTTTACCCCTCTTATTGCATAGACACAAGGTCATGAGTGTTAACACAAGAGGTCCGTGGGCAAAACATGGGGAGTGGGGAAGGCATAACTGTCCCCTTCATAAGTGGTGTTTCCTTGTGAGAAAGTCACTAGTTTTATCTTAATGACACTTGCTTGCATCTTTCCAACTCTGATTCATCCTCATTGTATTTATTTTCACTTTATTTTTAACAGCTGAAACTTTTCATAATTTATTTCACTTTGATGTTTCCATGACCATTTTTTTTTGCACAGACTCTTCCTAGGATTTTCTGCAATCTTTATGGTAATAGCTCAGAAAGCCTAAAAGGAGTCTTCTCTATGTGGAATGAAAGTGTTATTAAACGAGGACAAAGACAGAGGTAAACATGAAAGAAGCCATAGCTCCTGGCTCTATGTCCCTGCTGAGTTTGAAAGTCAGTGGAATGTGGGAGTCCTTCCTCTTCTCAAAGGTAAGGTATTTCTAATCAGCACTGTCATGCTTGAAGGCAATATCTGACAACACCTATTAGCTACAAACTCAGCGGGAACTGCAACCCCCTGCCTCTCAAAGAAAAAAATATTTTTCCTCTCTGTGATGCAGGTTATCCAGAAAAAGGGAGACAAGATACAAATTACATGTGAAAATGAGCTACAGTCCCATTCAAGCTGCTGTTGACAATACATTATACAAAAGTCATGATCCCACAAGTTATTGAGTGTTTTGTACTTAAATGAATTTTAGTAGGAACAGGATTTGCAGATTACTCTTCCTGTGTGCCATGAGCTCCAGAGATCAGGAAAAGATTGCTAACTGAATTTTCTACACTCTACTGGGTGTAAAAGAGAACATTCTATCCTACAAATGAAAACAAGCAATATTGAAAGGGAGTAGAAACACACAACTGGTAAAATGATTGCTTTTTCTGAGTCTAGGAGCCCAACCTACCTAAATACATTGCTGATCTCCTCTGTAGTCTTTCTTGGTAGTATACCAAGTAAGGGCTGGCAGAAGCTCAAAGATGTTTGTTTAGGCACAGTTACAATAAGAGGAGGCTTTGATCCCCAACCTATCTTCTTGAAATAAATTGTCTTTTTGATACAAGCGTTATAAAAGAATCAGATTGTAGCTCTTGTATTTCAATTCCTAAATAAAAAAATACAGTTTATTAATATTGTTTTCCAAAGAGATAGAAAATGGACAAACATGGAAGAGGCCAATTTCCTTAAAAAAATCAGTGTGTCAGGCAACCATATGGACAACAAAGGAGTCAAAGAAGCCTTTTCTGTAGAACAAAATAGTTTTCAATAAAGCAATTATAGGAACTTGGATATTTAGAAAGGGGCCACCACAGTCTCTAGCTGGCAAAATACTCCACAAAAATATAAGACTGAAGAAAGTTGTTTTTTTTTTCTGCTCAGACCAAAGATAACCATTTTCACCATTTGCCTGAAGAAACACAATGCCTTTTTCTGAGACAGCTTATAAAATTTCAAAACCTCATACTTTATTTCCCATCTTTTCACGTTCAAATACACCCTTTTTCAGCTACAGTACATCAAACTCACAAGGTTCATTAAGTTATAACAATCTTCATACAAAAATTTTCCTCCTCACAGCCCTCTCTCAATTATGTTGTAAGAAAGCAAGAGAGTTGACTGAATCAGATGGTATAGATGCTCAGTATTCACGTATTATCTTCCAGCTACATGAGAATTGGTAAAAATACTTAGATCTTTGCCAAGCTAAAGGAGATTTGTGAGCAAATCCTTTATTAGATCTTATTTATAGTGACTTAATCTGGGACTAATTTTTCTCTCTATTTATACTATGTATCTCTTACCTAGCTGGTCTCAATCTTATGGTAGCACCATCATACAAGTATTAATGAGAGTAATGTAACAAGAATTCACTCCTAATTGGATCTCGGGCAGCACTTTTCCTCCCCTCTTATGGGTAAGAGCATTTACCTCTCCTTTAAAAATCTTTTCTAAGATTAAGGAAAGACAGTTGCATCCTGAACCTTTTATGGTACACATCAGTTAAGAAAAGGCAGGAGTCACAGATACTTGTCCCTCGTGTTGTTCTCTTTTAAATTCTGTTAAATGATATAGTACCCTTAGTGTTTTAGCAGTCATCATTCTGTTTAAAATATTTTCTCAAATGCAGAGGGATTTTTAAAGGTTTCAATAATTTTAAGGGATTTTAGGACCATTAGACATCTGTTGGATACCCACAGGAACACACCCTTGCAATGAAAACGTTAATGTGGAAAAATGGATATGAAGATTTTTTAGTTAAAAATGGAAAAATTCTAAAAGGAAAACAATGAAGTACATTAAAATGGCAAAGGGTGTCAGCACATCCTGTTGGAACGTGGCAGTCAGACTATATAATAACATTCCTGTTCTGCATGATTCTCCTTTTGCCACTGCTCTCATTGAAAGGCAGAACATGACTAACAACCTTCAAGCTAGAAGAGGGAGACAGAAAAATTCAGGTTTTTATTTAGGTTTCTGCTGTCAACCATAAAGCTCTGGAAAACCCTTATAACTCAATCTCATTGGAAAAATGTTAAAAATCAAAGTTCAAAAGAAAGAAATGATGTGAAGGGTAACAAGGCAAAAAGTCACTCCTCAGTTCAAGTTTTTTCTTTTCTACACTTATGGCAGAGGGTACAAGATCAAATGCTCTTTCCCTGTTAACTTCTTCATGTGACTGATCTTCCTTCCGGTATATTTTCTACGTGGCAAGGTGCCACTTTGTGTCAAATTCCACTTAGCCTCTTTGTCCACACAAAATCTAAAATCTGAGATTGACTTCTAAGAGGTATCCTCAGCAGTGTGTAAATAAACCCCATAAACAAGCAAATACAGTAAACAGCATGCAAAGGCTGTATGGAAAAAGCTGAAGATTTTAACATTATGATGACTATGTTGTAGCTGGCAACTATTATAGAACATATATTAAATCAAAATTTCTCTGCAAGTACAGTATAACTCTACTCGTATGAGCAACTAAAAGAAAATACTTTTTTTTCTGATCAACAATATTCTGATTTCCCCAGTTTAAATAAACTTTACTTATGCTATTCTTCATGGGTTTTATGCTCTCCACCCAATTATGAATACATTTGTATTTCCTCTTTCTTTAGTATTCCAGTTTTCTACATAGCCTAATTCAAATTCTGATCTTCTTATTATTGAGAATGAATTAACACATCATAGAGGTTGTTCTCCACTGCTAGTTACCTTCACATGTCAGTGGGCTGCTGAGCTCCTTCCTCAATCTCTCCTGTCACCTAAGGCATCTCAATAAACTGTGATTTCAGAGTTACAAAAGAAACTCCAATGCTGAATCACAGTATGGGGCACCCCATGTTTCCTTATCCTTATGCTTCACTGAACCAAAAGCATACCCTTAAGCAAATATGTGTAAAGCTTTATGAGAAAGAAGGAAAAGAAAAAGGGGGGCGGGGGGGAGAAAGAAGTAAGCAAATATAGTTTTACTTCACTCATTCACTCAAAGGTCACCAATATCTTTCAGCTGCAGATATTTTCTTGTAATAGACTGTATGCCCTGCTGTCGTAAAAGACTTCATGAAATAATCCTGTTCACAGTATTTTCAGTATTAATTTCCTTCATGCTTAGAAATATTCCTGAAACACATAAGCTGCATTTGGTCACAAAAAGTTTATACTTGTTTGCTGTTGTGTAAACATGTTTTACCTTAAGTGATCTTTTTCTCTGGTGTTTATTTCTAGAAGGCAAAACATATCCTCTCCCAGATTTTACCTTACCAAACTTTCTGTGCTTAATAAATTGCCTTCAATAAAATAAAGTTTTCATCCTTCTGGTCACCTCATCTTTAAACAAAAAATATCTCCAGAACTATATAAAACATCCTATATAGGATTTTACCAATACTTTGTAAAATGTAATTGGTACTTCCTTTCCTGTAACAGAAATAATTTTCTGATAGATCCTGTGGTATGTCCCACCCCTCACCTCCTCCCCTTTATACTCTAGTCATTCTGTAATTGCTCAGAATGTTAATTTCTTTGACTTTGGATCTTTTGAAGTAGGAAAATCCCATTTTATAGCAGAATTTTTTTTGAATATATAAATGGATGATCACCCATATTTCAACCCATTTCTAAGATCGTCTAATTCTTTCTATATGATATTCTGAACTACTTCTGTATTGGTATGAACTTCCAGTTTTTTATTGTCAGAAAATTTCATGAGTACCTTATGGTTTTTTGTGAACATCAATAAAAATCAAATTACTTTCTCAAAGATCCTATAAAATAAAGGTAATCTAATGGATAAAATCTTCTTGGGTTTCAAAAGGTTTGAAAAGGTTCTTGCCAAATGTTTTTAAAGACGCTGATCAGCAATGACATAAAAGAGTTTTGCAATGTTAAATTATTTAAAGAAATATAGGAAATGAAGGTAGGAAAAGCCAGTTCTCACAGGAAAGAGAGGTCAGCTACTGGGGACCACAAATTACTGTATGATTGGTGGTGAGTTACACTGACACGACTTGCGAAAATATTGATATACAGCTTAGCAAAGGTGACAAAGTGACAAAGTTTGCTGGTGACAGGAGTTTATTCTAGGTAGTAAGGATAAATTCTGGTTGTGAGTAATTGCAGAAGGAACTAGGAACTAGCAGAAACTAGCTACTAAAATGGCAGATGAACTTCAATACGAATAAAGATAAGATTAAAGGCAATAATAATTGTCTTTATAATTCTAATAAAAAATTTAATAACCAGCCTAACTTCTCATAAAAAAATGATCAGTTCTGAGCTGACAATCAACCCCTCAGAAGCATGGTTTGGGTTTACAAAAGCAGATATCATAAAAATCATTAGCTTGATATTCAAGAGTGGCCGTAAAAGCAAATCAGGATATTAGGAGTTAGTGAAAGGAAAAAAAAAATAGAAAGTGTCATACTTTTTCCATGTAAAAACCCAATATTGTCATGCATTTTCAGTACTATATAAAATTCTGTTTCAGTCTCCTCAGTAACAATAAAATAAAAATGCAAAAGAGGATGGAAACAAGATCTAAAGTATAGAAAAAAACATCCCTAAGATCAAAATCTTAGTATGAGCAAAAGGAAATGCATTATAAATATTTTAAATACATTTAAATATAGGCAAGAATTTTTGTTTATAAAAACTGAGCAATATAATCAGGATAAAGGAAGCAATAATAATGCCAGCAATCATAGTTTAAATGAATACAGAAAGCCTCATTAATAATAATACCTTTTGTTGCTGTACAAGAAACTTATAATACCTTTCTTCCTCTGTTACACTCATCCCTATAAAGTCCATCTAGGTCCTAAGGTCGATGTCACCAGTCTTCCTCAAGCAGAGAAGGTTTGTAATCACAGGAAATTACTGACAACCCGAAGGGATGTACCTGCTTCTTCAGTGTTGACATCCATTTAGGGATTATTTTTTCTGTTTTCTTATAACAGTCCTCCCCTTCTCACTGGTTCCCAGTAAGTTTCTCCTCAACTGGCAAAGGATTGACAAAACTGACAGCTCCACCAGAGCCCTGATGCCTGAGACAGGTCCTGCATGCATACTGATGTACCAGCTTTCCCTTGGTCTGTCTTCCACTCTGCTGCCCTGTGCACCCATTCCAGGGCCGCGTCTAACACCAGTTACCTTCATCGGGCCTGTTCTGACCCATATACTGGATGATGTCTCAACATTGTGTCAGCCCTCCCTGCCACCATCAACCTCCCAGGACATCAGCCTGTCACTGTCATTGGAACTGAACCTGACTCATGTCAGGTTCCTGGTTTATCCTTGGCCTTGCTTCAGCACCATGGATTTGCCCTGTGACCTGGGCTCTGTGCTGACTCTGGTCACCATAGCTGGCTGTAACAAGCTAAAAAATCTTAGCTCGTTAAATCTCATTTAAAAAAATTTATTGCAAATTCTCAGTTTTTAATTATTTGTTAGGGTAGTGAGTAATGAAATATTTAGGGAAATGCCTTCCCTCCCTCTTGTCCTCAGACTCAACTTCAGTCCAACACCTCTTTTCTCCTTTCCTTGTCTCAAGCACTCTTGTTTTCAGCATACATTACACTCGGTACCTCCAAACCACTTTGATGAGGAAACAGGCAGTGTAGAAGGTTGGGAACAGTACACAGAGATTTCTTTCTGCTACTACTTCTTGCTTCATACTGCTCCCCTGCTCCAGCATGCACTGCCTCTGGGCCACAGTCCCTTCAGAGGTGTCTCTGCCCCAGCACAGGTAACACAAAGAATGCAATCCCTCAGGGGCATCCCTTGTCCAACACGAAGCACTTCCTTTCAGGGGTTCATCTCTCCATAAGTTCCCAAAAATTTCTCTTTCCACTCTTTTCCCTCATTCTTTCTCCCCTTTCTCCAGACACTCCTCTTCACATAGAGTAAATAAGGGGGGCCTACAAGAAGAGTGGAGAGACCTATGGAGTCTCCATAGAGTGGAGACCTATGACAAGGGCATGTAGTGCTAGGACAAGGGGGAATGGCTTTAAACTGAAAGAGGGGAGGTTTGGATTAGATGTTAGGAAGAAATTCTTTGCTGTGAGGGTGGTGAGGCACTGGAACGTGTTGCCCAGAGAAGTTGTGGATGCCCAATCCCTGGAAGAATAGGCTGGGGGGGAGCAACCTGGTATCCTTGTGCAATTTAGGAATATTAGAATTAGATAATATTTAAGGTCCCTTTCTACCCAAACTATTCTATGATTCCAAGATTCTATGATCTAGCAGAAAATACAGTCAGAGTATTTTTCAAAATAAACAAACACTGAAGTAGACTAAATAGGAAAGAAATTAAGAGCAATATACTGAGTACAGAATTCTGGCTGGTCTCAGAAGTTTAGTTGTCTTTATCCTAATTTTTGTTTCCAGAGATGAATATCTGTGTATTTGAGGATTCTACATGTGAGTGAAGAAACTATGAGAGACCAGGTCATGCACACTGAACAATTTAACTTGATCAACAGACCCCATTTAACTCCATTACTGAGACAGTGGATGGAAATAAATAAATTAAGATACAATGATTAATTAAAATATTAAGATACGAAATAACAGTTATCAACAAGATTATGACACCTTCATTTTGATTTTGGCAAATAATAAGTATGTAAGATGGAGGAAGATAGTATACCTTTACTGAAGTATATTAAAGTGGTTCCTGTGAAATTATATTAAAAAATAAGGATTCTGTCCCAATACTGACCTCTGAGGAACACCACTCATTGTTAGTCTCCACTTGGACATAAAGTCATTGACTAGTTTTTTGAGTGCACCCATCCCACCAATTCCTTATCCACTGACTGCTCCATCTGTCAAATCCATGCCTCCTCAATTTAGAGACAAGGATGCCATGCAGGACAAGTGTTTATTCCTGCAGGCCTCTTGTCTTTTTTGCCTGACTTTGTCTTTGCTGGGTTACATTGCTCCTGAGGTGCCACCCCACCATGTCTCCATGCTGCCAAAAAGATCATAGCCTACAAGTGTGCATTTATCTCTGACTCCTCTTATTTTTTTCCCCGTGCTACATCCATTTGTATAGAAGCATCTAAGCTGGGTCCTCCCTAAAGGTTTTTACTTTGCACTGAGAAGTTCTGATAAACCTTCAAATAATTACTTAACACATTTCAGCAGACAGGCAGCAGCTAATGGGAGCAGCCATCTGCTACAGTTTAATCCAAGGTGGCATATCTGTATATACCTTGATTTCCACCAATTAAACATTTGGTCTAGACAACATCAGATTTAAACACAGCAGTGGCCTATGCACCTTGCTGTCATATTACAATCCAACAGACTATTCATCTTTTTCACCAAGTAGTTTTAAGTAGTCTAATGCCAAAATAACAAGGGAGAAATAATAAAAAAATAACTCTATGAATTTAAAATTCTTCAAATGGTTTTAAACTGGTCTTATGAAAAGCAAAGTAAATGATGTGTGGATTAAATGTTTCACTAACAGCTCTTGTGAATATATCTGTCTTTCACTAACTGCAAACTAACCTCCAAAATTAATGTGGTATGTGTAGTATAACTCCCTTTCACTCCCCTATTGCTCAAGTATTTTTCCCACTCCTTCTGGAATAAAGGTAACATTCCTGAAGACAAGTCTGTTTTATTTTTCAAATGTGATTTTTCTTTCAAACTTTTTATTAACATATGGGTATTTCCCCTGTGATGATAAACTTTATCATTGCTTCATTTGGTTTTGTATGGTAAGGTTTTCTCTTTAACCGAGTGAAAGAAAAACACAGTTGATTAGAAGAGAACAACCTATTTTGCTAATGGGCACAAGGTAGGCCAGACTAATTTTCACTTTAAGTACAGCTTCTCTCTGCAATCACTTTATTGAGTAAAGGCCAACTCAGTAACAAAGTTGGGCTATTAATAAAGAGTTGTTCTGCTAATGAAGAAATTTTTTTACACATCCTGTCTCAGTAATTGCTTTCCAGAAGGCGGTCATTCTGTGGATTTAGCCAGAGGCATAAAGCTAGCAACTCCGTCTCAAACTGAAAATCTATCTATCAGGACTATCTATCACCTGGAATTTTAGATATAGTTCAAATCCTGAATCCATCCACAGAAATGTAGGCGCTGGTTTTTAGTAGCATATGATCAGTGATCTTCTTTGACCCATCTTTGCTAGACGTAGGACCCTGTTCCCGTTTGGCATGAAAATATTTCAGAGCATTGTACTTAGATACAATGATAAAAAGCTGGCATCTCAGAGGACCACTTCAAACAAGTAAATAGCGTTCAGGAAAACATGTTGATCAAAATGTGTTGATCTAGAAAGAAGTCTGCAAATTCCTCACAGAGAGGTGTCTTGAATCAATATGAAGTCAGCATGAGAAGGTATCCACATTACTTAGAAAAAACCAAAATTGAGTTATCTTTTATTATTCCAAAATTCAGTCATATCACTCAGAACTTAGTGAGAAAATATTTTCCTGGTATTATTTTTTTCAATAGAAGTAATTAAATAAAATTCAGAAAGAATCTTAGCAGCAGGGAGAATAATTCAGTTTTCCATCCTGCCGAAATGTTCTAGACACTAGTTTGCAGTATCATACTTCCTTACCTTTCTTCTCTTTTTTCTCACTTTCCCTCTCATTATTTCCCCATAAATCTTATATTCTTAACTATGTAGTGACAGATTAAACAGGAAAGTTGGAAATCACCCTCCTTTTCATATTTGTCTTTCTTCTTCTCTTTCATAGCTGTCCCACAGTGCAGGCTGTTGATTGAAGCATTAAGTTTGGAATGAAAGAGAATCTGGGTGTCTGAATTTCCTCACTCTGAAAAGATCAGTGATCTGTCAATAACGTATTTTGAGACAGTTTTCTATCAATCCACGTAATAAGGCAGTCTTCATTCAAGGAACTACATTATAAAATAATCTCCTAAAATAAAAACTCTTTTTAAAGTGAACAGTCACAAATACCCTTCTACAGGTAATGTTCTCTGTTATCAAACGCATATAAGAACACCTCCCTACACTGAGCCATTAAGATGATTTAAACAAATGGAAATCTGAATCACTGATTAATTAAATATGTAAGTGTGTATTCAGCTGGTAGAGAACATTCTAGCAATGCTCCAAAATATTGAAAGAGGAATTAAATGTAGACACTTTGGCTCCCAATCACCACTAACAGGCAGAATTCTTTGCTCTGAGTTAGCTGAGTTAAGGCAGGGTTTACGTGGAGATCAGTATTCCTATGCACTCTTTAGAAAACTGCCTAATTTATTACACACAAAATAAGAAGACAAATCAAAAACCAAAATCCTTTCCCAAGAAGAAAGGTGGCGCATTTTTCCGTTCACTGCTCAAGGTCAAAAATTATTTTTGAGGTAAGAGAGCTAAACCAAGCTCCATGTATTCTGTATCCTAACAACCACCTAAGATTGTCAGGATATAGAATACACTTTTTGCTTGACTTAGAAATAATTGAATGCCGATAAATACCACTGAAAGGTAAGAAATTCTAAACAAAATCAGCTGATTTCCTTCTGAAATTAACTTAATAAAAATACTTATCTTTACAAGTATGTCTAAAATCAACGTAATACAGAGCAGTGTGTTCACTTTAGAAACAACAGACATAGGTTTACAGTTCTCCAAAAACAGACAAAGAAGGAACGGTATCAATCTTGTTCTTTACAGACAAAATTAAAATGCATACAAATACAAATAAACAAGTATACAGTGCATGTATTTACTAGACTGAAGAACATCTGTCATCAGATGTCTTCTTTCCTATGGATTCTCACAGACCTCACAGACAGTTTGATATCAATTTTTGTTAATTTTCCATTTTTTCTTATCAGAGGAAAATATCTTGAATTTTGGGTGCCACATATTTGCAAAGATGATTCAACTTTGTGATGCAATAGAAAATTATCATAGGAGGAATGTTCATTGAATATTTTATTATAGCTAGGCAATTTTGACTGAAAAGGCTGTCAAACCTTTGAATCTGTGAGTGAGTATACAAGGTGTCAATTTTTGATGTCTTAAATTTTCACAAAGTACTCATTTTCTGTCAACCATATTGCCACAAAAATCTATCTTACTTACAAATGCACAATTCAAAGAAAACAAATGTTAGGTGATGAGATCAAGTCCAAAACTAGTCTTATTCTTCTAAAGGTGGTCAGCACTGCCTAGTGACAGTTCAAGTCTAGAATCATTCCTCCATAGAAACTATACTCAACAACTTTTGTAAATGCCACATACTGTTTGACATATAAGCTTCTTTTTAGATTGGTATTACTCTTTTTTCCCCTTTTTTTCCCCAGAGGAACAGTCTGACTATCAATCTTCTATCCTAGGCCAGCAGAAATCTGAAATGAGACTACACAGCAATGTTTAGTAGATGGTGCCAAAGAATGCCCAGCACAAGGTGATTACACATTCAAGAAAATACAGCTGTGACCATCTTTTATAACATAAATGAAAGAATTTTGGAAATTCCCTCCATGGCATGAGTTCAAAAGTAGAAAAAAAACCTGGCAGATATTTCAGGCATATTCCTAAGGTGAAGTTTATATAGATACTATCAGAATATCAGGATTTTTTATGGTTTTTATTTGAATATTTCTTTAAATTAATTGATTTTTGTTTCAATCATTAAAAAAATGTGAAAGACGGAGAGCTTTCTCACCCCTCGTCTTTTCCCTCTCCTCCTGACTGCCAAAGGTTGCCTCAACTCTTTCAGCCTTTCGATGAGTCAAGGGTGAAAATATGTGGGGAGGATTTACAGTCAGTGCACAGTGGTTTGTCTCTGTTACTCCATCTCACACTTTTCCTCTAGTCTCGTGTGGGTCCTTCATGGACTGCAAGTTAAATATCAGCTTCAGTGCCTGGAAAACCTCTTACTCCTCCTCTTGTCTGTGACTGTGGTGTTCCCTCTACTGTTTCTCACTTTTTGTGTTCTCTGCCCATTTGGAATTTTCTTCTCATTCTTAATTATGTTCTCCTAGAGGCATCACCAGCTTGACCGATGGGCTCAGCTGTGTTCTTCTGGAATCATCTGGAATCATCTGACTGGACCCAAGACTGATCTCTGGGGGACACCACTAGTGTCCCCTTGACTAGCTGGCAATGTTGTGCCTGAAGCACCCCAGGACACAATCAGCCCTCCTGGCTTCCAGGTTACTGCTGACTCATTCAAATTTCTGTCAAGCAGGATCCCCACATTGCTTTCTGCTGCACTGCTTTCCAGCATCTCATTCCTCAGTCTGTAGCCACGTCCAGGGTTGCCCCATCCCAGGTGCAGAAACCAGCACTTTCACTTGGTGAATTTCACATGGTTGGTGATTGCCTAATCCTCAAATTTGTTGAGGTCTCTCTGCAGGGCCTCTCTGCCCTTGAGGGAGTCAACAACTCCTCCCAGTTTTGTATCTTCTGCAAACTTGCTCTGTATCACTTCCAGTCCAAGTTGTTAATGAAGATGTTAAAGAGCACAAGGCTGAGGATGGAGCCCTGTGGAACTAGTGACAGGTCACCTGTTGTCACCCCATTCACTATAACACTTGATGCCTGACCTGTGAACCAGTTGCTCACCCATCACATGGTGTGTTCTGGACATTTTGTTCAAAAGGATCCTATGAGAGACAAAAAATTTTACTGAAATCCTAAAAGATTACATTAGCTGGCTTCCCTTGATCACCTAGGTGGGTTAAGCTCTAGGTGTCCACTTTTTATCACAAACCCTGTTTACAAGAAGTTTAAGATACAAGTTGAAGCTAAGAGACAATTCTCTCATTTCTGCCTATTTTCATATTTTTAATTTCTTTTTCATATTGACTGATACCTTGTTTGAAATTACTTTGTAGTCTTTTAGAAAGACTAGTAAAATATTTCATTTCCCTTGCTCCCCGGATGATCATTAATGAGCAGTAAAATAATTCAAAAGACTGCAGATTGGTAGAATATCTTTTAATCCTTTCCAAGGCAAAACACAAAATGTAATTATTCTCTTAGCATTACAAGTGTCTGATTGCTAGCAGTCTCACATCTCTAGATGCCTGTAATTATCCACAGTAATTTGTTAGCTCATTTGATTAATTCAGAGAGACTGTATGTTTCTTCTCATACAGAGATATATGTAATGGTACGGACCTCTTACTTCACACAGTGTACTAATTGCTAAATTTTGGATTGTGTAACAGGATAACAACATCTGAAAAATCAGTAAAGAGATTAACTCTACCATTCCAAAGACAGAATAATTACTCTTACAAATTAACTAGCCCTGCCTCCCATGAGTGAAGAATCTGTCTAATTAATGGTCAGTTCATGCATAAAAAATTAGTATCAGCTGTTCAACCATTATTTGAAGATGTCTGCAGTAACTGATACAATTTATCTGAATTTTAAGTGGAAAACAATGTCAGTAAGACTGTAAAATATATTGAGCATATCATTTAATAAATAAAATCATGAAAAGTACTATCAGAAGCATAATTCATTGTAAGAAAGAAGCACAGAATGTATTAGACACTAAAATCATAAGCATCACATATTGCATATTTCTTACTGATGTATTGGGTTTTTAATTTATAAAATGTCCCAATTAGATAATTTAAGAGTGTGTGCAAGAAAACTTGGGAAGTAAATGCAGATATATATGCTGTAACCAGTATCAAATTTTTGAAAAATTAGATATAGGTACATAAAAGATACTAGAGATTTAGTTACACAGAATGCAATTTAGACAGAATTGGAATATCAAACTACAAACAGTTTTTCAAAGTTCAGTGCTTACATATTTATTTATCAGGTAAAGTAGATTTCCTCTCATTTGAGAAGCTAGTCAGTGCTTTGGTGACTATTTTATCCCTACATACTTGATAAACCAATTGTTAGAAAGCTACATCAACTATTCAACTTTTGTGTTATTTTTTTCATTTTCCCAGCCACTTTTCATTTTCTCAGTCAGCAAATAGTCTAAAAAGAAGTCTAGATAATCAAACTCACTTTTCACCTTCTGCTGTGGGCCAATCAGTGTTTAATTACTTAATTCAAGACAGAAAAAAATGGGTGAATTCCACTTAAAACAGGTGGTCAGGCACATACTTTTAAGAGAATTCTGCTAGTAAAATTAAATTTCATCTCTTGCATTTAAGGTGTTCTAACCTCTATAAATGCAGAAGGTAATTATAAATATATATATATATAATATTAAATTGTGATCCAAATGTGTAATGTCCAACTACATCAACAGCAAGTTTTACTTGGTCAGACAAGTCCTATTCCTGACAATATGTCACATTTTATTAATAATGTACAGATTTCTCCATCAGAGACTAAAGAGAAAAAACAAATTTTTTTTT
The DNA here is from genome assembly GCA_013398015.1 of Oreocharis arfaki. Classification (NCBI taxonomy): domain Eukaryota; kingdom Metazoa; phylum Chordata; class Aves; order Passeriformes; family Paramythiidae; genus Oreocharis; species Oreocharis arfaki. The sequence continues at coordinate 275,695 of VZRR01002468.1, read as the reverse complement.
CTTTGTAAATGGCTTTGGTTTTCTCTTCAAGACAGAAAACGAAAGAAATATTCAGTAGTTACTATTATTAAGAACCATTTGTTTCACTTTATGAAGACATTAGAGAAAAAAAATACAATTTTTCATATGGCTTGATTCATGTAACAAGAATGATATATAAGCATAAAAGCAGATATAAATATAGAAAATGTTTATTAAAAATTCAGTTGCAGCTAGGTATCTAGGAAGAAAGTAAAGAACAAAAATTATTTTCTAATAGAGATGATTAGTTAAACAAAGTAGTAAGTTTTAATCGTGTCGCGCAAAACAGGCTAAATTCCTTAAATCATTTTTGTGCCAATATCATGATTACCATTTCCTCTGGTCTTTTCTGAGGTATGTTGTTAACTTGCTCATACAACTGTTAGAAATATGATTAATGGATCTAAGCTAACACTGAGCTATGAAGTGTGCATGTGACAAAGTGCTTGAGCATTTCCTAGAGAGGAAGAGTACTGTTTCTCACAATGACTTTTTAACTTGTTAATAGCTCAAACTGGGACACTCAGCTAAGGATAAAGAGTCATTAAATACCTGCCATAAATCTCAAATTAAAATTGCAATTAGCATTTTCAGATAAAAAAGTATAAAAATGTGCTTTGTTAGAAATATAGATAAACACCTTCTTATTTGGGTAAAAGAATAATAAATAAATTGCAAAGGGAGAAAAAAAGTTATTAACTCAAATAACTTCCAGAGTGAGAAATTAATTACAAAGACATTCAGGTTGGGAAACTTTTACAAAGGTTGAAGGACTCATAGTTTTCTTCTCCAAGTCCAATGAAATATGTACCAATTTATCACCTATTTATTCAGCTGGTTTATGTGGCTAAATGTTCATTGGCTAATTCTTAAAAAATCTTTTCCTTTGAGCAGACAATCCTAAAATTTAGTTAAATGGAACATTTTAACAGTGAGAAAAATAGGCTGTTTGCTGGAATTCAAAAGACACAGAGGTGAATTTATGTCCACACTACCACAAAAATAGGGAAATATCTCACATTGTTACTTTCAACCTTGTTACTCTCCAAAACAGGTGTCTACCATTCAGGGATTTTTTCTCTGACTTACATTAGTTTCCAGACTGTGCCTAGGACTGCTACATTTCACAAAGCAAAAGGATTTCAGGGACTATTCTAGTAATTTTAAATTATGAACAGCAGAGTTTCAGAGTCTGGAAGTGAACCTTTACCCTGTCTAATTTACTAGAATTTCTTCAAGCGATCTTGCTTCATTAGCTAGGAAAATCCTGTGACATGCATCAAAGTCATGAGAAGTTAGCCTGCACCTTGAAAGTGCTGAGAGTCACACAAAATTCTTGCACTATTTTTAATTTAAGAGGCAGTCTTCTTTTACTGGGAGCTCAAATACCAAATATATATTTTTGGTGGTTCTATAGCTACTAGATTTTGGGGTGCAAGTATAAGTTCTTTCCCAACACAGATAGATCCTGGGAAAACTATAAAACCACACTTAGTGAAGAAGAATTAATATTATTGAATATCATTGGAGAAACTACAGAAATATCAGGGTAAAATTAGAAATTCTCCATTAATTAAATTTACTTTGAATCCCAGGTGCTTTTTCTTTCTTTGAAATTCAATCACAAATGAAGACAATAAGTTTAAAAATTATGTATGTCATCAAAGAAGAGAAACAAACTCAAGAGATAATAATAATAATATTATTATTATTATAATAATATAGCTAGGCTGCATCATACCGGATGCCTATATAGGCTATGCTTTCTGGCAATGGCTGGTACGAAAAAGTAAATTTTGAATAAAGGGAGAGAAGGAGACACCTATTCAACAATTTGAAAGTCATCCTTAATTCTGAAAATTGTCTTGTGATATGAAAATAGATTTAGCATTTGTTCTGATTTTGTGGGTTTTATTCATAAGGCCAACTGAATATTTGATATTCATGTTGTAGCTCCAGTTGAGCTTTCCACCTCCTTCCCGGGGAAAAAAAACCCAAACAAATCAACCAATCAACAAACAAAACCAAAATACCCCACACTACTTTCGTGAAAAGTTCTTCCAGATCGAAGAATTATTGTGTCATTACCATTTCACGAAATGACCACCAACTCTCAGGTAAGACACAGTTAGTCTATGCTAATAAATCAGCTGCCAGGTAAGATTTCTAGTCTTTGAATATAAGCTACAAATTTTCTTTGAAGGTGCTTCCCTGTCAACACAGAATAAGGAAATCTACTATTAGCTGTGTTTTGTAACTCTGAAAATCAGAACTGGGATGGAGATAGTAGCATGGCGGCTACAAAGGAAATTCAAGCCCCTCTAATCTACTAAAATACTGGATAGAGGAGAAATGTTCATGCAAAATTTTTTGGCCTTCCAGAAATCTTTAGCAAAGTCCTTTTTAGAAACTTCCTACTCATTTGAAGAAAGGTAAAATACTGTGATGCATTTTGAACAGATTTAAATATAGAAAATCAAGTGTGAGATTAAATTATCAATTGTCAGCATGACAAAAAAAGCTAATAGCTGGATTTCCCAAAATGCTATATGAGGAATATGGTTGTTATACTCATATATACTCAATGCTGATATGAAAAGACGATGTGGAGGAAGGTCATGATTTTTTCCAGGAGCATAAAATTATTCAGACTAGTCAAGATTGAAAAAAATTGTACAAGATTTCCAGAAAAACTTAAATTTACTTCCATAATGATGATAGAAATCTAATTCTGATAGAATTATGTTTATAGAAATAAACTATTTGTGTTGATGATGTATATGCTTTTCATATTGTACAGCATAATAGACGTATAAACATATTTATTAATATTTACATATTTATTAATATTTGCATTTATTTTGTTGCATTCCAAAATCTGCTTTGCTGTTTTTGTGTGGGAACATTGAACTTTCAAGTCCTAGTATTTTATGTGGAACATAAAAATGAAACTTGCTAACCAAATTTAGCAAGCTATTTCTTCTATTTTTTAAGTTTTATCTTCCTCCTACACACAAAAAATATCATTTTATTAAGCTAAAATTATAACAGAGAAATCCTGTCTTGTTCACAATAGTTTATGAACTAAATTTACTAAGTGAACAGTGAAATGGAAGTTTTTAAACATACTGAAACAAAATGATGGAGTTTGTAGTATCCACTGAGGCTTTCTTTGAACATGGTATATAAGTGTACAGAAAATACTATATATGAAGTAATTTAAATGAGTAATCCTGCATGCACTTCTGATATAGGCATAAATGTGAGATCTGTCCATTTAACAGGTAATTATCTGAGTGTGGATTAAATGAAAGAACATTTAGTTGTTTGATACTACTGTTGTGTGTGGAAGAAAGTAAAATATGAGTAGATATAATTAAATGATTGTTGAATGAAGCAAGTGCCTCTGCATTGGGCCATGTTGGGCAATGTCAGGCAAAATGAGATGGCTGGAGAATAGGGTGAACCTGCTGCTTTCCCTGCTGCCCCTTGCTCCCGGCAGCCATCAGCTCTGGGACAGGCAACATGGATAAGAAGAAATTCTTCACTCTGAGGGTGGTGAGGCACTGGAACAGGTTTTCCAGAGAAGTTGTGGATTTTCCATGTACTGAAGTGTTCAAGGCCAGGCCAAATGGGCCTCTGAGCAGCCCAGTCTAGTGGGAGGTGTCCTTGCCCATGGCAAGGGGGTTTGGAGCTAGGTTATCTTTATGGTTCAACACAAACCATGCTGTGATTTTATGACTCTATAACTTCACACTGCAGATTCTATTACAGTTAGTCAATATTTTAGTCTATTAATCTAATTCTTCTGCTTAGAGAATCATATCGGTATCCTGCAAAATTTTGTCAAAAAACCCCTTTACTGTTAGTGATAAATAGAGCCAGAGAATAGAGAATATTATTAGTAAGTCCAGATAGACAACTATATTACATTCCTCTTTTGTGTATAATTTGCATACGTTGTGCCTAGATAAACAGTTTGAAAGTTCAAAGAACTTTTTTTCATTCAGGAAAAAGTTTATATATTTAGGGAGATTTTGTTTTCAATTATCAGTAACACCCTTCTACATAAACAACCTTAGTTTTCCTTAGACCTCTTGTTCAACTTCTCCCCTTAGAGACAGTTAAAGCCTCTTAAATACCATCTTATTCACAGAACATGTAATAGTCCCTATTGATGTCCTTTTGTCTCTTATTTCTTTAGATTTCAATGACAATTAATGTTTTAAATAATTTACAAGATCTTTAAGAGTAAAGAAAAACTAAAATTCTTCCACTCCTCATACACAACAAAAGAATATAGGTAAGATGAAAATCAGTTTGTGGAGGAAACAGTAGAATAGATTTTTTTCAAGGCTTTCGCAAAGTTGTGGAAATGTATCTTCACTACTGCTTTGTTATAGTGTGTTCAAAATGCAACACACATTGCTTTGACATCAGCCAGACAAACAAAGCTCATGAAACATCTGGTCACTATTTTATTTAAGGGTCAAAAATTGCAGAGAAACCACCAAAAAGGACTGAATTCAGATGCAAATTCACATGTTCAAAGAGTTTCCAAGGTAAGAATTTATAGGATATTTTTTCATTAGAACAGTAATCCATTTTTATTTCTCTTTTTAGTGTTAGGAGTATGATTTGGATCCGTCGGTAAAAGTATTACGAAAAGGAGAGTGGTACATTATTTTAAAAATAGCAATTCAAACATCTACCAAATAATTTCTTATTTTTGGACTGTATCTTTATTTATGTATGTACATTTATGAATTAACTTCTTTATATTGTCACACACCAGCAGCAGTATCAAAATCAGTTTTGGTTTTCAACTGAACTAATTTTTTTTTTTCCCTAAAGAAATGCAGATATCCAATGTGTGACAACACATGGCTGAAAGATGCACTGTTGATAATGATTTCCCCAGAGGTAATATTACCTGGTAAAAAAAAGATAAACCAAACTATCTATCACCTTCTAATGGGCAGAGGTCAGTGTAACATCTGCCCTGTCTATTTTCAAATTGTTTCTGAATTCATGCACAGTATTCCTCAGTCCCAAAAGTTGTTCAAGCATAAAACTGCAGCACCAATGAATTTAATCTTTTTATTTTTTCAACTGATATTGTGGTAAATTGCTTTTCAGCTGCAAAAGCAGCTTATTTAAGGGTTTTTCCTAGTGTTGTTAAGAGTGAATAAAGTGGCCAGACACTGAGTACATTACAGTGACCTTGCTACTAAAAGTCAGAGATAATGAGCAATTTATGAAGTATGATACCTATGCTCCAGTATCAAATGTAATATTATCCAATGGATTTTTCAATTTGTACAGTAGCTTTTTTTGCTCCTTTTTCAGTTTTATTTTGCTGGTGGCACTAGCTTTTGAAGCCACCCTAACTTTTAATCCTCTTTTATAGCAGGAATCAAGTAGTACTCAGCTTGCCTGTCTACTTCATTCCATTCCTATAAGAGAACGTTTGAGAAACATAAAGAACTCTGGACTCAGCACAAGTTCCTGTCTGCAAACCTGCACGCTGCAACAAACTAGGTATGTACCTATCTGAGTTTCATTTTTGCAGACACTGGAAGAAATTTTGAGTAGCTGGAACCAGAACAGAAGCTTGCTATTATAATGAATTTTATTTGATCGCTTGTGGCATTGATAACTTGTTACTTGGTGATTTTGGTCTTTTTTTTTTTCTTACATGCTTTACTAACCTCCCAAGTGAGTTTGGAGACTGAACCAGTTGCTGATCACACCATGTTAGAATTTGCAAATATACGTAGACAGGGAAAAAAGAGGAAATCACTCTAACCATTGGGTGGTGTGAGATAACTTTGTGTATAAAAGCTAACAATACTGTGCTACTTTGAAAGGCATCACTGTTCTCAGCACATACCCAAAGCACAGCCCCGTAATAGCTACCATGAAGAAAATCAACTGTCCTGGACAAAACCAGAAAATATGATCCATATTCAATCACATTTGATTATATTTCTTATTGTGTATCATATTTGGTACTGTGACTGAGCACTTGTAAAGCCCCCCAAAACTTGCTCAACAAGAATTTTTAAAGCAGCTTATGGGTGTTCATATACTCTCAGTTAGACACATGGGAGAAATACTGACAAGATATTCTCAAGAGGTCAAAACAACAAAAAGAACTTCACTGGCAACCCCGTAAAATCAGAGGATTTTTGCAAAGGTTTAGAGCAGCATTCAATTAATATAAACTACTTCCCAAAAAATTAACTTAGCCCATTCAACTTTGCAAACTCCAGGCCCATCTGATTTTACATTACTCCAAAATTCCAAGAAGAGAGAATTAGAGGATGAAAGATAGAAAAGATATAGGAAACTTTTCTATATGCTATTAACATATAGCTACTAACTCCTGGGTTCCCGTAGTGTTCAGTGGACAGAAAATCCAAGAGGAGGTAGTGTAAAGACACAATCTTGCCCTGTGTTCAGCTTTAAATACCCCTTGTCCTTCCTGGGCCCTCCCCTCAGGTAGGACTTCCAGTCATTTGGCCACTCAGGAGCTGGGTTAGGGGCTCCAGAAGCAGATGTGGAGCATTGCCTCTGGCGTGACAGGGTTTGACAGGCACTGCTGGACTGGGATACAGGTTCTAGGGGTGGGGTCTGCAGAGCAAGGCACTACCTCACCAGGGAAAGGCCTGACCTGCCTCTTCCCCCACACACATGCACCCCAAAATATCTTGAGATATCAATCTTTACAGCCTCTCACAGCACTCGAACAGTTTGCCCAAAAAAGCTCTGGAGTCTCCATCCCTGGAGATTTTCAAAAGCCATCTTAACACAGTCCTAAGCAAATAGTTTTTAGTGACCTAGCCTGAGTCTGGGAGTTGGATGAGATGACCTTCAGTGGTCCCTTCCAGACCCAAACGATGCTGTTATGGGAATGGAAAATTTGAGAACTGTACTACGCACACTGCATACCTGCAGGAATCCTATCTCCTTATATTCTTCTGCTGTCATTCAGCCTATGAGGACTCAACTTCAACAGCAACTTCCAGACACTTCTGCAGTGAAAATATTAGCTAATGCCGACTAATGCAGACTCTTACCTGACTGAGCTGCTGGGGGTTAACTCCAGTAGGAAGCTCAGTTCCACACGCAGCCACTCATTCACTGCCCCACACTGGAAAAGTGGAAAAGGGTTCAGAAACCTCTTCTTGGAGGTACTTAAATGTAAAATGATATAATTTTAAAAATATAGAAGTGGCTTTTGCTATAAAATGAACAAGGTATGTCTCACAGGTAGAGTAACTGTACGTAACAGAAATTGAAATACCAGCAAATTAGAAAACATTTAAAGAAGGCATCACTAAATATATGATGGGGAGGGAATTTTTTTCTTCTTTTCATTCTAAAGATAAGCAAAAATTAAGGTTGAAATAAATACCTTATGTTAAAACAGATCTCATCTAGAAATGTGTAGCACTTATGAAAACCAGTGAAAATTTTTGGAGCCAAAGGATTCAATGTATACGGAATTTTATTTCTCCTTTGCTGGCAAGTGACATAAGTGTAAGGAATGTTAAACATTAGAGATTAATAGAAAACTGAATTGTATCACTGCTGTATTCAGTTGTTTTGTGATTATATAGAGTTAGATGATAATCAACTTATATTTTAAGGTAAGAAGAGTTGGTTTCATAAACCAAAGTTTTTGTGAAGAAATAGTAATTAAATAAAGTTCTTGAGTATTATTCTATTTAAATTAATTTTAACTTACCCTTTACGTTTTTCTCTATATTCTTTATTTACCTATCAAGAAAATTTTCCCTTCTTTTCCACAGTTCTGGTGCGATGACCCGAAGAAGTGTTAGGAGCACCAAAGTCCTCAAAGGCAGATGTTTGTTTCCTTTTCCAAATGCCAGAAGAGATTATGTTCCTTAGCATTGATATACAAATGTAAAATATATGCACATAGATGCAAAAATAAGGGAAAGAAGCTCACTGCAGCCTGCAACAGTCTTTACACAGAATCTAGTAGTAATCAATATACTTTACCATAACAATAGCATAGGAGGAAATGAAACTATACCTACGAAGGTGTTGCTACTTCATCTTGTAAAATCACGCTATGTTACTAAAATATAACATATATATATGTCTGTATTACAGATTTCAGTCACCCTTTGTTGAGACTTCACAATTTCTCCATGCTTCACATCTTACTCCACAGTGTGTCTATCTCTAGAATATACATCTTTTCATGACATTTTGCACTGATGATGAGAAAATTGAAACACTGGTGTTCTCACCCTGAGAAACTGAGCCATACACAAGTATATTTAAATGAAGTTTATTATTCTTATTATCAAGGAATGAAGTCTTAGGAGAATTTGTGTTGGAACAATTGCTTCCATGACAACAAGAACATCATAAATATTTTAAGCAGGACTGTTGGTACTACCTATTATTAAGGTCGGCCAGTGGCTCATATTTTCAGTTGATTATGACTTTGCTTATTTTCAAAGGTCTGAACTCACATTTTCCATGCTGAGTGAACAATGCAGGGTGGAATAATTTGCCCATATTTGGCATTTCTGCCACAAATGTTTAATCAAACAGATCTGCTATTCCCAAGAAAGTGTCTAAAGAAAATTAGGAAAAATTAAATACTATTTCCTTGTATAAAAACCTGCAATGCTACACATTTTGGAAAAGAGATTTTTACAAAGTCTGTCAAAAATGTGTCTGTTGTTACCCATTAAAATCTTCAAATCTGCTCAAGGTATAAGACTCTAAAAAGCTTTCACTACAGAACAGATAACAACAAGCAATATGGAATTGACCAAATCTTTCCTCAGAAAACTTCTATTTCCTGGAACTCTTGATAGCCATATCAGTACTAAATTCAGGAAGCTCACTTTCTTAGGCCCTTTTTCATTAGAAAAACTGAAAATTAGAAAAATTTTCATGAGACTAAAAAACTGGAAGAGAAAAGGTCAGTAGGTAGACAGAAAGCAAAAACATTGAACTTGACTGGGATAGTAATCAGAAATGACAAGGAAAGATCTGAGAATAAACAGAACAAAAGAAATTGGGATGGCTGGGGAGGAGTCAGTGTATTTGTATGAAGCCTAAGTGATGACACAGAGAGCCTAGATGAAAGAACAAAGGGAAAGAGTGAAATAAGAGCTGGAGGAGAGATGGTAGAAGGGAGAAAGGTTAATGACCAAATTACAAAAGGGAAAAACGGTGACTCTCTACTCTTCAAATTATCCATGAAAGCCAAAGAGACATTTATTTACATTTTGTTGATGAAACACTCATTCTAAGACTAGGAAGACTGTGATTTCTACAGTTCTATGATGAACTGAGTTATCTAACAGTCCATTGCATGTATATTCCATTGCATGTTGGGAGACTGAGGTTGGATATTGGGAAAATTTGTCCTCTGAAAGAGTGGTTAAATATCGGAAAAAGATCCCCATGGAAATGGTGGAATCACCATCCCTGGAGTAGATGTGGCACTTCATGACACACTTCAATGCACCTGATGATCTTCAAGGTCTTTTCCAACCTTATTGATTCTATGATTATATATTCTGTCTATAAGGAACCGTTGAACAACAGGGAAAAAGGCTACTTGCCCAGGTTTCTGCCTTGCTAGCTAAAAGGAATGCTTACGGGAAAGGGATGACTGCTCTCTTAGGCTGAGCATCTGGTCAGCTTGAAAAATATCGTGTGAGGCAGGCACTGTGGGGTGGCCTAGAGGATGAGGGAGGTTCGAAACAAAGGGCTTGCTGTTAGGTAGAAACAAAAGCCAAACTTGTGCAAGATAAAATTTTTAAAAGACCTAGAGACAATCTATGGGGTTTTCTGACCGTGGACACAGGGAGTTCTTTGATTCAAAAAAAAAAAAAAGCTAGACAAAAGGAGGTGGTGGAGAAAAAAGGAGAATTGCTTAAAACCTCAGGTAATTCTGATGTTTGAAACAGACATCTGATTTTTTTTATGAAAAGGATTACCTTGTTTCAGTTTATTCATTTTCTAAGTTATCCATCTTTAAAAACTGAGCGCCTTTAATGCCTTTTGGTGTGCTCATTTAAAGAAAGGAACACAGAGAGCTATTTCCCTCAAGATTCTCCTCTAGCTGAGTTTGTCAAGAGTCCAGACATGCAAAACTTTTGTGATACAAAGTAGAACAGTTGAATCACACCATTTATACCTTTTTTTTCATGCAGCAGGTTTTGAGTTCATCCTTTTCTGTGGTTACAATTAATGCCATGAAACGCTACCAGCTGAACTACAGGATCCATACAGCTGCATTTGAAGATACTGGGAACAGTAGCCCAAACTGAAGGGCTAAGTACTCTAAAAATAAGTTTCTAGGTATTCAAACCAGTCTTTGATTTATCAGATAATGCATCTCAGTGTTCCAGTCACAAAATGAGGATAATTCCACCTCTTCAGTTCTCCAACCCATTTTGAAAATAAATTTAATGTTTTGTTGTGAGGCAACGAAATACCGTGAAGTCATGGGTAGTGTAACAGATGATGTTAAGATTACCAAGCTTGTTAACAAACCAAATCAGAACAGGTTTCCACTAGTGTGAATTAGATAAAACATGGGCATCACATTGATTAATGCTCTGCTCAAAGCATTGCATATGAACTCTTTCATGAAGAAGACAAAAACACAAGAGGAAACAACAGAGCAAGGAAAACAGGACAACAGAGATCTCCTTCTTCCACACTGTCGTGGTCTGACACTGGCCCAATGCCAGGCACCCACAAGAGTCACTTGCTCATCCTCCCCTGCCACAGCCAGACAAAAGAAGGGAAAAGAGGAAAAGGGTTAATGGAGGCTTAATGGGTGAGATAAGGAGAGTGGGAGAAATATTTCAAGGGCAAAACAGGCTAAACCTTGGTTGCTAAATGAAATTTATTACTAAAAGAATCAGAGGACTGCAATGAAAAGTAAAATAAGCCCTTAAAACCTTCCCCCCACTAGGCCCTCCCTCCTTCCCACCAAAAACAGAGGAGGCCGGGCAAGGGGGTTTTGGTCAGTCCATCACCAAGATTTTATTCCACTGCTCCAGGAGAAGAGTCCTTCCCCTGTGAGGCCGTGGGGTCCCTCCCAAGGGAGACAGTTCTCCATGAACTTCCCGGCATGGCTCCACTCTCATGAGGAGCAGCCAAACCGCACCTGCTGCAGTGTGAGTCCCTCCCACGGGCAGACAGCCCTCCCAAAACTGCTGCACCGTGGTTCTCTCTTCCCACGGGGTGCAGTCCTCCAAGGACAGGCTGCTCCTGCCTGGAAGCAGGGCCCTCTCTCTCCACCGGGTCTTCCATGGGATCACAGCCTCCTCCAGGCATCCACCCTCTGGCACGGGCACCTCCCCCACGGGCTGCATGTGGATCTCTGCATCCCCCGTGGGCCCAGGGGCTGCAGGGGCACAGCTGCTTCACCATGGTCCTCACCATGGCCTGCAGAGAAATCTTGGCTCCGGCACCTGGAGCACCTCTTGCCCCTCCTTCTCCACTGACCTTGGTGCTTCCATGTTGTTTTTCCCTCATATGTTCTCACCTCCTCCTCTTCTCTGACTAGAAGCCAAAACCCCATGACTTTGTTTTGATTTTCTTCTTAAATATGTCATCACAGTGCGTTACCATCCTCTCTCATTGGCCCAGTTCTGGCCAGCAGCATGTCCATCTTCAGAGCCATCAGCCACTGGCTCTGCCAGACATGGTGGGAAGCTTCCAGCAGCTTCCTCTCAGGAGCCCCCTTTGTGGCCCCCCTGCTACCTAAAAGCAGACTGTGCCAAACCAATACACTAACTGATAATTTTCATCACAAGATGAAACCCACTCATTTTACATTCCAAGTGTAGAGTTAGCTTCAAGTACAAGCTACCTGAAAATTTCATCCATCAATGGATGCTAATAATCTATACTCCATGGTTACTAGAGTATAGTAATTAGAGTTGTAGCTTTAATCTTAGGCTCCAGATAAATTTCATTAACAGAAGTATATTATTCCATTAATGTATTTCAGAATTCCAAGGAAAGCAGAAATATGCATTCTCTATTGTTCAGTTGATATTACATACTGACCTGGTCAAACAGAGAGGCTTTCCAGAACGGCCCCAAATAAGAATCAAATGTCACTGTTGAATGGGATAGGGGTGTGGAAAGCTGTCAGCAACAGTTATTTAGTTCTACATACAGTGAATTATGACAGCTAGCATATTTTAAGACAAACTGAGACAAAACAAAACTATACATGACCTCTATGATTTCTTTTCCTATCAACTACTTCTGGCAGAGTAACTTAGAAAAAAAAAATCTTTGTATTTTTGTTAAAAAACAAGGTTGGGGGTGATATGTGTACCTTCATTTCATGTTTGCATTCTATTTCCAAGGGAGATTTAGAGGTTTTTTATTTATACGAGGCATTATATACTTTAGATGAATGATATTCTTATTGTAGTCATTCCTTACTTTAATTTCTGTTTGATTTCCCCTAGGCAGAACTTTGTAAATATTTATCTGAATTTTCAACAATATTCTAATACAGCTTTCAAAAAAGTTCTTTGTCACTCTTTTCATATCTTGCTCATAGTTACAATATTCTTTCTCAAACAGTTGCAGTATATGTAATCCTGAAATCTGCTTTAATCCCTGAAAGAAGCTTGTTGGAGTTTATCAGCATGGATTTGGAAGATATGTATAACCAATTCTACACATGATTAGAATCTGGATCTGTAGACTTACTAAACCACCTGACTCCCCTGTCTTCAGCAAAAAGCATTTTTAGCTCTGTGGCAGAACATGCAGAATCAGAGCCTTACTTAGAAAAACTTAAATCCGTCTACTTTCTGAGAAAACTGTATTATTTTCTTTACACTTACATGTATGCTCCATGTGCCTACTGTGGTAACCTGCCTTTTTGTCAGTGAATTGCCATAATCATTCACAAGCTTTAGAGATACAGACCTTTAAAACAGAGATCACAGTACCATTAAAATAATCTGACATTTTGTAGTATCTCAAACCGCTTTCAATAATGAATTACAATCAATGCTTTTGAATATAATATCAAACTAATTCTATGGATGAACATAAAATCTAGAAAATATTTTCATTTTTAATCTTGTTGTTCCGTCGTGCAAGCCCCAGAGTAAATCTGAGAGGTACAAGATTCTCTCTGTATCTTCTTGATACAAGATTTTTTTTTTCTGTGCTTCTGGCATTCAGATTGAATCAAACTTGCATATGACATCATTTTGAATAATGTTAAAATGCAAGTAAAAGTGGAAACAATATTGTTACACTATTGCTAACTTTGTAGGCACAGAAAAAAATCTACAGAAGTGCCTTGGTAAATAATTAGTTTTAGCTACTTGATTTCAGTAAGGCTTTCTGCACAAAGAATAAGTACATATAAATTATGTATAATTATTTTATAATAGGTGCACTATGTGTATATGAAGTCCAGGTTCAGTTTGTAAATCATTGTATGTGCAGAAAGTATTCTTCATTAATGCTTTGCAATCCCTAGTAATGCAATTAACTAATTACTGGCAGCAATTACTTAGAGATGTAAATATGTACTATTTTGTGAAGTTAGTTTACCCTTATAAATATTAAATCACATAAACAAAGTTCTATCTGCAGGCTAACTTCAATACATTAAAAGAAAATTCAGAGCCTATTTAGAGACCTCTTGTGCTGTTTCATTGCTTTTAGATATTTTAGGCCATAGTATAAAATATTTTTATTATAGGGTCAACAGTGGCAGAGCTGAAGATATGCTAATATTCATGACTTGTATTATGTACTTTGTAAATTTTTTTCAATATTTTGCTCCAATAACTTCCACTGAAATATTTTGAGCTACAACTGAAACTGACTTAAAACTCACAACATATTGAGCAAAACTACTCAATGCTATGTATTGGCCTGTTGGTATTTTGTCCATGATCTTGCCCAAGACATCTAATTTTTTTAAATCTCCACTTTGCAGATGTAAAACATTAAGTCAAAATATATTTAGTTATTTAATATTTCATGTATTCATCTGGGTATGGGAGATGCACAGAAGCAGATCTGACAGGAACAGTTTATTTGAGTAATATGAATAAAAATTATGTTTTAAAATATGCTTTATGTCTTATCTGCTTAGAAAATTTTAGAGTGGGCATAAAAGAACTACTGGAAAAGAATATTTTTAGTAGAGAAGTTATACTTATTAATGAATCTGTACTTCAAAAATAACTTTGTAATTGTACTTTCCATGTGGAAACCCCCTTCCTCCCAACAAAAACCCCCAAATAAAACAAAACTCCAAACCAAAACCCAACCATTAAAACCATAATGACTCTGCTTATTTTTAGATGAGCTGGTAGCCACCATGCATACCAGAAGATATAAGACCAGGTATTTTTCTATTTTATAAGGCATTCTAAGACTAATGTAATCCACAGAAATCTATCAAATTTCATTACTTTTCTACTTCTCTCTTGTTTCTGAAGTTGGCACATTCAAATTTTCTGCCTAAATCAACAGAACATTGATATTTTCAGTTCCCTGACTCAGTCTCTAAAAGAAAGGCTATTACAGCTACAAAGACAACGGTACTTGCAAGCTCCACTGTATTTTTATTTGCACCTCATTCACAGTGTAAATTCTGAAGCTCTACTTTTTAAATCCCTCTTATATACATCTGATGTCACATTTATTGTTTAGGTAATTAAATGCCATTATATGGGATGAAAAAAAAATCTACTTTCATATCGAAGTAACAACATTCCACAAAATATCACTTAAATATAACACAAAGCAAAAGGATACTGAAAAACAGAATTAACCTTGAGAAGTGTGGTTATCATTCAGTAAAAAGATGAACTAACAGATTAGAGGGTTTCCAGGGTTTCCAAATTCCCTGTCTCTTTCAGGTTCTTGAAACTGAATGAGCAGAATCTGGATGTCTTTTGGCCTGTGATATATCCTAGGGATGAAGATTGCATACCCCTTGAAAGTGAAGTCCTGAATTACTGTTTGTTTAGAGATTCAAAGAGTAGCTGAGTTCACACAGCTTTATTGAATGGACAATCCATTCTACATTTCTCTAAGAGACTGAGGGAATGAATAAACGGAATGAAAATAGGAACCTTCCTAAAGCATAACAAAGAGTTTCTGGGAAACTGAAATATTAGTATACTCATTTACTAGCTTGATTCATATTTTAAAATACTACAGTAGCTTAAGTTTCACCTGTGTGAAATTCACTGCACTCCTGCAGCAATAATTCATGATATGGGACTTAGCATTTTAAGTATATGCCAGCTCTAAGTATACACTAACTAATGTGCTATGAAACTGCTCCCTAGGAGGACCTTGTGAGATGTCTCCACAATACACTTGTCAGCAATTGTTTCGCCTGCTATTGCTTTCCAAGCAAGTGGCTGAGTTTACCAAGGAGCAAAATCTTAGCAAATAGAGGAAGACCACATGACGCACATGTACTGGTACAGACCTATTCAGCCACATGTCTGCAACATATCTGCAGTTACTTTCCAGTTCTGCTACTTAAATATCCTACTTGGATAATGACAGTATACATTTCTTTTTCTTTGTTATTACTGCTACTGATATTTTTTCCTACCTCTAACATATATTGTTTTACTTACAAAGAGAGGTGAAAGAAACAGCTGAATATCTTTTCTTCTGAGTCTTATGCAAATGATCAATTTGATTCTGTACAAATTTATCTTACCCTTTATTAGTACATACTGTTTTATTCTTCATATGAATTTTACAGCCAGCATTCTGCCATCATATTCCCTTGGGAGGTTATTGTTTTTCTTCTCCCACACCTTGACTTTACACATTCTCTAGCTCTAATTTTTGAATGCTTTTCTAGGGGGATGATTGTGTTGTATCACCACCATTCACTTTCCAAGTCCTGTTTTCTGCTTTTATGGACATTCAGTGTCTCAAAAAGGGCAAAGAACAAAGTTTTACCATGCCTTGCACACCATTTCATGACTTTTTTCTCTACCTTTCTTCATGATCAGTTAATACTGAGGAGTGGTTTCGAATCAAAGGATCTCAAAAAGAGTGCTCATCTATGTATTCAGTATAAGGCAGGTATTTAATTGCCTTTCTGAAGCAATCATAATTAACTATTATCTATCACAGAAAAAAAGAAGAATTAGTTTCAAAATATATGCTATCAAGTAAGAATTACATGTATTGCAAGCTTTAACTGTAAAAATCAGTATTATTACTTCCTTTTAGGTTTATATTCATTGGAAATATGACACTTGAAAAAAAAAAGTCCCATTTGTTTATATCTGTGCTATTTAACAATGGAATGAGAATTAAAAACATTTGGAACAGAACGAGGAGCTGAACTATATTCATAAGAGGAAATAAAGATTAATTTGTCTGTTATGAAAAGAAATGTGATCTTGTATAAGACTGCACTACAAGAAAAAAAACAAACAATCAAAATATTGGACCCATAAAACTCATCAGGGGTAGTAAAAATCAAGGGATTTTTCAGCAGCTCAAAACTATATTGACCTGAATTTTTCTGCTGATGTAATTTATTCATTTTTGTTTTGCCTGCTAGAGCCAAATGCTTGTCGCTATGTGTAGCCCTAGAGCCAGAAAGAATGCACAGCTCATGTAATACGGTAAGTGCTATCTCCACTCAGGAAGTTCCTGCTGCGATATTTAAGTGCCAAAAAAAGATGATCTGCAAAGTGAAGACAAGTACATAGAATTCCTGAGTACCTGAAACTGCCAACAAGACAAATTGTTTTTATAGTAAGTGCCTAAGAAATGCATTAGTACCACTTCCACTTGGAAGCCAAAATGAATGCAATGTAAGAGCAAAACAGCACAATCTGTTGTTAAGCAAGCCTATGGCAGACAATGATATTGTTGGCACATGCAGCATAAAGGATGAAACGGAGAAAAGTTGTCCTGAGTGTGGAGATAACTAATTCAGTACTATTAAAGTGAGCTGCATCTGCAGCTTGGTTTAGTTTTACAAATAGATACACACAGAGGCATCAAATCCTGTAAGCTGCACAGCAGGAGCCCAAGACTGCATATTCTGAGCTCCTACCCCTTTTCTTATGCAACGTATTTTCTAATGAATTAATGTTAGGATGCAACAAATACATTCAGCTTCACTGGATAAATACCTTTGCTTGATTGATGTCTCTGGTAATGAGTTCAGCCCAGAAATGAATAATGCTAAACATTGAGAAAACCTCCTGTTTGTCTTTGGTTTGTGTTCCATCTAGTTTTTACAGTGATTTTATCTATGAATTATCATTCACAGTATTCCTGATATTTAACAGTTAATTAAAACTGAAAACTGAAGGCACTATTTTTTAGGTGACTTCCAACTCTCTTCAGTTTTAACTGTCTGAAAAAAAGCCCTCAGTCAAAATGCTATTTGTTTAGGTATCTTTTTGCAAAGGCCCTAGATCACTTGGATAGATGTCTTTTATATAAATTTAATTAGAATTGATGCCGTTTCAACTGGTTTTTCTGACAGCTAAAAAGGATGCAATATTGTGTGTGGTTAGGTATCTTCAAAACTAAGGGGGTAAGAAAATTCAAGTTTCGCTCAAGAGTTTTTTTTTTCATTAAAAAAAAAGATAAATCTGTTGAAGGATCAGGCCTTTTAGGCAGTTTAATTTGTTTGTTTTCTCATTACAAGTTTATCACCCAACAAAGAATTGGAAATCAGATTATGGAGTTAGTCCCCTTTAGTAACTTTGCATTCCTAGTGTGAAAAAAAATCAAAAATAATCTGGAAGCAATTTTCTTCTAGATTTTTTCCTTTATAATTTGATCAATATTCTTAATATGTCCACTTAAATAATGTTTGTGTTGAACTTTTACTTATGTTAGCAAATTCATTATTTCTCTGAGTTTATAACAGTTCTTGCTCTGTTCATAGGTCCTAATTATGTAATTTATGCATATTTTCATGAAAGGTCTTTCACAATATTCAACAGATGGTTCAGAATTTGAAAAAGAATTAAAAAAAAAGGAAGCAATAAACAGACACTTTCACTGTCATAGAGAAAAAAGGTTATATAACCATTCAATAAAAACATGGTAGAAAGCCCAGCTAAAGCTTTTCAATATGTCTCTATCTATATATCAAAGTGCACACTGCTGGATCATGTTGAGTTTCTCATCCACTGATATCCCCAAATCTTTCTCCTCGGAGCTGCTCTTGATCCATTCTTCACACAGCCCATTACTTGTACATGAGATTGCTCTGACCCAGGTGCAGGACCTTACACTTGGCCTTCTTGAAATCCATGAAGAGTGCACAAGCTCACATCTCAAACCTGTCAAGGATGACATATCCCTTCCCTCCGGCATGTTGACTGCACCAGACAGCTTGGTGTTGAGTGCGGAGGGTGCACTCAATCCCACAATCCATGTCACCAAGACACTAAACAGCGCCAGCCCCAATACTGACTCCTGAGGAATACTACCCATGACTGGTCTATACTTTGACATCAAGCCATTGACTGCAAGTCTTTGAGTGCATCCATTGAACCAATTCCTCATTCACCACATATTCCATCTGTCAAATCCATGTTTCCAGCTCAGAGACAAGGTTGTCGTGTGGGACAGTGTTAAATGTTTTGTGCAAGTCCAGATAGATGACATCAGTTGCTATTCCCATATTCACCAATGCCTTAACCATGTTATAGAAGACCACCAAATTCATTGGGCACAATTTGCCCTTAGTGAAGACATCTTGGCTGTCATCAATCACCTCCCTATTTTACACATGCTTTATCATACTTTCCAGGAGGATCTGCTTCATGATCTTTCCAGGCATGGAGATGAGACTGACGCCAGTAGTTGCCTGGGTCTTCCTTTTATCCCTTTTTGAGGGGGGTAAAGTTTGCCCTTTTCCAGTCAGTGAGAACTTCAATGGAGAACCAAAAATTCTCAAATATGACAGATATCAGCTTAGCCACTTCACCCGCCTGCTCCCTCGGTACCCACAGATGCATCTCATCAGGTTCCCACAGTTTTGTGCACCTTTAGGCTCCTTAGGTGGTCTCTAACTTGGTCTTCTCCTACACTGGGAGATTCTTCATTCTCCCAGTCCCTGACTTTATGTCCTGTGACTCAGGCAGCATGGCTGGGACATTTGCTATTGAAGACCAAAGCAGAAAAGTCATTGGATAATTCGGTCTTCTTCATCTCCTGGGTAATCAGGCCTTCCATTTCCTTCCAGAGAGGGTCCACATTTTCCCTAATCTTCCTTTTATCACCAACTTACCTATAGAAGCTTTTCTTGTTGCCCTTGATGTTCATGGGTCAATTCCTTCAGGGCTTTACCGTTTCTGTTCTGATCCCTGGCTGCTCAGCTAATCACTCTGCATTCATCCGAGGCTATCTGCCCTTGATTCCACCCTCTGTAGTCTTCCTTTTTGTTTTTTAGTTTGACCTTGTTCATCCACACAGGCCTCCTGGTGTTTTTGCCTGACTTTGTCTTTGCTGGAATGCATTGCTGCTGAATGCATTGGGGAGCAGATCCTAGAACATTAGCCAATGGATTGACAATAGATAGAATAACATATATATATATATATAGGTATGTAGATATATTTATACAACAAGAAGTTTTAGCTTGGAATTGTTTCTCATATATTATGAAATATATATTCTTTCACATGCATCTACATATATATTCATAATTAATGAATAAAAACAATTTTTTTTTTTTTATCAATGTGTACTTTTTCATGGCTTCAAAGACAAGGGATTCTCAAAGTGTTATTCATTCTTCAAAATAGTAGCATAAGCACTAAATGATATAGTCAGTCAATAGTGCGTGCAGGAAGTCTGTGCTGCAATCAGCATGTTTTCAGTACTAACTCCTTGATTTTGTTGTCTGTATGTTAGGAGGTATTAAACTGAAAGGAAGCACACCAGAATACAGAGGTAGGGAGAGTTTGCTCAAGGATCTTCCTAGTTGTCTCGTCTGCCACCTAGTGTCAAGCCAGCTGATCATTCTGATACTGTAGGGGGGGTTAATATTTATTTGTTAGTATGAATTAGCTAGGGGTTCACGTCGGAAAAAAACTTCTAAGATTCAAGATAACACTAAATGCAAAACAAAAAATATATTGGGCTTTGATTCAACATCTTCTGAAACTGATATTTTATATTACAAATGTAAATTTTGAAAGCATAAAAGAGGAAGGGGTTTAAAACCCCAGCAAATACGATTTTTAGGCTAATTTTGAAATAGAAATGTCAAAATTTAGGTGGAAAAAAGGGTCTTATAGGCATATGAAAATCTAAGTAGCCTAATTTTTGGGCTGTTGAACACTCATAAATCTCATTAGCTTCACAAGATTTATGGAGAGCATGTCTGTTTCAGAATAGGAGAAAATAATGATCTGTGAGAAAGACCTACATTGGGAGTTCTTATTTAGTAGCTTCTTATTTTATTTCAGGGCTAATCAGATCTGATTACTTTCAAACATGCATTTTAACCGTTGCACAAAGATTAAACCATCTCTTACATATTTGACTGCAAAAGTGGCAAAGAGGCCTTGATGGGTGCGGTCCTTATTCTTGTAACATACATCCTTCATACTTATTATATACATAATCTAGTCTCACCTGTTAACTAATTATGAAGAGTTTCGTATGTTGATAAACTCACAGCCTAGGCACTAAGCTCTGCAATGCCTAAGCTTCTGCCAGATTGAAAGGATCTTCTTCTCTTTTCTCTTAAAGCCTGTATTTTCTGCCTTTTTTTTGTCCTACTCTAGTCTATAGAAAATTTTCCTGAGAACTTGTATATTGGGAATTTCTGAAAAGCTGGGGAAAGAGCAGCATCTGTTGTCAGAAAATAGCCTGGGGTGTTCAAATGCAATGTCTAAAGCGTTTTCTCTTCCTCTGCAGCAGGCAGCTGCAGAAATTGATCTTGGTCTGATAGAAGGTGCCCAATACAGAAAGCTAGATACATTTCTTTGACCAAAGATGAATGTCCCTTGGTTTGCACATACCAAAAGAGCAACTAACCATCAAGTCATTCTAGTAAGTTCATGCAGAAATAAATTGAAAGTTAATCTTTTGTTGTGATTTCTGACTGAGCTATCCAAAACTTCATTCATACTTTGTTGAAAGTATCCTTTTCAAAAGACTGGGCCTCCACTCACTATTTTTGGGTCAGAAGAACAAACTTTGATTGCACTTCCAATATGCACCTCTTATGTTTTCAAACACAGAATCAGACAACCTCAGAACTTGGCACCTGTAAGGCAGCAAACAGTACAAGTATCCGAAGATTAGATTGTGCACCTTTCTGAAAGGAAAATGTGATTTATTTGCATGCAGAAGGGGTATTCAGTGACAACAAAAAGAAAAACAAAGTGTGCATACTCTTCTGCCTATGTTTGTTATTTTCTCCACATCTAGATAAAGACACAACCCTGCCTCCAGTTTGGTCTGCAGTTAGACCCATTTTCTTGCTATGTTTCTCAGCTGTATCTGCCATCAACCTGACTGATTCAGACTAGTCACTGACAACTCTTCCATCGCATCCCAAAGGATGGAACTCTTACCTGAGTGAGCCTTTTGGTTTGGGTGCTATTTTTAACTGCTATAAAAGTGACTAAGTCATAGGGTCAGCTTTCCACATCAGTTACAGTGGCTTTTGTGTGCAGATCATTGTCAATCTACTTCTCAGTCAATCCTTAAAATGCTTTATGTATTTCCAGATTTCCCACATTATACGTAAAATGCCATAAGAAAAGCAAGTGATGGTATAATAAAATATTATTTACCATCAACAAGTGTGTGCTAACTGCTGATACAATTAACAGCTGATGGCAATGTTCCTGAGCTAAAATATTATATAATTCATTGTATTTTATTAAAAAGTTTTTCTCAAGAAAGAGAAATACAACATGAATTGGAGTAATTAATTAATCTCAACTGTAGTTAAGCAGTGATGATTCAATATAAACAGAAGATAGTTATACATACAGATAAATATAAAAACAATTAAAATAGTTACACTTGTATGGTGGGAATAAACATTATTTTGAGATTCTCTAAGCATGAAACAATGCCTTGCCAACAGGACAAGGTATAGATCCAAACAATTTGCCTCTTGAAGGCTATGCCACTTTTAGGAGATTTTATTGCTATCTGACTTCAATAAAATAACTTCAAATATTCAGTAAAAAGCAGAGGATATAGATATTTCCTGTTTAAAAGTAAATTAACCATAATACTGAATTAGTTCAAAAAGATTGTATTCTACTACTGTCTTAGTTTTTTCTTCTTACATGACAATAATTACAATTGCTGTTGATCAGTAATAACTGGCACTACCAACAAAGTCAAAAGCAAAAATGAGATGAAGATTAAAACTATTTCTATTGAATTGAAAGGCAGGCAAAGCAGTTATCTGTGTGTTGTTAGAATCAATGTGACTAAACCCTGAACTATTTACTTGTATAAAGATAGAGAGAAACTTTTCCTATCCAAATTATAATAATACTACATTTTTGCAAATTCTAAAATCAAATTCTTCTCAATGAGAAAATAAATATACCCCCTAATTGAATGACTACAGGATACATTTGTTTTAAAGTTATCCTTCCCTTCCCTTCCCTTCCCTTCCCTTCCCTTCCCTTCCCTTCCCTTTCCCCTTCCCCTTCCCCTTCCCCTTCCCTTTCCCCTTCCCTGCCCCCTTATTCCTATAAATAAAAGGAAATTAATATTGGAAAAGGAAATTCATTAATGTTGTTTTAATGATTTGCCTTTAACCCAAGAAAGAAAGAAAATTCAAAGATAAGGCTTCCAATTAATCTTTAACTTGTAACATAAAAGCACTGATTTCAAGCCTTAACAACATAGCAATTATGAAGGCACAGGGGGAATGTACTGTGGACATAGTCAAACTTTTAATCCTAAATATGTCTGGCTCTTGTGAATTTCTCATAGCTTTAAAATTTAACATCATTTCTGTGTGTGTTATAAACATATGTGTTCTTGACCCACTTCAGAAAACAACCACAAGTGAAATACCATTTCCATTAATCATTCAAGAGCTTTGCAAGAAGATTGCATCTCAAGAGATGACTTTTTCACTGAAGTTTACACTATTCAGCTTGGTTTCATTATTTTTTACATATATTGGGTTGCAGCTGCTTGTTGTTCAGAGCTTGGTTTTAGAACTTATTCCCATCATTTCCATCCAAATGCACACATTGTCACTTAATATCCTGAAGAGAAAAATTAATTTCTATGTAATTGTAGTTTTGCCCAGACAACTACAAAAATGCATTGTAAACTAATACCTTGCAAATGAAATTGTATTTTCATCCTTTAATCACTATGTAATGAGACGACGAAGGAGATGTTTGTACTGTGTTGAAATAGTAAATAGACATAACAATAATTTTTCACACTTTCCACCAGATTTTTTTACTAATTTTTTAATGGGAATACAGGTCTACACTAGTAGCTCTCCCTGCAAGATTAAAACTTAAGGTTATTATGTATTTGTAATTACTTTTTTTATCCATAATATAATGTCATTTTATGTTGGAAACATTGTGTGACTGTTACTGGCACTAACAAGACAGTATCATTTAAAGAATCATAGTCAATTAATCCTTTAAATCCTGTATCTGTGTATTAGACACTGAAATTTAGCATTGCTGCACCACACTTTCTTCATGGATCTACCTCTAAAATCCATTATTCATGAGGAGCATACTTAATTCAGTGTTGAGCATTTTAAAACCTGTACTTACTGTTTACCTGTGCAATAAAAAGTATAAGGAGACTGAAAAGTATCCATAGCTGAATATTTGTGCTCAACCTTAGGAAGTTGCATGATCTTTGACACCTCAGTATTTCTCAGGCAAGGAAGATATTCTTGACTCTTGAACAGAACAGTAATTTTGTTTTTTTACGTAATAGAAAATTAGATAATAATCTACGCTTGTAAGAGCAAGTGAGGCAGAAAAAATTAAATTCAATATGGATGATGGAAATTGTCAAGCATAAGTCTTCGCTACGGTGCTTGAACTAGTGAATCTCAGTGCCTTCAGAAGGGTCTCTGGAATGATAGTTATTGCAACATTAGTTGAGCATATTTCATAAGAAGTCCTTTTCAAAACTGAGAGGATTGCTAACATTATCCAGAATTGATGATTTTAGCTACTTCCTAGCTTAAGACATTTTATGATACTTATCAGTCTGCTAAATGATTACATTTTTATCCAAAATTTCCTCAGGAAATAAACAGAGGCAAGTTCTTTTTTTTTTTTCTTTTTTTTTTTTTTCTTTTTTTTTTTTTTTTAAATAATAATTATATATTCGTCAGCTCAAGCAATTAGCTCAGTTAGTGGTCATCCCCCTTGCTGAGAGAGCTCAGGTATGCATTCACTCAGACAAAAGTTTCTTTCTCTACACACACCACGAAGACCTGGTGACCTAGATGTAGCAATTACAAGAGCATGCAGGAATCCAGGTCTCAGGCTGCAGGGCGTGCCAGAGCCCCGCACTGCTCTCTGAGGGCAGCAGAGTGATCAGCTGTGTGAGATGCCATCAGGTCGACAATGTGCTCAGCCTAATGGCAGAGATGAGAGATGGAGTGGAAAGACTAAGAGGTATTAGGGACTCTGAGGAAAGAGATTTACTGGAGGAACTGCACTCTACCACGCCTTAGACAAATGCACCTGTCATCCACTTCACAAGAAGCAATGGATCCCCCACACTCTCACCAGTAAGCAAAAGAAGGGGACCTTAGAAACGGAGGGAAGGGAATGGAAGAGGTTTCTGATTGGGCTGGCAGGCAAATCTCCTGCAAGGGGGGCAAAAGATGTTCATGAATGAACAAGGGACTCCTGTCATTACTCAGGCATAAGGAGGAAACACACAGAAGTTGAAAGCAGAGTCAGGCCATTTGGAAATCTGGCAGGAGGTATGAGGCTTTAGGCAAAGATATAGATCTGAAAAGAAATTCTGCCAAGTCTGGAAAAGTCATAAGCATGCAAGAATCACTCTTCATTTTGCTGACTACTTGATAGTGTTTACCTAATAAGTTTTTGACTATTTTTCTCCTCAATAAATGTGCTCTTATCACAGTTCCAAGTGTGATCAGACTGTGCATACACCAAAATATGCAGGAAATTAACATCCAGCTCAGAGGCAGAAGAGAACAGGGGGATTTTTCCTGCTCTCATCTGCTCCGGATTAAGCCCCAGTGCTTGAATTAAAAGATGAGAATCTGCTTCTCCTGTACTATCCACATCACTGATAAAAAGAAATTATGGAAGATTAACACCTTTGATTCAAATATGTGGGGGATTTGGCCTGAAGAAAAGCCTTACTGGATTATAAAAATAGTCAGAAACAAATGACTTAGAATTCATGGTAAATTGACCCCTTGCTGGCCAACAGCAAAGCCCACACTCAGTTGCCCTCTCACTATTTCACCTCAGCAGGATACAAGAGAGAATCAGAAGGGGAAAAAATGACAAAAGCCTCATGGATCATTATGAAGACAATTTAATAATTGAAGAAATGGAAGACAAACACACAAGTGGTTTAAAGGCATTTACCACCTCCCATCAGCTGATCAATTCCCAGGCAGTCCTCCAGCTGTCTTTGAAAAACTACTCCCCCACAAGCTAGTTTTATTTCTGACTACAATGTCATATGTCATCAATATTCCTCTGGGTAGCTGGGGTCAGCTGCCCTGATTTTGTCCTTTCTCAGCCTCTTGCCCCTCCTCAGCCCACTCTCCGGGCAGGGCAGAGTGAGAAGCAGAGAGGCTCTTGACATTGTGTAAGCACTAATCAGCAATTGCTAAAACATTGGTGTATTAATCAATGCAGTTTTGGACATTAAACTAAAACACAGCACTATATAAGACGCTATGAAAAAAATTGACTTCATCTGAACCCGACCTAGTAGAGAATTGTACTGGTCTGACTGGAAACTGCTAAGAAGGAAAACTAGAATCCAGGAAGAGACACTGTAGCACGTTAAACAGGGAGGCTCTTCAATAAGCAGCTTGAATTTAGCTCACTTTTGTCTCTCAAGTGAATGATCTAAAAAATTACTTACTCGAGACCAATAGGGTTTTTTTGCTTATTCTTTTACAAAAAGAGAATTATTTATTTACTTATTGGATTTTCTTAATTAATTGAATGCTTCACAATTATATTTTAGCTAATTCACAACACCTATATGAGGAGATGAAAGATTAGGAACAGACGTCAGGTAGTGAAAAGAAACACAACATTTAAGAAACATCTATAAATTTTGGGCACTCAAATCTGATATTCATTACATGAATTTTGGAGTGCTTTGTATTATCTCATACTTCACGTGTTCAAAACAGATCTCATTTCAGTAGCAGCTGAGACTCCTCAGCAGCTCATATTTCAAGATTTCCAGTTATGCTGTTACTAAAAAAATTAGTTTAAGCTATTTTCCTAGGAAAATGAAAGCAATACCATGTCAAAGACAAAGGATGAAATTCCAGTAGTCTAAGAAAAATCTACTTTTTTCTTCATTTTTGATACCTTGAAATGAAATAATCCAGCTTCATTTTAAAACACAGAAGATGAGATATGTGAAGGTAAAACTTATGACTGTCCCATAGATGATCACTCAATCCCAAAGCATGAGGGATGCTGCAACAGTTTGTCTTTTTGAAGTAGAAAGACTCAGACAGTACCCTGTGGTACAAGACCTTTTGGAGCTGAAAAGAATAAGAGCTGCCCTGCTGAACGACAGTAGCATGAACATGGGACAGTTGACATGTCCAAGATGTTCCCATGAAGGGTATGAAGTGCTGCCAAAAACATTTGCCATACATATATCTGCTTTTTACTATAGGCACAACCTTAAAATGTTGGGGTTTTATTCACATTCAAAAAACATATGAGTCCCTGAATTAGTGTCTTCTTCTTTAGCCTGTGTGATGTTTTTTCATGTTACTAATGGTACCATCAGTGAAACTGTGCAATGGTACTAATAGAAAAATATCAGTTTTATCCTGGAGTAATATAATTATAAAACTGAATATTGGTACATAGTGAACATCATTTCTAACTCACATTTTGCTTTGCATCTTTCAAGGAATGATTGTTCAGGTAAGAGGAATTATTTGTACTAAGCCTCAAATTCACTTTACTTGATATTATCAGCTAAGCCTTTGAAAGAACACTAAAAGCACCTGTATTTTAAATTGCAGCTGATAAAGCAGCAAAGCTCTTGCTGAAGATAATGACCTAAAAGGGATAACATCACAGTAGAATCAGACAGTGCCATTCAATTGTCTGTTCTGCCATAAAGAAATGTGCTATTATTTCTTGATTTAAGATTATGAAGAACACTGCTCAGGTAATTTTCACATTTTTGGAAAGAGTTTTATGCATAGAATTAGATAAACAAAATGCTATCTTCTAAGGCTGCTGGAAACCTATTGAACACAAGAATTCCTTCTGTCTTCTTAAAAAGTCAAACAGTAAGCTTTCTCACACTATAAGCCTGTTAGCATGTAATTCATATTCCTAAACTCAAGCCATAAATAGAGGTCTCATTGAGTTTTAAGATGACTGAAAGAAGAAAGAAATTGTCCAGGGTTGTCAGTGCTGGAACAGCAGAAAATAGGACAAATATGTGATTTATTGAAAGCATTTTATTCATAACAAACAAAAAAGGTAGCCAGCTACTTTGAAGGAAACAGCCATCTCTAACTGGTTCAACGGACGTAGTGATTTTGAAAGTCTATAGCTTTAGACAGTAAATGTAATCCTTTTCAATACTTAGAGAGCAGTTGTATACTCTATTTATAAAAGATGAGCTTATTAATACTTAAAGAAGAAAAACAAAGGAAAAAATCAAGTAAATTCCCTATGAAATTGTTCAGTGTATGTATACCATCCATGCAGGTGGTGTACCTGAATATAAGATGTTCCTTTACACTTATACAAGAAGCATAATAGCAAACAGTCACTAGAGAATATAAAACACAGAAGGAAAGACCAGACTTCAGCTTTCAATGAGACCATGATTTTTTTTTTTCTTATGCTGAAAAGCAAATAGTGGCACAAATTACATCTTTTTTCTTTCCTATTCCATGGAGAACTGATAACCAGAAATGTTGGAGCAATTTTCTTTTGCTCACTACAGATTAGTGCTGAGTGAAATACTGACTGCTGAGGGGAAAAATTATTCAAATTTCATGGAGCTTTTGCCAACATTTGATCTAGTCAATGGCACTTTTGTCTACCAAAATGCACTTAAATAGCATATGTTATTTTTTAAAAAAAGCTAACTGTTTTTTACTAATCTTCAAGGTATTTTAAGTATGGATACAGATAAGTTTTAGGAAATGCTACTTTTTCCTTCTCCTAGATAAGAACTGGTTTTGATTTCAAATGAAAAACAGCTGCACTTACTACTCTTCATCTTAAGAAAAGCATATTAACAACAGAAAAGTGTCTGGTATTGCAGAATACTTGTAGAATACTGAAATATTTCCTGCCGTTTTAAAGAAAATTAGGAAATGACTTGTTATGCTATCATTAAAGCCTCTATACTGTGGTGATGAAACTTGAAAAGACCACTGTTCTCAAAACTCAAGCTTAAAATAGATTCAAAAGGAAATAAAGTAAGAATAAAGAAAGTTTTAAAAGAGGCTGGAGGTCAAGATGACTGTTTTAAACTGATACATTTTAGGTGGCTGTCTCTGTGGGAGAGGTGAGGAAAAATTTAGTTCTCAGAAAGCAAAGTTTAAAATCTCTAGTTCATCAGTGAAGAAGGGGTGGCATTTCTGAAAATCCCCATCACACCTAAATTAACTTCAAAACCCCACTATACCTAAGATAGCTGTCTATCTGGTTTTTTCCATTGGGCAAATCTTTCCGCTCAAGACCTATTCTGTCTCATGGATCCCTAGCAGTGGCTCCTTCAAAGGAGATGCACCAGTGCTTTTTTACCTATTGCCTAATTCTTCATATTAGAGCACCTTCCCAGGAATTCGGAGAGGTGGGCTCTAATCTGTTTTAACAGCAAGGGAATTAATGTTTTTAAGAGAATACTGGAATAATTTATGTCTTAAGAGAATACTGAAAGGGCTGAAAGGGCAAGAAACCTGACACTTGAAGAAGGAGCTAGGGTCCTGTCTTGGGAAGATTAAAACTGAAAAAAAATTAAGCCTATATGCTATTAATTGTAATACATATTTGTATTATATTATGTCAACAATGGGAAAAAAGACAGGAACTATTTGCTAAGATTCTTTTTAGCCATTTGGATTCTGATAGCCTCTGTTTCTTTCAGTACCATGTTTATTTACAGTTCAGTAGAGAAGAAAAGGTGGCTTCCCAGAATTTAGAAGACAATTTTTCTGCCTCAAGATGTTTAAAACAAAAAAATGAAACTTTCAGATTTCTGTGAAAAATGCTAAAAGCAGACAGTGATTGTGAAGAAGCTGAGCAGTGCTAGAAGCTAAAAGATCAGGATCATGGCCATTTTTTCAGAATAGCCTCATAGATCTCAGGGTTTATTTTGCTGTGCCCTAGTCAGGTAGAGACATAAGTACGAAAGAGATAATTACGTCCCCAAAATAAATACCACTAAAACGTGTGAAAGCAGTGATGTCAACTAATCCTTTAGATGCCTACAAACTTAGGCTGTAAAATGATACAGACATACAGAACAGCTGTTTGGAAACTAGGTAGGACCTCAGGTCTCCTTGTTAAGATTTCAGCAGAACCAACACCATTTAGAAATTCACTGATTTGTTTCAAAGATATTTTTAGAATCAAGCAAGTAATTTGAAGCAGGAGATTAGGTTATCTTTCAGATCAAGTATATCTGAATCATATCGTACAGTGAGAAGTTAGGCATACAAGACCAGAGGGAAAGAAGGAATAATGCAGTCCTAGGAAAAAAGGAGAATGATCTTATGCATATTTAAATGGATTTCGGATAGCTACTTTTTCATCAGCCTATGACTGTACTGTGACTGAATTTTTTCAATTCTTTCACCTTTCATTAGATTAAAAAATAGCACTAATGCATAAGGCAATGGAAAATGGGGCATAGCCCTCAATCACTTATATTTCATTGAGTTAGGCAACAGAATGAAAGACAAAAATTTAAAAGTAAAAAACATACATTATTAAGTCTACCAAATAGCAGTCTTATTCAATATGCACATATCTTGGCAATAATTTTAAAATTGTTGCAATTTTATACCATTTCTGAGTGTATCTGATGGGTCACTGCACTAATAAATGGAGACATTGTCCAAAGTTACCAAGCACTACCATATTCAAATATTCCTTAAGCAAAAACTTAGCCAAAATCTGTGCAGGATTGACATGTTTTGATGGGCCTTATCCAACTCTGATTATCAATAGTATTCTCCCTTTACAAAAATTAATCACCTATTTAAAAATTCCCAAATGCTAGAATGTCAGAAAATGAAAAATGATGGAATCTAGCCCATTCTCAGCTAAGGTATAAATCTTCATTACTTGTTAGTAAATACCTGACAAATGTCTCTGCCCCCCAATATGTAAACATGTCTAAAAGTCAATATAGTAGCTTTTTAGGAGATTGTTTAGGATGGAACCTATAAAATACAGCTTTTTGTAATAAATCTGGGATTAGAGCACAAGCTTAAAACCAACCTGTGTATATACAGCACCATTCCAACAGGGAAATGGGGTCATGACTCTGCCATGATCAGCTTCTTCCCCATGTCTGCTTTACAGTTTGTTTTGCTCTGTGCTAATAATATCCTTCTGTGTCTGCCTGCTCTCAGGTAAGTGAGCAAGATAAGTAGTCTGTTTAGAGGAAAATGGTTTCATGTGTTTCCTTGTTCCCTGCATTGGCACACAATAAAGCAGATAAGCATAAATTTAGGGGTTTGCCTTTTCTGTGAGTGGTGACATTAGTATTTACATATTACATGTCTCCATTAACCCCTGTTATTATGAAAAAATATAAATATATCTTTCATACTTGAGAAGAAAGATGTATGGAATTAGCTGAGAACGCTTTTAATACACTGAGGTTATATGCTGCTTACCTGTATGAATAAGGAAAAGCAAATAAAGGAGATAACCTTTCTCCCCTTTCTTTCTCTGGACTCTGCAGTATAAGAAGAGGGCAGAAGTTACGGAGAAAAGTAATTTTGTTCATTAGACCAACTGATAAAGTTGGCAAAGAAAAAGGTACACATTGCCTACAAGTTTTTCCAGGATTTACATGCATGCAAGTTTTCTTCAGAATCTTTTCAATTGCCTGTTTCACCACATTTTAAAAACAAATATTCACATGTAAAATATGGCTTTTAAAGTCATGTGCAACACAAAGACATCACAGTCCAGTCTTACATAAGGTGTGACAATCACTGCCACAACTTGGAGTAAACCATGTTTTAAGATTCTAAAGAGTGTCAGGACAATTGTTCCAATTAAATTTCTGTTATGTATGCGAAATTAATCTTTTAATTCCCAAGAACCAATTTCACACCAAAATAAGCACAAATACTATTCCAGAATTTTTTAAACTACACCCTCTCTTTGATTTTACCCCATTTTCCCTGTTATATCTACATTGAGGGACATATTGGCACTGTATAATAAAAAGAAATAGAAAAGAAATCCTGAGATACTAATCAAATGAGTTTCCTTTAATGCTGAGAACCAGCAAAATACGTAGGATAAAATGACATTGCTATAGCACAGGAATCTGAAAGGTCTAGAGTAATTTGTACTCTGTAATTATTATCAGAGTTTGCAGAAAGATACACCATGTCTTATAGGAAATACCTTCAGGTTTTATCCTCTGATATAAAAGTAGGAAAGTTCAAACAGGTCCAAAATTCTATAAATAACAATACTGTATTAAAGTGTTCTGAAAATGTGTCAAGTCTTGAAGAGCCAGATTGTGATCCTGGCTTTGTGCCCACACCAGGAATCATGAGGCTGTTCAGCATTCATACTGCCTACATTTGCTGCCTATATAACTGCTAGCAAGTTTGGAAGCAAGGAGCTTCTGTAGAACCATTGATTTATCCTCTTTGCAGGTGGATAGAGAATGGTCTACTAGAAAATAGACCATAAATGGTAGAGAACTCTCCAATCCATTGGAGTCCTGTAAAGTAATCCATCCTAAATACAGGACTGATAAATACTGGCATATGCCTACACCTGAAAAAGCGAGTGGGATACAAGTGTGAGAACACAGAACTCTGTGGCTTTGAGTCATGATGTGACTTTTTTTTAGGCTTGTGCGTTACAATTGTTGTTAGCCAATGAGTCAATTCTAATTTACTCCATGTACTATGGTGAAAGAACCCTCTCCTGACTCCTGGTATCTACAGTTCCATCTGTCCTAATAAATGGAAGAGGAATGTTGCTTAAGCACTAGACCTCTGTTCATCTACACCTGCTTATTTGGTAATTCTTTCCCTAGTTATGATTTAGGCTGCTCCAAATACCTGACAGGCCTGCATAGGCTTTTGGAGACAGTTTTCTTCACAAGCAAGTCTCAAAAGTCTATACCAATAAAACTCTGACAGATTTCCACCAGTTTTCTCTCCATATTTTCTACACAGTCCTCGAATATGGTCCTCACAAACTAATCACACAGTTGCTCATCACAAATCCACGTCACACCTCAAAACTTCCAATAACAGGATCCTCCGAGTTTCCTAATATAAATTGCTACTTTAGGAAGCTGCAAGATAATTTTCACATTAGTTCTGGTATTTCAATCTTGGTAAAGATGGGAGAAATCCACCTGCCACTACTCCCCAGACCTGTAAATTAAAGATCATCTCTCAGGGCCTTGAAGGTTTGGCTAAAAGACAGAATTGAGCACTAGATAGTGCAGATTAGGTAAAGCTGTGCAAGACTGGCTATCTCCAACCAGTGTGGAAATGAGCTTGTCCTTTTCACTTGACCTTAGAAACTCAGAAACTCTCAGTTCTCAGAAACTCTCATTCCTTGACTGTTTTTTATGTAGTACTGTGAGCACAGTCTCAAGTTACCATCCATTCACTGGCCATTGCTATCTGTCTTTCCCCTGTTCTTTGTCTATTAACTTCTCAAGGAAAATATCATTAGTACAGCACTGCCCTGAGAAAGCAAGTTGGTGAGTGTGGAGATCCATAAATACAATGCATAATTTTAAAAAGTAGGCATTTACATCATTTTGGGATTTTTTAGACACTGTTTATCATATGCTTCTTCAAATGCAGTAACAGATGACTGTAACAACTTCTAGTGCTATTGTGAAAGCAGACCTCTCTTTTATAAGCTGAACACTCCAGTCGTCTTCCCACTCATTACATCCTACATGTTGTCAATCTTAGTTTCAAGAACTGTCAATCAGAAATGTAGTGGGTGATATGTGTAGTATTTTTTAACCACACTAAGGTGGGCATTTCTTTGATTTTCCTTTATTCTCTTGATTACAAAGTGCAGCATATGCCTTGCATACAAGCAAACAAAAGTACATGGAAAACAGTATTTCGAAAATTGAAAGAAGAACTTTGGTACAGTAAACCTTATAGCTAATCAAAGTCTTATTGTCAGTCCTTATTTTTTCATACAGTGGTTCCAGATATTATAATTACCTCTTTAGGCTTAAGGTTATTGATTTAGTAAGAGCAATTATGAAACATTAACAGAAGAAAGAAAATAAATGTCACAATAATTTGTTGAAGCACATTGTAACTTTTACAGTTATACCAGTATAAGTGATCAAAATACCAGGAGAAGAAGGAGAAGGAGAAGGAGAAGGAGAAGGAGAAGGAGAAGGAGAAGGAGAAGGAGAAGGAGAAGGAGAAGGAGAAGGAGAAGGAGAAAAAAGGAGGAAATGGTAGCACAGGAGTGGAAATAAAGACTGTATTAAATGTGTGATTGATTCAATATGTGATTTTTGTGTTTTAATACTAATACAATTACTGCTGCTATTGTTAGAGATGTACAGATATCTCACATAACACTGTAAGCGACAAGAAAAGTGCTGCTCTTATGCAATTCACCTATGGAATTTCTGTGAAAGGTTTTTTTTTTACTGTTTGAGTGCACACATTTTTGAAAAATTTTTCAAACAATCTCAAGAGACTTACCTGCTGCCATTGGTATCAGAAAATGACAGTTTCACTTATCCTTATAAAGCCTCTGATGATATGTAATTAAAATAACTTTCCAGACTTGCTGAGCTGGTTTGTCTTGAAGGCATTAAGACTGTCCAGTTGGTGATCTATCATGGTGTTACAGAATTGATACTGATATTATTTTAGTAGTAATATATACAGAACAAAAAATCTTCAGTAGAGAATAAATGAAAACAAAATTGCACACTCTATTCTGGTGTTAAAACATATTTTCTTCCTGTATTCCCCAGTAGCTGAACTTTTTTCAGTGACGATTCATGATGATTCAGTGGGTATTTCAGCAACATCACAAATTTCCAATTCAGACCTGAATGACTTCATGAATTTTGTGGGGTGACCAAGAAGTTAAGCACTGATGGTAGTATTACAGCTTTAAAAAATACATACTTACACAGTTTGAAATAGTAAAAGCTTTTATGTCTGACAAATGTTGCTTGTAATGAAAATATTTAGGTATTCCTAACTGCAAAGACTATCAGGCGTTGCTAAAATTACCAGTGTTGCACAATACTGAAGGCACAATGAATGATTGTCAAGAGTTTCTATGTTCCAAAAAGCCTTATCAACTTCAGCACCTCACCTTTTTAAAACTCCTTTCTGGGCCTCAAAAAGTACTGACTTTCTATAATGCGGCAGTATCATTTCTCTTCCAGTCCTCGACCCACATGATACCAGCAGAATTGACTAATTTTCTGTTTGTATGACTACTGTTTCCTGCAAGGGCTCTTTGGACTATAATCTATTTTATGGCTAATTCTCAGATTTAATTCCTTATCTACTGACAAACTGGCATAACTGACAAAAGGAAGACAGCTAAATCGCCTTCCAAACTCCTCACCCTATTAAGGGGCAAAGGAAGTTAAGTACACAGAGAATGCAGATATGATACAGATGAGCTTTCACACAGCAGATTTTTTGACACTTTTTTGGACTTTTTTTGCATTCTTATCCACAATTTGCTTTCCAAGGTTTCATTACTTTATTTCTAGTAAGAAGCAGATATCTGTTCCCTGTCTAGGGAATGGTAGATTCGAAAAATTGCCTGATTATAGCTCTGTGTCACCAATCTCTGCATGTGACATGCAGAAAAGATGGCCAATTCTAATACAGCTTCAGAATAGAAGGAAAATAATAGCTCATGTGACCAGAGTCACAAAGTATGAAGTACTTAAAACTTACTAAAAGTGTGTACTGGAGCTAATTTCTGAGCAACAGTTCAGAGGCTGGTACCTTTTTCATACCTGTTCTGAAGTATTCCTGACCTTACTTTGCCTTATCTTTCTTACTTTTGAGAGCTACTTAGAGATTTTTTAAACAGGCCCTATGTCAGAGCTAGATTGAGATGCCTATGCATTGCAGTAACGGAGACTTAAAGGAATACGAGAATATACAAAATTAAGTGGATGCTGCACATTCTTTAACTCCTTCCTATTCCAGGATGCAAAGATGTAAGATGAATCGGGTCACCTCTGGAGTTGGTGAATCAAAGTATGAATGAGAAATAAGACTTTAATTTGTGGTTGGTAGTTGTCAGTAACAATCCTCACAAATCTAGTGCCAGCGCGGAACAGAGCTGATTAGGGCTTCCTAGAACCACACACATACCCCTGGAGTGCTTAAATAGGAGGAATTCCTGTTTCCATTTACAGAGTTGTGGCCCAGCGTGGCATTAAATTAACAGATAAAAACGGCAATTTCTCTAATAAATGTAAAGAGAATAACTAGAAATATATTTAAAAGTACTCCAGAGTGGTGGTTTTTTTTGTGAAAGTGAACTATAAACTGCATATTAAGTTTTCACTCTATAAAAAAAGAAAGAAAAAAAAAAGCACTCTTGGAGAAGACAAAAGAATAACTCATAACTATCTGTCCAAATCCAATATATAATTGCAATACAGTATGATTCCTCTTGGCCCAATTGAATTGCTTCCTGTTTGTATTTCCTTTAAAAACATGGTTATATAGATACTGAGTAAATACACTGAGAGACA
Organism: Oreocharis arfaki; assembly: GCA_013398015.1. Taxonomy (NCBI): domain Eukaryota; kingdom Metazoa; phylum Chordata; class Aves; order Passeriformes; family Paramythiidae; genus Oreocharis; species Oreocharis arfaki. The sequence continues at coordinate 239,455 of VZRR01002468.1, read as the reverse complement.
GAAAGTCTTTTTCATTTTAAAAATCCAGTGGAAAAACATGTACTGGAAAATTGATTAAATCATGCAGGTGATAACAAATTCAGCAATTCTATAAAAATTTCATGTTTATATAATAATCTGTAGGCATAGGCTATTTTGAATCTTTACCAAATCATTCAGCATGGTGTAGATTGTGAAAAGGAGATCTTACAGATATAGACTGTATGCCTTTCTGCACATTTTTCCCTCTGACAAAAACACTAAGTAAAAGAAGGTTCTCCCAGCTAGAGAAAACTTGCTAAAATAGGCTGTAGCAAAAAATTGGCAAATGATGAAACACATACATTCCAGATGGCTGTGTTTCCATGTTCCAGTAGAAGAGTGTTATAATTCCATTCTTGACTGCAGTTCTTTACATAAAAGACACCAAAAATAGAATGTATTGCAAAACTACATTCAACCATGAGTATCAGTTTTAGGAGTCCCAGCACATAAAAGGAAATGCCTGCTACATCACAATTTTTGAAAAATGTTTAACACCTCTTTAAAATAAAAAAATTAAACACATGCCACACAAAAATCTCTCTAAAGCTATCTAACAAAGAAACTGAGTACAACTAGTACTAGTACAACTTTGAGTTTGAGCTCGTGGTCCTTCTTTTTAGATGTTGGGTGTCTTGTTCCATCAGAGCACACTTACCTCTTGAGACAACCTAGTGAGCAGAACAAAATTTTGGTTTTTAAACACTGGCTAGTTGTCCTGTTCTGCACAGCAAATTACATAGAAATCCAGAAAAGTGTTCAACTAATCAGGAGATATTAAGATCTACATCTCAGACCTATACTTCCTATAAAGGCTGTTCAGCCACATATGCAGCTATTTCCTGACCTAAATGAGAGCATGCAATTTCTGTAGCACAGCAGACAAAACATTTTGCATATGGTCTGAATTTTGAGATCATTTCATACCAAAGATACACTGAACTAAAAAACAAATTTGAAAAGAGGGCAGTTTGGAAGTTTAGCAGTTGGGTTCTTTCCTGCCTGTTCTCCTGGCCAAAGCCCTCCTTCTCCCTCTTAGACAGTGTAACAGAGATTTGGTAATTCAAAATAAGAGATTCTCCGTTGTGAACTATTGCTAATAGAGACATTCTGAAGTGCTGTTTTGAATGTAGGAGTTTAATTTCAGCTTTAAAGTTCACTTTGATTGTCCAATATGAATCTCATAATGAATACTTTACTCCAGTGTCTGAAAATTCATATTCTACTGCTAAGCATATTCTTTCAACAGTACTTTAAGAAAGTAGAGTTTGAAATAACAGGACTTTCCAAAACACAGAAATACTTCAAATTCGTTATAGACATACAATTTCTTATGGTTAAAGAACTCAAAAAAGAAAGAAGTTTTACAGTTTACAGTTGCATGTTCCCAAAAGTTTTTTTTTTTTCTTTTTCTTCTGTCTAATCTCTACAAAGTGAATGAGGAAAGTATTTCTGTTTAAAAGACAATCACGAATTACACAATCCAAGATTAATACTGGCAAAATTTACTACTCTTACTGAAGATACTTCTACTGAAATAAAAATTTCTTACAGAAGTTCGGATAAGGGGAAGGTAAAGAGAGAAATACAATTTTCTAATAACTGGTTAAAACTAGACAAAAGTGGATTTGAGAATAAAAACTCTGAACAAAATTAACTGGGAAGTTAAAAATATAGTAAAGATAATGGAAATAGTCACTTTGAAATTTATTATACACAGAAAGAGTGGTCTTTGAAAATAAAGCCACCTTGTGGAAAGAATAATTCACAATAGAAGTAAACGGTCATTTAATTTTTCTGTGTTGTATCAGAATTGCATTGAAAATTGAAAAGTAAAGTATTTGGAGCATAAAAAACTGAGGAAATATATAAGAAGTGAAAGAAATTGGCACCAAAATGTCTTCAAAAATGAGAAGGCACACATGAAAAAAATACCTAGTTACAGTATACATGTCTTTGTGCAGGAATCTTTGCAGAGTTAACTCAATATATGAGAATGGTGTTTCAGGGTATGTCTCCTCAGGACATCACTGCCATACAGGTACAGTTGACAACCTACATTGATCTAAGTCACCTTTGCATGCTGTCAAACAGCTTAGCACTCCATTTCACTTCACTCTGCAGTTCATCAACTGTTCACACTGCTTGTATGTCAGTTTGCTCCTGGGCTCTCTTTTGAACTGTCATAGCTAATTTTCTCTCAAGGAAATTTCAGGTGGGGATAATTTACTCCAAAGCAGACCTATAGGCAGTATGAATAAGACAGCAATAGGTCTGTCTGCACATCTGCACTGCCACAGTCAGACATGCACATACACATGCATGGTACACACAGAGCCCTCCCCTGCAAAGCCAGACCTTCACTGCCTATAGGTTCTCATATCACACTGCCAGCCATACAACACTCACATTTGGTGCAATTTTATAAAATTACCACTTGTGGAACAAACAGGGTCTTAGCCTTCCTCAGGCACCCTAAGACCTTTGGAGATGGATGATCACAGCAATGTAAATCCCCAGCCATACCAGAAACAATACAGCTACCACTAGTGAGGCATTTAGTCCAGAGCAGAAACCCTCTCACTAGCTGTTCTACTGCACTGAATACATTCATATTTAGTATATCACTTCTGTGCCTGAAGCAATACAGCGGGGTTCATGTAAGAAGACAGGGCTTGCTGCGTTCTGGCTTGCTCTATGCTGGGCACATACACTGGTAGCTCCTCAAAACAAATATGTAAATTTAAAGGTGTAGCAGTTCAGTATTCATCCAGAACATGCTCTCAGTGCAGATGCACTTGTTGGTGGACTGTTTAATTTTTTTCAGTTCGGAACATAAAAATTTCACACTGTCAGTGTCATACATACAGTATTGTATGCCATTTTATTAAAACATATCTCAAAGTTGTTTACAAAGGAAGCTACTATCTTCCAAATACTAACACTACCATGAAAAAACCCTATTGAGGGCATGATGAGTTTTTCAGTCTCTAATTTATTTTCCTATTCACATCATAGGGAGCTGGAAGACATAGACTGAAGGGTCTGAATACACAGTTCATTCAATTGAATGAATTTCTTAAAAAATCAGGGTGTATATTTAATATCCAGGGTCCACTGGAAATAAATGCACATGATAATATATTAAAAACATCATGATAGGACTAAATGAAGATTCTGCAACTCTTTCTACGTATGAGTACATATCTCTTAAGTTACATCTTCCAGTATTGTTTTATATTTACTTTTAGCTAATACATAACAAACTTGTTATCAATGTCCTCACTCAAATAAATATACCTGAACTAAACCCCCATTTTAAAAATACATGTATTTTTCATAGCAATAAGATAGTATCAGGCTCAACATCACAATTTATACCTACAGGCAAAGAATTAGTGTTACTTCCACTTTTTTCAACATTTCATATGAAAATGACAACCTGAAACTAGTATATAATAAAAATATTACCAAAATATATTTAAAATAATTTGAATGTTTACTACATTATTTATCTCCTTTCCCTAGTTATAGGAAATCTTTACAATACTTAGATAGTAAAAACAGATGAGGAGGGGAGTGAAAATCAATAAATATAACTGATAATGGGACCAAAACATATTCTATTGTGGCAAGTTTTCTGTTTCCTTAGAGGGGGAAAAAAAAAAAAGAAAATTAAAAAAACCTAACCAAACCAAACCAAACCAAACCAAACAAACAAAACAAACAAACAAACAAACAAAAAACAAAAAAAACCAAATGATAAATAATGGTGAGAAAGCAAAAAGTAAAAACGCTTTAAAAATGAGGTTTCAATCTTCATGGCTTTGGCACAATGCTGGCTTTCCCCCAACACTTCTGTAGAGCAGTGTGCATAGGCAGAATGTTCTGCACTGCTTCTAGGACATACACTGTCCTTTGCCAACTGCATGAGGGCTCAGTAGCACTCTCACACAGCCAACACATGGTCAGTGTTTACTCTAAAAAGATCCACTCCCTAAATTGAAGAGAAATCAGTGCTCACATCTCAAAGAAGATTTCACTCAAACCTACCTCAATTTAAATCATTGGCTCAGCAAATTCAGACATTTCCATTATGCTTAGGACATTAAGCCACTCCTTCCAGCAATGCTTGAAAGAGATATTTCTTCTTCCTTTCTTCCTTCTATTTGAAATCAGTTTCTTTCACCATAAGAAGCATGCTGGAAAATTGTGAACTGCAAAGAGTTATTAAGATAAGTTAGTGAAAGAGGTGGGAATAGAAATTGGGAACTCTGGGCCTTATTCATGTACTTTGAGGCTAAAAGATAATTATTTATTATGAGTTTTCCTATGTCAGACACCCACTATTATATATTACAGAAAAAATGCCTCTGAAATTTTTTTATTGTAATCCTTTTTCCTTGATTGGCAATGAAAAGATATCAGCATCTTTTAAAAAACGGAATAAGAAACTACTGTATATTCCATGCATCTTAATGTTTTGATCTATATAAAGAATTCACTAAGTTTATTATACCATCTACTTGACTTGAAGGGGGAGGAATTAATGAAATGACAAAATCTGGTGAGGCATGTCTCAAAAACTTACTGATTAAATTGCTTGTTCTGTTGCTGCAATGATAACATTTCAAAAAGTCTTTACTGATATAAGAGAACAGATTTTTCATCACAGAAATCTATCTGTGGGGAAAGTAAATTATTTGCTATAATCTATATTCAATATATTCTTTCACAACTAGAAAAATAAAGTCCATCTATAAAAGAATCCTTTAAAAACAGAAGGTAACAGCGAAGACAGTTATTCCCGAAGCAGTAGCTGCTTCTGGTCATTTAGGCTCAGTATAAAATTAATCCTTAGGAGAATTTCCCACTACCCTGAAAAGTTTAGAGCACGTTTTTTGTATATATATAAGACTTATACAGCAATGGTTTGGATGTTTTTTCTTCCTTTGACATTATTAAGGTCACTTGTAAGGCCTTTGGTCTTATGATGGAAAAGTAGGGAGTTTTCTGCTGCCATCTGTTGATGAATTAGGAATAGAATTGAAGTCCGCAGGAGAACAAGCTTGTTCCCACTATCCTTTGGTAAGCGAGAGGATTGAAGCCTGGGAAAAAGTCAGTCTGCATTAGCTTTTCCTGGGAAGCTCTCCACAGCTCATCAGAATAGCATGCAAACACCCAATGGCATGGAAAGAAAGAAAAGGCTCTGCACTGTGGTTGGGGCTTTGCGCAAAAGTCACGTGATTGATCCCATCTTTCCACCAAAAATGTTGTGAGGAAACCATCCTTGCAATAAAAGAGCACTGTGTTAAATTGGCAGAAGGCAGCAATAGAAAACCTAACTGTGGCTGTTAAAATCTATTCTGACATGTCCTGCAGACTGCAGAAGGTAACCTAAAGGCACTCTGGATTGAGACGCTCTTTCAAATATGCATGGTGTCTCACAGTCACTACACTGCAAAAAGGCAAAGCAACCATATACATTCATATTCAATACTTTAAGGACAGTGATTATAGTGGATTAAGAACTTTGTTGTTTGGTAGACAATTTTTGCAAGAACACAGACTGAATATTTCTACGTTGGTATTTGTTACCAATTCTGGACAGAAATATAGTTAAGATTACTACTGCAGCCACAGGGGGGAGGGTATTTTTATAAACATATATCCTTAATATATGATCTTTGCAGAGAATTACAGAAACACTTTCTGTATTAAAATCTGATTTATAAGAGAGCACAATTTCTAGTAGAAGGCTAATAAATATACTTTTGCTGCTTGGACTTAGCAGCAAGTCAGCTTCTGTAACACTTTCTTCAGTACTCACTGTAACTTGACTTAACATTCATTGGTACTTCTACATTGCTAGGAAGGATGTAGCTAATAGTCCATTTATTTATCCTTTTGGGGGAAAAAAAAAAGTTTTATGTAAAAAAATTTAAATTTTTAAAATTAACTGAGGCTAGTAGAAATCCGCCCCAAGTGCCAGTTAAGGAGATGAAAGGTAATACAAAAAGTTGATATGTAGCTTCAACTGCTCATTAATAGAACAAAGTATATTGTGTTATTCTTGAGGGAAGTTTATTAGTTTCTGTTCTGCTCTCTGCTTCACTGGTGATGTGACACATATCTCCAGACTTATTGGCTGGGAACCGATGACTTAGAAAACTCACAGGGTGGTAAGTGTTCTTATAAACAACTAGCTAATTTGCTCCTGGGAAACTTTTTCATGCCCAGTTGTCAAAGCTTTGCAAGGCTTAGAGAAAACTACGTTTAATGACTGAAAGAAAAAATTAATCTGAAATTAAAATTGAAGTTCTCCTCCTGAAATTCAAATACTTCACATAAAACAGAAAGGACTGATAATTTTGAATCTGAATAGTCACTCATTCTGTACTGCAAGCTGAATATTGATGGCCTTGTAAACTGCTTAGACCGTGTGAAGACTTGATCAATACAGCACTAGCAAGAGACCTAGTCACCTAAGTGTAACTCAGCTCTCCAGGATTACACAATGTGCCAACACCAAGCTACAACTAGCATCAGGAAAATGAGTTATATTACAAGGTATGGTGGCTTATTTAACCTATTTTACTGTGAGCAGAGAGACAAATCACTGGTACCAATCTTTCCTGGGCACTACATTGTCTTTTTCTCTGCCATTTCTCTTTTTTTCACACTGCTGTACTTGACCATCTTCTTTCCTTCAGTTTGCTACTGCTGACAATGCCACTCTGGGCACAGAGCCTCAGTTAATACATTCATTGGACTGTACTCTGTTCTGTGCTTCACTTTTAATACTGGCACATCTCTCTAGTGAGAGTAACCCTGCTCATTGGGAAACACTGAACTAAAGGGCTAAGTGCAACTGACGTTTTACAGCACATAAACCAGTGGCTGATGCATTCTTCTGGAGCTTTCCCCATATAGTTTACTGCATTTTTTTATGCAATGTTGGTATATTTGTCTCTGGTTTATATCTCATTAAATATTTGCATCTGAATGAACATTGCATGTTAAGAGGCCCAGAAAAGGCATTTATTTTTCTAGGCCTTTTAAATGGAGGTTGAATTTAGATGTTCTTGCACACACCAAGTAGGGGTCCATGAAATTTCTTTCAGATAACCTGATAGAAAGATACAAGTAAAAGCTTTTGATTTTGAAATTAAAACACAAATCCTATAGTAAAATACTGTTATTGAATTTCCTTCGTCATTTTTCTCCAGGGTGATTTCTCTTCACAAATTTGCCTGATGATGGGTCCTTCTAAATAGAAGCTACATTTTTTCGGAATGTCTAATTATTTATTTCTCTAAGAACTACAATAAGTGAACAGCCCAACTTCGATCCATATCTGATGCTTTCCTTTACTGTGTGTGAGAGGCATAGTCTTGCAATATTTCCTTTATTTCCTCTACCGCTACCTCCACAGCACAGTAACCTTCACACTGAATGAGAATAGCTGGATACAGCTTCCTGCATGGCTTCTCAATTGCTGGCAATTTAGTTGGCCAGATGGGGTTTCTATGGAGAAATGTGAAGACTAAGTATGCCCCTGCAGAGCTCTTGGCTCCTGCTGACTCAGCAAGTTAAGGACACAATCAAATAGCACAACTTCCACCTCTTTTCTCCCCTTCTTTATAGCCTCTTCTATTTTTCCTTCTTCCACTCATCCAGGACTGTGTCTGTACTACTATTTCAGGTGACGCACTTTTTTTCCCAATTAGGATCTGCAGTTGCTTGCAATTAAGGGAGTCTTTACCTGTCTTACTCTAAGTTCCTACAGGGAAAATGTGAAGTCACAGAGACTACAGAGAGGCATGAAGCTTTAGCAGACACGCGAAGCAGCAGCTGTGCATGTAGGTAATACGAAATGGTAAGACAGAGCTCTTCAGCCAGGAATGGAGGATAGTGCAGTGTCTGTATATTGTCTCTGTATGAGTATCAGAGTGAGGCATCAGTTGGTTTCTGCACTTACTGAGACTAAGAAAGCATTAAGAGCAGGAGCAGCAGCTGAGATATAATTTTTTTCCAGAGAAGCCTTAAAATAGACTAAGTGAGGGCACATATTGAGGGAAATGAGATTTAAGCTGCATTATAAATGGAAATGTCTTCAAATGGCATAATGTTGAAAATGTGCTGAGGCACCAGTCCTTTTAAAAGTCATGGGAACATATTCATCAACCACACTAAAGTAAAGGAAAGTCCCATAATACAAGCTTACATTTGCAACTGATTGACTTTAGAATGCCTTAAATTGGCACATAAATATTTTTATAAAGGAGAGACAGCTCTGGGAAACAAAACACTGAAGAAAGCCAGCCATTAAAACTAAATACCTTATCACAAACAGGCTACCAGCAAGTGAGATTTTGGTATATACTTGTACATGAAATGTGAGAGTTTGGCTCTCTGACATTCTTCTTTAAAATGGAAATACGCCTTTGTTTTAGAAAGGTATGTTCCTTTCTTCAAAAGTATATCTCAAGTTCAAAAAAACCAGCCACAAGATGGAAATATTTTTGTCTCTGCCCAGCTTATAACCAGATGAATGAAGAATCACTAACAGAATGATTTAATGAAGAATCACTGACAGAAATCTTACTGTTGTAATTATAAGGCAGAAGCTGAATATTTAGAAGTTTTTGTTTTCCCTTTATGGAGACCAAAATATGATTTCTAAAGCAGTATTTCATGATCGATTAGTCCTCACTTTGGCCGAGTTTTTTTCTTTTTTTTTTTTTGAATTAGCAAGTTAAAGTTACAGCAGCCTTGAATGGTGGTTTGTTGAGAGCACATGTGTAGTGAGAAAGCACTACTACATGGGCTGTTCTCTGTCTCAGACCTTAAATTTCCAGCATGAGTGGGGATTGGTAATGATGTTTGCATTCTTCTACACTCATTTAGCTGGCATCTAATCCTTTCTGCTTACTAAAACCAAAATTATTTTCTAAAAGCTATTTCTGCTTTTAAAGTACATATAACAGGAAAAAAAAATCAACATAAATTATTTACTCCAAGTTTTTCTATTGATGAATCTGAGAAAATTGACCACATTCTCTGTATTGCTGATAAACAATTCTGATGTCCTATTGACAAGTCTTGCCGTTTATGAAATTTTACAGCAGCAACTATTTGTCAAATATTCCCTTGCTATAATTGGATGACCACATATATATAGAAATATATTCAAATATACACATACAAGAATATGTATATATGTTATACAGGAACCTCTGAAATGGAGTCTTGATAAATTAATTTTTCTGGTATGACTTTCTTCCATTTCCCTCAAGTGGAAGTCAAGAGAAATAGAAGTTTATTTCCATTCTGAAGTTTACTGACTTATGTCATCAAGGTGCTTTCTTCCTACCAGACGTATACAGCATAGTGGATATGAGGCTTGTTGTAAGTTGAAAGGGTGGAAGTTTTGCTGTAATCTAGTAGGCTATTTAATTGAATATATGGCTTTAAATAAGTTTTCTGAACTGCTTGTATGTTTTATGTTATATATTCAAGAAAAACAGAGATATCCCTGGGTGAAGAGAACTTATTCACGTCGTTTCTTTCACAGATAAGTTTACAGAACAATATTTAGTTATTGTATCTATGTTGCCTCTCTGGACCTGACCCCTTCCTTTCATGGAATACATTTCATGTCGGAATCTTCTTTCTTTCACGTCTTTCCACTAAATTACATTCCATCTGTGAAGCCTACAAAGCCTTAATCATGCCTTCTAACAAATGTTATCACACTTATATAGCAAAAGACGCCCGGAGAGAGTCATAGAACATTTGGGAACTTCTACCATCTGTGCATCTCCCACTTATGCTTATTCAAGGGTTCTTCCCCACACCCCAGTTCCTTCTTCTCCAAAGTGCTGCATAGCTAAGTACATTTCCTTTTGTGGAGATAGGGATCTTTGCTGTCCTCTGTCTGCAATAGAAATTACTATATGCCACATATTTGTATTAAAAGGATTTTTTTAGGGTCAAAAACTTAAATATTCATTTCATAGTTAGAAAATTATTAAATGAAACTATAGGTGTAATCTTAGTTCCTGTACAAGTACCTGTACTTGTGAAGTCTGACATTGTCTTTCACTAGAACCATATTTTTCCCCTCAAGATCCCTACTTGCTTCATTGTAGAGAACTGACCTTCTCTGATGTTAGATCAAGGCAAACCCCAATGTTTCACAGTGCTAGAAAGTTTTGTTTTAAAGCTGGAGACTGATTCTCACTTCCAGCATAGAATTCCCCCATGATACCACAGAACAAAACATTTTGATTGTGATTTTACCAAATCTGAGTTCTTACCTGAAATCATGAGACTGTTTTGCTGAAGAGTGGACATTTCCAGACACACCTTCTGTCAGTGAGAGTTTTGGCTTGGATATGCAAAAGTACGTAATTCTAAACACTCCTCAAAAATATGGATCTTGAAGACTCAAATTAAATATACTAGATCTATGGATATTTTTTACCTGAAACTCTGTAGTACCTTCCCATTTTTAATACAGGAATCATGATAGCCCACAGCATAACACAATTTTTCACAAATCAAATAAAGTTTTAAAATTTTTTACACAATGAAGTGATATACATCATAAAAAATTCCATTTAATAACTCTGTGTCCAGGATGCTGTTCTAACAGTGTGCCATAAGGCCATGAGACAAATACTGAACATGAAAAAAAATTTTCTTATTAAGTCAAATCTTATAATTTCTTCTGTGCAATTAAATAAAAACATGTATTAATGTATTCATTTTAAAAAATTATTTTAATTTCTTAATTTGCATTTTTCCTTTCTTTCTTTCTTTTTCTTTCTTTCTTCTTCATTCACTTATTTATTTTATTTAATTCCACATTGAAATTCAGTGCAGAAAGAATACATGAACATGTAATTAGATTGTAATCACTGAATCAAGGGTATGCTGAAAGTATTATTCTGATATTTTCTAACTTCTGAGGGCTATATTGAGTACAGTGCTCATATTTGGCAATATGAATAGTGTTCTCGATATTAGTTTTTGGGTTTTTACTTTTTTTTTTTTTTTGCTAGGTCATTTGCCAGCCAAAACCAAAATAAACAAACTGAAAAAACAACAAAAGTTAAGTCATATGCTCTATTAGTGATACTTATGTAGCTGGTCATCAGGATTGCATAATTTTTATCTGTTGAACAAACCTTTGTAATTTGAACTAAATATATACAATGTTACCATTGTTTAGAGAGAGAATGAACAGGATAATTTTACAGCAAATTTCACAGCTATTTTTTGACATCACTGATACCTGGAACAGTCAATAGCATTTCTTCATCCTTTTCTCTTTATGCAGATCTAACTTTCATCCCTCTGTGTTCAAACATGGCAGCTTCCTGCTCGCATCGTTATATCCTAGGAGGGAGGTCACATAATACCAGAGTACTGTAATTTCTGGACAAAGAGATGAAATTGTCAATAGAATTTTAGTTAACCACATGTTGGGCTACATAAAATGTGAATAAAATATCTGAGGAATTTATTCTCTAAAAAATGTAAAGTCCTTACCACTCTCATGTAAATGCAGTATTTTAGTGCACTGCAATTTCAACAAACTTGGGTGAATAAATTTTAATATTCAGACAAAAAACTCCCAAAATTTAGCCTCTTAAAAGCTCCAGTTCATAGTGAAATGCATAAAAATGCTGAAAATATTTAAATAAGATTGCCTATAAATTTCATCATGGGTAAAAAAATCTAGCTTCATTTACAGATATCATTGAATCAGTCTGACTTTTTTCAAAAATTTAAATGTAGCTTTGGACTTGTAAAAGTATAAGCTAAAGCTCAGTAAAGTAATAAGCAACCAAAAAAAGGGATATGTTATTTGAAGTTTCATGAAGTCATAATAGTTATCATTTTTACTTATAACTTTCAGAGGAGTAATAATGCCAAGTTAAGTTAATAACTTCTTCCAAGAATGACACAAGATGAAAAAAAAAAGAGTTTTCTTCTCAATACTTTGTGTTCATAAACTTTTTGGAACTGCAATAAATGAAATATATCCTCCTTAAGTTACACTATGAGTCATGCAGTCTCCCTTGAGAAAAAAAAAATAGACATTTAGTACAAAAACTCTAAAAAGTTTTTGAAAGAAAAACAAAAGTTAGTAAATAAAATACTAATAACTTAAGAAGTAGCTTCACCCAGCTGTGTTCATGCATTAAAATTGGAACTCCATCAGCTTTCTGAAATCTGTTTTTTATCATCCATTCCTTATAAAATTTTTGTTTGTTCACAAAATTAAAAAAAAAAAAAAAAACACCCAAAACACTTCCTATCTTCACCTCCCTATTATTCTATTTCTAATCTTATCAATCTGATCCATCTCTCTAAACTTCTCTAAGGTACTTGATACAAGAATTTTCANTATATATATTTATACACTACCTGTATATTCAGCTTGACAACATCCGGCAGCTGGTAGTATCGCTTGTCACTTGGATGGATTACTGACATTCTGGGTGGCTCTGCTCTTGTAAGTGCCAAATCCATACTTTCAGAGTCTTTTTACCTGTTTTTTATTCTATCTGTGTAATATCCAAATCTTTGAAAGGGCAAAGTTCCTTCTGGTCAGGTAGAGCTTCCTTTGTTCTGGAGTGATCTACTTATCTTCACTTTTGTTGCCCTTCTAATATAAAGCATTCAGACATGCAAAATCATGAATTTTCAGATTATAATGTAGGTGATACATAGGTAATACACAGACAAGACAGACAAAAACACATGCAATGGCAAAATAGCCAAATATGTTCCGAGTGTACTCTTTAACGAAGTGTCAAATGTAAACCTTTAGATTTTATTTAAAAAATTGCTAAGAAAGCATCGGGTCCACTTTTGCAGAATGTGCAACAAACACAAAAATAAGTCAAATTATAATTATTTACCTAGAGATACCCAAATAAATTGTGTATGTTGTTTCAGGTCCCAACAAGGATTGTGATATTGAAATGAACAAAATGATCAATGAAAGCAAAGATGTAGAAAAAGAACTATCACATCTGAAATGAAATTAATTCAAAGACTACAAAATATTATTAGCCAATAGTCCAGATAACTTTCACTGCAGAGTTCTGAAGAAATTAGTACATATACCTGGAGAGTCTAGAACAAGGATTTTTAGTAAGGATATCAGAATAATAATTTATGGAAAATAGCAAATGGCCTGCCTACATTTCAAAAGGGAAAGAGAAGAGAGGAAATAAGTAATGTGTCAATACGGTATTTTTAGGTATTTTTATGGGTTTAGAATGCAAAGTTTCAAAATAAATTTTGAAGCTAAGAATGAGTAATTGAACAGAATAACAGAATCATTTAGGTTGGAAAAGACCTCTGAGACCATCAAGCCCAGCCTTTGACTGATCACCACCTTGTCAGTTAGACCACGGCCCTAAGTGTCACATCCAGCTATTTCTTGAATACTTCCATGAAGGGTGACTCCACCATGCTCCTGGGCAGTTCATTCCAATGTTTAACAACCCCTTCTGATGTCCAACCTGAATCTCTACTGGCACAGCTTGACTGTATGTCCTCTTGTCCTGTTGCTGGCTGCCTGGGAGAAGAGGCTGAAGCCCACCTACCTAAAATCTTCTTTTAGGCAGTTGTAGAGAGCAATAAGATCCCCCCTCAGCCTCCTTTTCTCCAGGCTAAACAACCCCAGTCCTGTGCTCTCCCTCAGCCCCTCCTCATAGGACTCACCCTCTAGACCCTTCACTAGCTTCATTGCCCTTCTCTGGACACGCTCCAGCACCTCAATGTCTTTCTTGTACTGAGGGTCCCAGAACTGGACAGATCACTTGAGGTGTGATCTCACCAGTGGCAAGTACAGGGAGACAATCACTTCCCTGGTCTGCTGGCCACAATGCTCTTGATAAAAGAAGTACAGAAGTACAGAGAACAGAAGTACAAAGCAAACAATAAAATCTATCCAAATATATTTGAGAGAAGATAATATCATAAATTGATATCTTTAATAATTTATCTTCTCTTCAAGGCAAGAAACTTAGACTTCAAAACACTTTTTGACACAATCTGATATGAAAAGAATTATTTAAGACTGAGAAGACAAAGAATTGGCTAATCAGGAGAGGACAACAGGTTGTGTTATGCGTTTGCATCATTAGATGGAAGATGCTCAGGGGTTCTTTAAGGGGTGTCTTGCAATAGAATCTTTTGATATTTAAGTTAAAGACTGGATCATAAAACCTCAGAGCATGCTGCTGAAATCTGCTGGCAAAAAAAGTCTGAGAACCGTCGAAATGATAAAAACAAACAAGAAGAATCAGATGACCTTGATGACTTCTATTATAGAAATGGGATTAAATTTAATAGTACAAAGAGCAATGTAACTAGATTTTCAGCTGATAAACTGTGAGTTTATCACAAAGGAAAAATGAAGATGCAGCCAATCTACTAAAGAAGGACTACTAGTCATCAAAACACAATTTAGCTATGAAAAATGTTAATACGGAGCATTAAACAAGATTATTTCTGCATTAAAGACGAGTTTGACACTACCACATGAGGCAGAGTACATCTTCATGATGAAAATCAAAAACAATTCCTATCCTCCATATTAAACAAGGATTCACTGAAAACATCATTAAAAATGTCGTGGAGGTGAAGGAGAAGTTCGTCAGCACGATGACAGGAATGCAGAACTTAGTTCATGAAAGAAAATTGAAAAATCTTGCATTATATTGCAGAAAAAACCTAACCATAAGCGGAGAGAAATTCACTCTGTAAACATATGAATGGGTAAGAAGAGCCTGCAGGCGTTTATAATGTAAGGAACTTTAAGATTAGTATCAACATAACAATTTTACATATATATACAAACATATATTTTAAAGATATGCTTTTCATGCAACATGAGTCCTTGCACTAATGAAGGACAGGACTCAGTGCCCAAGAATGCCAGTTTATTCTGAGTCATAAACATGATCTCTGGGGTCAGCAAAACAATATTTACACCAAGTGTTTTAATGGCATTTATTTTGATTCAAACGCATATAGTTTTCTTCTTCACTCATCTGCTTAAGATATACATGAATGCTTTAAACATCATTCACTCACTAGGTGACTAATGCAAAGCTTACTTAGTCAAAGTGCTTCCATCGACTTCTGTATGCTTTGGATTAGGTTCTACATCCCTACCCATAGCCAGCTCCTGCAGGCTGCAGTTTTATCACAGTATTAGGCTGCTTTTCTCTTTTCCCCATGATAATAAGAGCGAAAAAAAGAGGTATACTTTGGCTTGCCCTGTCTGTTCTTTAATGTGCTTAGATTGCAGTTATTTCCTACTGAGCCCTGGATGAGGTTTAGTTTGTTGAAGAGCAACTTTTTAATCATCTCACAGAATGAATGAACTAGAAGATATGTCAGGTTTCTATCAGACAATGAAAAAATGTAGAAACTTACCAGTACTTCTCTTCCTCTAGATATATTGTAAATCATAAAAATCCACTCTGTACAGTACTTATTACTCTTATAAAGGACGCTAAAAATGTAATTATACAAAGGATGATCACCAAGAAACTTTGCAAAACAGCTAAAGCAGACATAAAAGTATGGCTGGTTGTTCATGGCAAAAAGTGCAAGTGAGACAGCAAGAGAACAGATGATTTCAATGCCAGGCTATGCAATCTTCCTCACAGGAAGGGTGGCTACAACCCCTTCATTCTTATTTTGGAGAGTTAAGATAGCAGAGCAAAACATTTTAGAAGCAAAGCTGATCAGGTATGTACCAATGCTTAACAGCCTAAAATACGTTTGGCTACTTCGATTGGTTCTAAAAGGATCCTGTTTTAGCATGATGCATCCAGGGCCGCCTTCAGCTTCTAATTGCCATTTTGGCTAAATGCCAAAGCTGTTCACCAGGCCTGTGCAGTACAGGCGTGCATATATACGTTTATGTTTTAATCTAGTTCAGGGAAAGGCGCAAGGGACTCCATTTCTTCATACTTTCTCCTGCTCACCATTAACAGCTGATGGTAGCAGGCGAACAGCCCTCACTTTTTTTCAGTGAATAGTCATGTCTCTGATAGGGTCAAACAACGAATTAAGGAAAAACCTTGTCTGCTTCTGCACTGTACAGCTGAATAAGGCTTATAGCAACACGACCTCTAAGGATTCTAATGTTGCACTTTTCATATGAAATGACAAGCCTAACACTATAAAACACCTAGTAAAGCAGTTTTAAGCATTGCAGAACAAAGCCAAATAGCCTGTCCAATAAGCAGTCAACACCTTGATCCCATTCTAAATTACCTTCCTTGCCACCATATTTATTTCTCTAACATAGAACAAGTGTTCTATACCCTAGTTGTTCTATACAACTATTATTCTTTTTTTTTAGCCAGAGAGCAGTAATTGTTTCGATAAAGCAGACAGAAACATTAAAGCTCCCAAATAAGTGAGTATATGTGTAGATTTATAAATTTCATTTTAGATATAGTCAAAACATATATTGGCATTAACCTACAGAAGAGAATAGAGCTGCACAGCATTCAGTTACCCATAACAGTGCTTAAATTATAATATCAAAGGTTTTTCTTCAGAACTTCTCAGAGTTGCCATCTCGCCTGGGTATTTTATCTTCTGCTCAACAGGCACCTGACACAGTACAATCATGAAGACATGCCAGATCTTTTACACTCTCCTGACTTACATTAAAAATAAATTATAGCTGCACAGGAGGCACGAAGAATATCAGACAAAAGATTTTATACTCTTGTGATTTTCATTCAAAAAAGAAAGAAAACCTTAATTCACAGAAAAATTATTTGTAGCATCTTAAAAAATTCCAATAAAAAATATAGAGCACAGAATGGAAAAATCACATTAGGTCAAAAAAGTCTTCAAGAGTATGTTGAGGCAAAATGGTTTCACAAAGTCTGTGCACTCACTTTGGTATATAAAGGATATCCGACAGAAATAAGTGAGATCACAAGCTTGAAAATATCTGTATTTCAATATATCTATAACAGTTTAGTATATTTTACTGCTATCCATCAAATTTCATGACACAAGATTTTCTTTCTATGTGTAGTTCTCTGGAATACAAACCTGTTTTAAAGGCTTCAGAATGAGTTCTTTGACTTTCCAGCAACCCACCAAATAAAGCAGAAATGATTGCCACATATTTAAAGATAAATCTTGAGGTGAATCCAGAATATATTAAAAGAACATAAAGAAATGCAAAACTATGATATAATGAACCTAATCTGGAAAGAGTCATTTTTTAGTGGTTTGCCTGGGTGACTGAACAGGTCATTGCACTTCTTTTTATCTTATGGGGATAATTTACAAAGCACTTTGAGACCTTCGGTGTGCTCACTTACTGATATCCACCTTGGAAACATTATATTAAAAAAAAAAAACCCTACATTATTTCCCAAAGTGACTGTGCTGTTCTCTGTTAGTGAATCTATATACATATCAACTGTACACATTTAATATTTTCAGTGACAATGAACACATTTTTCTTTCTTTGGCAGTGCTACCTGGTTCTCATACATTTCATTTGAATTAAGTCCAGCTTTAATTATCTCTCCTGAATGTCTCATTGTATCTCTTTTTGTAAAATATATACTAATGACTCATAATTTCCCTCTATTTTTATAGGAATTCATGCAAGCTTACCCTTATTTTTTTAATATCGTTTACTTTGCATTTAGAGAAAATGAACAATAGTTTAATTTAAAAATAAATCTATAAAATAGTGGGGCTGAGTGCAGCACTCATTTCTATCTCTGCAAATCCATGAAAGTTAGCAGTTGCATATGAAACATAAATTTAACAAAAATCTGCCTCCTCTCATAAAAATTTATATGATTTTTTAAAGAGCTCTCATTAATTTTTCCCTCTAATTTGAAGCATATTCTGTCTGTCATTTCTGCATGATTATGAGTGGTTAGAATTTTGTCAACATCTGGGAAAAAAAGCAGTCTGTAAAAGGCCTTCCATGACAAATTCTATAGAAAAAAAGAAAGAAAGAAAGAACCTCAATATTAATAATTGTGATTTGTAAGGAATATATATACACTGAAAAAATCTTAGTAAATAGAATCACTACCTCTTTGGCTAAATATTAATTTTCATCATTCTTTATAAATGTGAGAACTCAAATGTGCTTACGGAATCATGCCTATGCAAGAATCTTTCATTTTGAACAGACTTCAGATATGACTTTAAGAATGAACAATTATAATCATGAGAGACTTAACCACTGTTATCCAACACAGATTAATTCTGCTCTGTCAGTAACTTTTATGGTGCATTATCTAGCTCAAAATTCTCAAAGAGAGTAAAAGAGAGAGGATTTAAACAAAGTAACTGGTTTCATGCTTAGCTAGCATTCAGTTAAATAAGCACAGATGTGGGTTTTATCTGCTTAAAAGTAAATCTGTGGTTTTCTTATTTAAACTCTCAAGTTTTAACGTCCATCAGAAAGGCTGTTGCTGCAATGAATAATTTAATCACTGCTGCCTATTACATGCTACTACACAGCAAGCATATTTGCAAAGCTGTGAAAGACACTGGACAAGTGTCAGCACTCCCTGTAACTCAGGCGGCCTCGCAGTACATTCACGGCAAGGAACTCAGGGAGCTCCGAGGCGGCCAGAGGGCACTTGTGGTAGGGAAGGGAGTGAAGAGGTCACAACAGAACTGCACCAGATCAGCAAGACACTTTAGAGAGATGAAAGGTCACCGCGGGCTCCGTGCTGCTGTGGTGTCATTTCAGCTGCTTGTCCCTTGGTGGAGTTCTTGAGTTAGTTTCTCCTTTCCGTCAAGTGGCTTTAACTGCTTCATGTGGGGGTTCTGTCCTTGTTTTTACCCTGCTTTCGAATTTTCTGTCGTGTTTACCGTATTTAACCTTTTACACGTATTATTACGAATACGTTACTTTCAAGCCAATATGATTTTTTTTCCCTTCCGAAGCTTCTTTTTCGTTTGTGAGCTCAAATACTAATATGCAGCATGTATTTGTTAATGTCTAGAGTGGTATGGATATGTATATAATCTGTCTCTCTTTAACCAGACACGGATTCCCACTGCAGATCCCAGAAGTAATTTTCCAACGAGAGCCACCGACATTCCTAAACTGTGAAAACCAAATTGTCGTGGGCTGAAAGCGCCAACTGCGGACGCGAGTTCGGCTGCCGGCGGCAAAAGCCGGGCTCAGCCAACACATGAAGATAAACCAGCCATTAATTATATCTGCATATTTTAACGATGACCCCTGTCTTTCCAATCAACAACTACAACAACGACAACAAAGCCCCACTGCAGAGCATCGGGAGCTTGGGGGACGCAGAGAGCTGGGAAGCTCCCAGGCTGCTTTAGGATTTCCCCACGTACAGCAGGCTGCGATTGTCAGCAAGACGGATTCCTTCCCACACGCAAGATGCCACTTCGGTGGCCTTATCAGATGTTCCCTTTAAGGACACAAGCTCCTATTTCCCCTCTGTATATCACCAGCATCTCGGGCTATTTTATTTATTACAGACGATTACATTTGTGATCCCTCTTCCCACTTGATCTCACCAGATCAGGAGGACAAATGCCGTGTCGTGTCTGAGCGCGTGTGGGCGTCTGTGTGCATCGGAGAGGGGGGGCAGCCGGGAGAGGGGGGCAGTTACACTGCGCAACAGATTTGCCCGAGAGGGACAAACCTCCCCCGCCTGAAACAGCTGGGCTTGTTCCTACCGACACTCGGGAAGCTGTGGGCGCACGGGCCGGGGGACCGGGAGTCTGCGGTGCTGGGGAGGCGGAGAGAGGGTGCGGGGGTAATTCTACTCTCTCCCCGCTCGAACGAGC
>VZRR01002468.1:0-210244 GCA_013398015.1 Oreocharis arfaki | reverse complement strand
GCCACCCCCCCCCCCCCCCCCCCCAGTCTTTCAGATCACAGAAATAGTGTGATTGTGCTATCTGCCAGTGCTTTTATCTCCGTGGTTTTGCAGGTGATACAGACTTATAGAACTTTTGACACAGTAGTTTCTGGGTGACACATTTCATTAACGCTCTCCTAGAGAGTACACCACAATTTCAGCTTGAGAA
Source organism: Oreocharis arfaki (assembly GCA_013398015.1). Classification (NCBI taxonomy): domain Eukaryota; kingdom Metazoa; phylum Chordata; class Aves; order Passeriformes; family Paramythiidae; genus Oreocharis; species Oreocharis arfaki. The sequence continues at coordinate 210,054 of VZRR01002468.1, read as the reverse complement.
TAGTCTGTATAAAATGCTAAGTTCCTTAGCTTTCACCTCCTAAGGCTTATTAAACACAGAGTAGATTATGCCATTTTAGCAAACACTGGAATAAAAGTAGCAGTCGAATATATGCTAATCAGATACCACTTCTTTCTTGATGTTGCAATTCATTTAAGCATATGGATTATAATCTGTTAAAGTGTAATTTAATTTCAGCATCAAAGAATGATTTGCATTCTAAGTGTGAGAATGGTAAAGGAATACACATTACAAATTACTGTTTTGCTTGAATAAAAAACCCAACTTATAATTCAGAAATACATTTTCAGTTACTTAACATTTTCCAAGGATTTGTTTTGATATAAAACAAAATTTGATTTTTTTTGATATAAAATATATGAGAAGACTTAGTAGAAGAAAATGGCTTTATTGCACTTTTGCAAAGAAGTGCACCCTGAATTGCTCCACTACTTATGTAGTTTGCTGCAAACCAGTTTCCAGTCTTGATAGTTCCCTTGTGTTAAATACTTAGCCTGTTATGAAAGTTCACTCATCTAAGTAGTTTATAGCCAGTATTCTAATATCTTTGCTATTAATTTTTAAATATGTAGAAAGTATTTACATTCTTGTAAAGCATTCATATAAGTTGTAAATTGTCCGAGAAAACAGTAAAGGTATTGTCAAATAACAGACTTTATGGGAGGAACTATCAGTCACAAACCCTCCATTACCACTTTCCTATCGATACTTGCCAGCTTGTTGCTGAGTGGCATTTGTATAATTTTGTTAATTTTACGTAGTAGTAGGGACATTAAGACTTACTTGCGTAAATAATGTGTACACTTTTCATATCCCAAACACTGACAGTGCAGTATTTCTCAGTTTAGCAGGCAAAACACCTGAGGATTTTTAACACCCAAACCACGTGGAGCACAATTGTTTAGAGAGAAATGTGAAGTAGATGCAGATGTAGTGTTCTGATGGGGTGTATATCAGATTGTTTCATAGTTCTGCTGTGCATGTGAAACAGAACCAGTAGCATAATGGTGTGACAGTGGTAGGGAGACTACTTGAAATCTCTAAGACCACCTTTATTTAATCGTCAGTTCCCTTTGTTCTAAAGAGACATTAGACAGTGTATAACATTTTAGAACAAATAAGTGGACACAGCAGAACGTACCTGCTCTAAGTTACTGGAGATGAGAGTGATGCTAATTTCCCATTAGCGTAATTAGAATTGGTAACTGATACTTTCCTATATCTACAATACAGCAGTCAGGAAATAAAGTCTCTACTTACATGACCAACCAGTGTACCCCAGGGAACACAAGTTGTTTTCATTCCAATTATGTGCTACTTCGTTTTTAAGGTGATGAATTGAATTCTTATATGAGTTTCAAAATACATCGTGTTTGATACGGTACTGTGTAAGAGAACATCATTGGAGAAAACTGCAAACAATTTGTAACTCTCCTCCTTCTGACATCATGGCTTTTATAAAAAGTTTAAAACAAAAATTCTGCATTCGACAGACTTCTGACGTTTTATAGTCACTCTTTTTTTAGGAAGTCTTTAACAAGTTTAACTCTTATGCTTATTTAGCATGGTACTACTCTGAAATATTATTTTAGCTTCTCACCTATCAATTCTCTCCTTTTCAGTAAAGCACTACAAATGTTTAAAACACTTAGTATTCCACAGGTCTTAGTCACCTGCCAAAAGTTAAAACTATACAAAAGTGTTTTACTGAATGGGGATGAGTTAAGGCAAGTGTTTTTCTGGACCACGGGTTTAAAATTTGAACCCTCCAGGTGCTGCATATTGCCTGTGAGGATCCTGGATATTACTAACTTCCAGCAAAGACAGCCAAAGATAATGAAAGCTCAGTGCCTAAGGGGACTCACTTACCAGCTTAGAGAGTTACATACTTAATCATAAAACTCATAATGAATTTTAATTGTAAATAATTGTTTATTTTCTCATTTAGTTACAGGTATATTTTTATAATATATGCTTCTCCACCTCTTTGTCTCATGGTACAAAATAGTGTCATACAAGCAGTTTTATTTCACTGAAACTTTTAATCATGAATCAGCATGTTACCAACCTTTCTTTGAAGAACAGGCCTTTTAAACACTCTTTATATGTTTATATTTCTTGGCCATCGTCTTATCTTGTTTACTTTTTTACTTGCTCTATTAATCAATGATTAATGGCTCTTTAAAACACTTCAGTTATGATGCTCAGGGTTTTTTTGCTTGTTATTTTTTAAGAGATATTGGTCACTATCAGTAGAACTAGCAGAACTAGTTCAGGAATTTCTGAGCAGAATTATTTCTGTACTTCAGGTGTTGGCTTCTTAGCCAATTCTATAATTCTTTATGAAAAATACCAGTGCCTTTTCTCATTGAAAAGGTACTGTTTCATGAAGAAAAATGTTTACCAAACCAGTGTGCTGACACTCTAATAAAAAGTATATGTATTTCCTGCAAAGTCCGATTTCCTTGAAAGTGAAATATATAGAAATTAATTTCTGAAAAAAAAAATCTTTGTTCGGTAGCCAGCTAATTTATTTCATAAAATTTCAAACATTAATCAGTCTGCTGCAATATTGCAGAAGCATTTTGACTATTTGGTTATCAGGTATGTGAATTGTATCTATCAACTAAATGGGTCAATTTCCTCATAAACATGCACATATACCCAGCAGCCTTAATAGGACCCCGAATTCATCCACTAAGGAGGCAATCGGTTTAACCATGCAGGACAGCATCATCTTTCCATTTGTTTATGTACAGACATGCACATACACAGAGAGGCTTATCTCAAAGACTATTTTTTGTATTCCCAAACACGTCTGAAGAATACAGTTTTTCACAACTTTAAGGTAAACAAATATCCTACAGTGTAATAATCATAAAAATGTTATGATGGTACTAACTGCCGTGTCAAAAAAAAATGGGAGCATCATTATTAAGTATAAACATTTACATTGGTGACTTCTTTCATACATTTAACTTTCATGCTGTTTAATAAAAAGTGTACAGAAGTATTTTTAATTTTCTGTTCTCATTTTGCATTATGTTAAATATTTTACAATTAGTTTTTAAAAGTGACCCACATTCGACCTTCAGTAGCAAATTATGATGAGAGAGGGGCTAATTAAACAGGAAATGGGTGTATCACTGATGCTTTAATTATCTTTATTTAACACAAAGTGTTCCACTGATAAGTGCAGTTTTATTTTTTTTCCTCTCCAGTAAAATCATCCTGTACAGTGAGCAAATGACTAAGTTACCACTGAATCATTCTGCACTCCCAGGAGATGTACAGAGCCAAAAGGGACAGGATCTGAGTAAAGGAGGATACATGCTCTGAATAAGTAAAGAACGGTACTATTATAGGCAAGGGGTAGCAAGAAACATCTTTAAAAGGATGGAATCTGATTTATCAACTCAGACAGCTCTCTGGCATTGTACATAGTGAACTTGGGTTATAACCATGGTTAGCAGTTTGACTATTGATGTCAGTGTTTTTGTTTCTGAGTGTGTTTCTTCTTCTTTCTCTCTATCTCTTTTTTTCTTTTTTTTTTTTTTTTAATTTTTTGAGTTTGTGTTTAGTTATCTGGTTTTCTAGTATTTGGGATAGTTGCTAGTTTGACTATCAGTATGGCTTTGTTTCAGAGAAATATCTGCAACTTCAGACTCATTTTCCTTGAAGTATTTTCTTTCAAAAGTTTTAGAAGGTTTATGTACTTAGTAATGTGCTGGGCTACTTTGAGATACAAAACTAATCGATTTGGTTTTGCATTAAAATATGAAATAAAATCAACAAACTTCAGAAGTAGTTAGCATTGTAAGTCAACTAAATCCTTGGAAAGCACTGTGAACTCTTCACTGTAATTGCAAAACATCTCAGTACTTAATTACTAATCTTAACAAGATTAACATAATTTTGACTATACATATAGGAAATACTGATAGAAGCATATGAGCAATTCAGTACACTATTTAGCAGGCAGATTTTCCAAGCAAGTCTGCTTCCAAAAGATATTTAGAAACTGTTAAAGCTGCAAAATATTTTCCTTTTTTTCAGTCTTAGGCTATGTTGCAAGTAATATGTTCCATGTAATTTATGTTCTACATTTCTCCATTTAAAAAAAATTATTACCTTTTCAGGTGTTTTTTTCTCAGCATGTGCTGAGAAGATGGTATTTTTGTATTTTTCTTCCATGATTTTTCTTTCCTGGAAGAGAAGATTTGTTTTATGTTATCAGATTTTGGTCTTTTCTATCATATACTATACATTCATTTTCATCAATAATTGAAATGACAAAAATAGACCAACAGTTACTCTCAAGGATCAAAAAACCCTTTTAAATTATTGTTATTTTCTGTATATAAATTTGCATTATTTTAATTTTTAATTAGGTTTGTAAAAGACAATTCTGACATTCATAAAGATATGTTTCAAGCTAGGACTGACTTACTGCCTTCTGTACACTTCAGGAAACAGACTTCCCAAGGTCATTTTTATTTTGTTGTTGTGGATGACAAAATATCACACTAATGTTGGAGTAAATAAGATTGGTGGAGCATCTAAAATGGGTGACAAGAATAAGAATGGAATAAGACCAGGATAGTGAATAGGATGTTTTAAACTTCTTAATTTCTTATTTTAATGCAATTTCTTCTAGAAATATTCAACTGAGAACAGGTCATGAACACATGTCAAAATCTCAAAATATGATTATACTGAAGTACCAGTTAGTCAAGTTCCTGAATTATGTCAGTGACACACACTGAAGTTATCCAACTCTGTGGAGATGTGCTTAGCATGAGTCATTTGCTCACTCTTATGTGGCCATTTTCACTGACAAGAAGTCTAAAATTAAAATTAAGAACAATTTTTGAAGGTATGAAAAAACCAAGGGATTAGCTGTATATATAGCACATACAAACAGTGTGGAGGAACAACTCTTTTTTTTTTTTTTTCTGTGAAAGGAGAATATGGAAAAACTTTAGAGTAAATTTTGGGGTTTAGAAGTTTGAAGAGAAACAGTGTTCTGGCACCATGTAAAACTGTAAGGTAGGTAAAAGTGATGTGATTTTTTTATTGTTTATACCAGTCAAAAAATTTCCTCTCATTTAGGCAAACAGCTGTTTTGCAATTGTTAGTTTGTAAAATGGTGCAGCATAGCCCCAAAAGTTCAGTTTTCCTCAGAGTGGATCACAAACAGCACAATTATTAGAAGAATAAGAAGAAAAGCATTATCTTTGTCTCTCAAAACTTATTTTACCTTATTAACTAATGGCAAGAGTGAGTGTAAGTTTAAAAGGCAAACGTTTTTCTGTCAGATGAGCTTTTGCTACAGATTTAATGTTCTAATGTCTGAGTTTGTAATTGAATGAAAGAAATGTGTGCTTACAAGCAGCATTCTTGCAGTATTAGGAAGCAATAAAATTAGTATTTATCAAAGTGTTTGATATAAGGTCTTTTATTATCTACAGATAATTATGCGTAATGTAAGGTTAATTTTTTAAGGCTAGGTACAGAAGGTACCTAGCTGTTGTTGAAAATCACTCATGGATAGAACCAGAATACAGAAATAGCGATTCCATATTTCAAAACTTCGGACACAATATTATCTTGCAGTCATGTCTGAACAAATTCCTTTATGATAACCCCTTTGAAGTAAAAAAATATTTATCACCTGACAGAATAAAAATTCCTGAATTACATGGTCACATGATGATTATGGAGAATCTGCCATAAACTCCATAAAAATTAGATTCTTGGCTGGGGTTGTGACCAGGAAATGTATTCTGTGTTATGTGTCAAATGTATTGTGTGTTGTAGCACTTCTCAAAGAGGAATGAGAGGGGCTGCTGTAATTTATTCTGGCTATCCATGTATAAAGGTTTTTTTAGCCCTGGAGCAGTGTAAAATATGAGAAGTAGCCCCTACTTCCTTTGGATACCAAATCTTGAGAGGCAGAATTACTTTAACACAATCTCAGAGACTTATCCTTGGGTAAAAATGACCCTTCATCAGGACAATGCTTTTACAGGGATACAATTTGGGGTAGAATTATGTTTCTGAGTTCAGTGTTGTGCTGGAAAATGAACTAAAGGAAGTTATGGAGACTGCCGTGGCATTCTGGTTATGATTCAGCTAAGTGTGTGCGTCCTAATGTCGGTTTAGACACCTGAAAGTTCCTGCACAGAGCTGCGCACACAGGGTGTATGATGCAAGACTTAAGTGTCTCCTGCGACACTCTTCTGTATCTGCAGCTCAAGGCCAAACAAAAAAGCAATCACTAAATCCTTTGGTTTACTTAAAGGAATAATAATTAAAACAAAATTAAGCACTCTGTGCATGTAGTGCACTTTGGCAGGGTTGAAAATTATTCTTCCTCTGAGAACTTCAGCACAATTTTCAAGTGTGTGTGCCATACACATGCCAATTAACAGAACAGAATCTGCATGTGCAGATACCTGATCCCATACAAGCAATTAGCTTAACTGAATTTCCATTCATCATCAGACCTCTCAGGTTGATGTTTATCTACACGTAATTCCACAAAAGTCGATAAAATTTAACTAGTATTAACTGCTTTAAATTGTATGAGGTGTTTTAATATTTGGGAAATGCTTCATATTAAAATAAAATATAGATAGAAAACACCAATTTATCAGTTTGGATGTTAATCCCCTGCATTTAAGTTGTCAGCATGTATATAAGTATAGTTTGCAAGATAACAGAGTAGGTTTTCATCATGTATTACATCCAAATGTAAAATTATCTTTGTAACAGGGTCTGGAAATGATGTGGCTTTAATGACATTTCAAAAAAGTAAGATTTTAGTATTATACACATTCTTACAAGAACTAATGGTACAGCAGGAATACTCTCAGCAAGATACCTTTGTTAGCTCCCAGACAGGTCATGTTCGGTCATGGAGCTGTGTGTTACCCACTGTAGGCAAATTTGCAAGAAAGTCTTGGCCTGAAAATTCCTGTCAACTTCATAATGCAAAACTTTGCTTCAGATGAAATCTGGCCATTTGCTTAGGAAAATCTGCTTAGTTTATTGCAAGTCCTATTTAAAACACTTTATTTAAGAAGAGAAAATAATTGTTTTTGCAGTCTTTTGAAAGATGAAACATAAGTACGGAAATACAGATGATAAAACAACAGCAAGCTAAAGCATTAGTTCACCGGGTCCCAACATTTTCACAGTTATATTTTAAGCCCCTGTTTTTCACCTTTGCTATTCACAACTTTTATGACTTTGCTGGTTTTAACATACATCTGATCTCGTCATGTCATACCTGCTCCAAGTGAAGTTACATTGTTATAAAATTTGAGTAATGAAATAGTGGATCAGTTTCCTTATCTCCTTCCATGTATTCTAAATTGGTTATAGTGACATAAAATGTGCATTGCGTGATAGTGAGAGAGGATATCCATCATTCTGCTGGATTAGAAAAGTGCTATTTTCAGTGATCATGTAATTATATTCCAGTTTCAGTACAAGTTTACAGAAGGACAGTATTTGATTTATTGAGAGAGAAATATTTGTTGAATTTTCAAGTAATGTTGTGAGTTCGTATATAGAAGGAGTAATTGCACTGGAAACTAGAAATCTCTGCTCAACAGGGCACTACATGCTCAGCCTCTGAACCTCAGCCCAGACCTTGGGTAAGATCTGTCACACTTTAGTGAATTTAGAAAATTCACTCTGAAGGCTCCTCTGACTATATACGGAATGCTTTACTTTTCTTCCTGCAACTTAAGGGCCTGAATTTTATTTTATAATAAAATTACATTTTATTATAATGGAATTTTTCTGAATACAAGTAAAATTCAGCTGTTTCTAGAGCAGGTGTTCATTCTGATGAGTAAAAGTGACAGCAATGGGAGTGAAACAGAGCAGTACCTGTTTTCATAATGTCTTTAAACTATGAATGTTTTTCCAAGGTATTGCAACACACAGTCTGGGTCAGGTACTTTGCTCAATTTGTTGCTATATACATATGAAACAGAATAGTGTGACATATCTGAGCTATCTAACTGCAGTGCAGATGTGAGTAGTACTTTACAGATTGACAGAGAATTACCACTGAGGCACTGTAGGTGTTTCACGAGTGTGTGGGTTTGTGTAATGAGTGGGTTCACACCGTAGGTTCAAACCTGGCACTGGCAGATCCTTGAGTAGACATGAAATCACTAGGGCTTGGTGCACCACAGTAATTCATTCTGTTTAAATTCTCCAGGTTTATAGGTAGAAATTATAGGTATGTTACTAAAATAATTGCTACTTGTGGTGTTTTTCTGTGTTTTATACAAGAATTTTAAAAAATTACACAAGAGAGCTTTAGTTTAGAAGTAAAGGAAACACTTAGGCAAGTGTCTGCAAAATGGCCCTGCATTTGCCGTCCTGTGTTTTGCAGAGATCACTGGACGCTTATATAATTTATCCTTTTTTGTGCAACTGGTTCTTTAAATAATTATTTATACAATGCTGATAGTGTTCTGGGTCTTTTTGTTTGTTCTTTAGTTCAGATGAAAAGATAAGCAATACTGTGAAATTCGCCTGTGCAGCATATATTAAAAAGATTTTGTTTTCATTATATTGCAAAATGTTTTATCACTTATGGTCTCATATTCAAGGAGACTGGGTGATGTTTTATTCAATTGGCCCTTCAGAAGCTGCTGAATGAATTGAAAATTTTTTTTTTTGACTTTCTAATACTGCACATTACTGCACCTTTCTAGGAAACTTGAATACTAAATTTATGTATTTTTTCTATACTAGTTCTTAATTAAATATATGAAGAGACTGAACTCTTTAAATTGCACGGTAAACTTCCTGGAGAATTAATGCTACTGAAATATGAAAGGGCTGGCTAAAGCATCACTCTACCAAATGTTTCTAAAAGGCTTAATATATTTATAAGACTTCATGATCTACTATTGATGCAAATTACTAAGGATAAAAGAAAATCCATCTGTTATCAAAGAAAAAAAAAATTAAGTAAGTCCAAGGATTTGAAAGACTTAGCATTAAGGACTAAGTATTCATACTTTGTGATGGGTTTATAGTAATTGACAGTAGAAAAGACTTCCTTTTAGCATTTACAATGTGGTTTATTTTTTTTTAAAACTAAAGAAAATGACTTTGCCATAAAAGCTTCTCATGTAACATACCCTGTCTCATTTTATAATTTCCTATCCTTCTTTGAAATGTCTCAATTAAAATATGACCTACACCATTTCATGCTGTGTTGTGCATTACTAGTTTTGTTATTATTACCCTTACATTTAATCAAATTGTCAGCAGCTAAATAAATAGCATTTCATCAAGAGCTTTTGGTTTTCAATCAGCTAGGAAACAGTTTACTGGCCTGAGAACAGATCTAAGGCTAGTGTCTCCAATCTGCAACTAATTGTGCACTGATAATAGCACTGCCCACAGGCAAATCTTACTCGCTGTCCTGATCTATGATAGATTTTCCTGTATGTTAATATTACATCAGATGGAGTCATTTTGTTGCAGTTACTATATATAACCTTTCCTTTTTAATTTGAAACATATATTGTTTGGAGATACTACCCTCATGTTTAATTTCTGAAAAGAAATGCATTAAAGAGAAATCTCAAGGAAAATATTATAGCCATGCTTTTCCCTTTAGCTTCTCCTCTTAAAATGCTTCTTTAGAAGATAATGTGCCATTGATATTAAAGAAGTATTTATGTGTAATGTTGCATATTCTATGGCTTATCTCAGGGGAGTGAGGAACATGTCTTACAAACTGCAGCAGGAAGTAGTGCTTCACTCTGTTGGTGTGTGTGGACTAGCTGTTGGGGATGTGGGTGTCGGAATTCTCTCTGGATCAGTTGCAGACCACATACTAATCATATGTAGCATATATGCAGATTACATTGTTAAGACAATATAAATATTCACATTTTTCCAGTGTGAAGTTGATGAGGGTGATTAAATACCCAGCAGCCCCACTAGTGTACCAAGACTCCTTCATTTCAGGTGCTTCACAAATACAAAACACACTGTAAAAGCTGCTTTTAAACAAGGCATACATAGAGGGTAGAATAGCAAATACTGTCTGTAGTCAGCACATTATACTCTTCTGGAAAGAAACTGTCTTCTGGGCTGTGTACATTGTTCTTGTGAAACGATTCCAACCGTTTCAAATCTTTTTTTTTTCACCTTGCTGGTTATGCAAACAGCTCTTCACTTTTTTCACTAAAGCAAGTGGGAATTGTTCACTGTCACAAATAATAAATAACAAGAGCACCCGATCTGCAGAGCATGGAAGTGATAAAAACACATGCTTATGAGTGCTTGAGATTTCACAGCTATTAATTTTGAACTTTTGATTGCAATTCTGTTTTACAAGAGTGGATGCTGTTAGGGCAGCAGTACATAGTGACAGTGAAGGATTATGACAACATGCATTTATCACTGTGAGCTTGATAAATTCAGTGTAAGAGATGGACAGAAAATGTCCCTAAACCTGAAGTCATAAAAAGCATCTTGCCATTACTGAAAGTTAAATTTTTTCTATTACTGCCAATGATCTTTTATAATTAGTAATTTAATACTAATATGAGTATGCTTGACAAAGCTTCTTTGTGCATTAAGAAGTATGTAGGTCTTACCAACGTTAGTGAATTCCTTAACACGTACACTGAAGGAATTTAGGAGTTTATGTGCAGAATGCTATTGAATATAGAGCATGTAATCACATACAGAAAGGTCCTTTACAAAATGTCAGCAAATAGTGTAGCAAGTTTGGAATTAATAAAAGTCAGAAGGACTCTTCAGACTTTCAAGAATGCTTTACAACATTTTTTAAAGGTGCCTAGCACTTGACGTCTAAGTTGCAAGTTTGCCTAAGAGTATACTGCTCAACTACTTCTATGTAAATCAAAGTGTAGATCATGTCTTCCATTTTGAGATTGCAGCATTCAGAGGTTGTAGGAGTGTTTTAAATTAGAAACCACATTTTTGGTTTATGGGTAGAAAAAGGAATTTCAGTAATAATTAAACATCATTCTGAAGTTGTATACTGTAAGAAATTAGAACAAAAAGAATCCTTGTACCTAATCTGTAGTATTTATGCTCAAGTCTCAAAGTGATAACAGAGAAAATAAATCCCAAGGTATACAGCAGAAAGTCCTGAATAAGGGAAGCAATTGAGTAAGAACATGTCTAGAAATACTAGTACTTCATTTTTCAAATCTTTATCGTTCTAGGGAATTAATCTTCAGCCTTTCTGAAATCCTCACTGAGCTGGTAATTTTTTTCACATTTTCAGAAGATCATCAAAGCCATGTTAATCTAGACCAAGGGCATGTCTCAGAGTCCTTGAATCTCCGAAGAAAACATTTTGCTGTCTTTCCTATTTTTAGCATAATCAAGATTCACTTCAAACTTTTATAAAACCTAGAGAGAGGACAGTTTTATTATTTACAAGGCAGGTGTTATAAGATACAGCCAACAGTTTATAGTTCATCACAAGATTAGTAAGAAAGAATTCCAAATCCAGGAGGCGTATGTTCTCACTGAATGTCTGGCTCAGTAATTAGACAATCTGGCTACTGAGTGAGGTATGTTTGTGATAGGTTGTAACGTCCATCCCATGTTTAAGGGATTGTAAGCCTGTAATCTGGAGGAGGAAAAGGAAAGATCTTACGAGAAAAGGAAATCCAGATTTTCTTTCCTCTCGTGTAAATCTGTAGGTATTTGTTTTGTCTCCTAAAGGAAAGGCCTAGCATTTGAGCAGGACTTTTCTCATAGAAAAGGAAAACAGTTGGAGTTCTGTCATTTTTGTTTTTCTTTCTTTAACTCCAGAATTTTCTTTGTAAAAGAAAATCTATTTTGTAAGAATTCAACACTAGATTCTGGCAAAGTTTTTCATTAATTAGTATTTATGTATAACGTTGACAAGTAAAACTGACGTTCTCTACCTTCCTCATCATCTTCATCAAAAGCAGTGCACTTTCAGGATGCTGGGGCAGATAGATTGGGAGAGTTTCGTCTTTCTATATTTTTAAGACTGCCTACTTATTTTTTCTATGCTTATATTTGGAATGATTTTGAAGGGACTTTACAGGAAACATATACTAGATAACTAGTACAAAGACATCAAGGAATAAAACAAAGAGAACCTGTGATGAAAAAATTGCTCTCAAAATCTTTTTTCCCAGCTGTTCTTTTGTTTAAACATGAAGATTCTGATTAAAAAATTAACCTAGTGAACCTTAAAATATTTACTTATATGTTGGCTTTATGGAGAGCTGTTCTGAGAGCCAAATAAAATCAATCTGTAAAACTGTTTAGTGTTTTGGACAGAGAACTTTTATTGAGGAGGCAGCAGAATACATACACTGACATATATGAGAATTTCAATCACATATAACGTACCATAGACTCCTATACTATCTGTCCTCTAATCCCAGCTTTGTGGTCTTCATTTTTAGTCTTACCTTCCCAGTAGAAGTCTGAAGATGTTTAGATTTTCATTTCAGTCTCTGTTCTTCCCATCAAGTTTATTTTTCTTATACTATGAAAGTCAGATAACCCAATAAGAGGTCAAATGTTGTGAAGATGCGGAGAATGAATATTATTTCAATTTTGTTCTTTCTGCTGGATTGCAGAAAGTGTTGTAGATCTATAAGTATGTTACTATTAGTTTCTTGGTGGTTTTGTGATTTTTTGGGGCTTTTTATTTTTAATAATTAACTTCTACTCTAAAACGTTAACTATTTGAAGATCTGAGCATATATGGTGAAAGACAATAAAGCATAAATCTGAGCATATATGGTGAAGACAATAAAGATCTTCATTTACAGATTTCTTCTGTCCCATGGAATAACATCACGTCTATATGACTTCCTGGATACTGTTTTCCCGAAGAGGGGGTTTCTTTCTATTATAATAATAACAAAACCAAAGGAACAACAACAACAAAAAATAATAAAAAAAAAAAAAATCCAAACACCNCCCAATCAGCCTAAACCTGCAAAAAGTTTTCCCAACTCAGGCTGATTTCTGTTTCCATGAGTCAATGCCCCAAGTCAAATTCACAGTCAATCTGGCAAACACCTATGGCTGACCTATGCTGTAGAGAATAAACAGAGACCATGTCAGTTTTATGACTAATCCTCTATCTTTCATGAAACCTTTTCTTTCCAAAAGAGGCTTAAGTATTTCAAGCGCAAATGAAGTAGCGCCCATGTTCTCTACTTTTCCATAATTCAAGAGCTAGGAAGCCTGATTTGTGAGAAGCTTATTCTGTGACTTTTTGTGTAATTGACAGTGAAGGGGGAAAATGAGGCAATGTTACGCCTTTGCCAGCTCTTTTTAAAGGCAGGAATATAGTTACTCATTAATGATCCAAACTATGAATAGATTCATGGTCTATAGAACAGCCTTGCAGTGGGTTAAGAGAATTTAAGGGTTTATCACACAGTCTTAAAAGAGGGGAAGAGAATTTAAAAGAAAGCTATTCAGACTGGAAATTCTGGGTAAACATTTACCTATCTTCTTGGCAGTTCATTATTAAATTATGTGTTGGCATTTTACAGGCACAGAAAGAAAAGAGAGGTACGGACAAAGTAATAGAAGCACTCTGATGACCTATTATTAGAGTTTAAACTGAATAAATATTTAGCATCTAAAGTATGGAGCAGAGGTAATAAAAATCATTGCAAGCTACTATCTGCAGTGCATAGTATCCAGTAATGCAATATGTTTCATTACATTGATACATGATGTAGTACTGTATGGAGCAGTATTATTGCTCTCTTTCTATCCCCCGGGCTTAAATTTGTTCCAAGACTTAGAGTAGTTCTAAATAGTAGATGTTTCATGATGACTGGCAGATAAATGCATTAATATAACTGTAAAATAATGAGATCACATCAAGGTGTGGGATTTTGATTTTTTTTTTTGTTCAATCAAGTATTCCCATTTGTATTTAAGGGGACCAGAGGAATAATCTGCAAGAGAAAGGCTCCATGTGAAAAATACAGAGCCTTGTTAACAGTGTGCTGTCATAGGTGTCCTTTAACATATGTTCACATCTGTCTTATTCTAGACACACCCTTAATATCACCCTTTTGGTTTCTTGTCCATAGGAAGTAGATAACAACATTTTTTTGCTTCATGATCATGTTATGAGTTTGGACAGAGGTCTGTAATTGAATCATTGTTCTTCCTACATGCAGAATTTTTTCCACACCCTGGATTCTAGTCTGCAAGTCAGAGTCCAAAATGCTGTGAGAGTCAGGTTCTCTGATCTTGCTGTGCTGTTATACATCCTAAGGGAAATGCAAACACGAATGGTAAGGTTACTGTATTCAGCTTTTAGAAATGTTGGGGAAATTTTTTGTAGGACAGTTTGAAATTACTCTGATAAGATGATGTATCTTACGTATCTTTATAGAGATGGCTTGCAATACACTAAAGTATGAAGTGTAATGGATTTCAGTATCTTAAGAGTTTAAATTTGGTTCTCTTGTGAACATAGTGTTGTTACTAAATTTCTTATACATTTTAGTTTATTTAAGTACGTCAGAATTAAATTCCTGTTTACTGATGCTGATAGGGCAATAGATCTCTACATTCTTTATATGTTCAATTTGTGTTTAATTATTAAAATATAGTAGATTATTTTATACTAATAGTAGAATATAATGGTCTTATTTAACGCTATTGAAATAAGCTTCACTTCATACATATTGACTGTAGAGTGATAAGGTTTTCAAAATTTCCCTGTATTATTCTAATTCTGTGTTGCCTTGAAAGATTTAATTAACTGGGATAGAATTATGCTTAACTTATTTCTATGAATGTATTTCAAACAACAGAACTATTGTTACATCCCTATATGTATATCATATTGACTTCTTCTGGCAAGAATGAGGTTTAAATGCCAGTTTTAATGAAGAATCATATTTGCAAAAGTTTGTTACTTAGAGGTGTACTTTGGCCCTTAGGCCAATTTATCTCATCTCAGCTTGCTTGCCATCTAACACAAGTTACTTATATAGGGACAATTCACACGAAGAGGGAAAGATGCCTTAAGGAGTCCCTCTCCATTAGCTATGTACAGTCTCCTGGACCTCTCTCTCCATTGATCATAGCAGAAGAGTAGTTTAGGTGGCTTCTAGGTCACTGAATTGGGATGAGATTCCAGCTGGTTTTTCAAAAGCAGGTATAAGTTATGATTTTTTTTGGTGTAATATTTCGTCTGTAAAAATGGTGACACAAACCTATAATAAAAATATTTTAAGGTATTTCTGTCTGTTTTGACTGTTGGAGCATGAACAAATGCATTTGGTAGTGGAAGCAGGTGATAGGAACACTGGAACGAGGCCTGCTAAAGGAGTCTACCTATGCATCCTACTGCCCTCTCACCTGTTGCCTGTATGCACTTTCTGGAAATGTGGAAAATGGCTGGGCAGGCTATGAAAGCAAGCAAAATGCAGGTGCCTTATAGATATTCTCTCCAGGTTCCAGTCATATCATTATTTCTAAAAATGGTAATTAGTTCTTTATTAAAGTAAAAAGTATAAAAGATGGAAATGCAAGCACTTGTGTGATGGTGATGTGAGAGATTGTGAGTTGATCATCATCAGGATTTATGCATGCTTTACTTTCACCTCACATTTGCAGAGAATTTTGATGCTTTGCTTTGTCCTCTTGCCCTAGGCAATTTTTATAGTTAGTAAACATCAGTGTTAATTAAAAAAAAAAAAAAAGACTTGTAGTATTTATTACACGTCAGAAATAACATTGATGGATTTTGTTCTCCATGGTTTAAGCCTAGAAAATGAGGAATATGCAAACTGATACACTAGAAAGCATTTATAGCTTTCCTAATAACTAAGATAACATGCAGCAGCCACAATGTCTTAAACTGTTTTATGTTTTGTCCTCTATTTGACATATATCTAACAAATACAGCTTGAACTGTAATAGTCAAGGGAAAATAGCAGGTAGATAATTTTTATGTCATGATACAGACATAGAAGTTGTGTATAAATGTGCCAAAGACAGGGATTTTATTTTTTTAGGATTGTAGGAACATCAGATTTTAATAATGCACCGTTTTTCCTTCATCATAGTGTTGGTGCTGAAGATTCTGAAAGAGGTTTGGTAAATTTTCCTCTAAGCTGAGCCTCTTAAGGAAGAAAAAGGGAAACTAGAATGATAGAAATGTTAGCAGAGGTCATATCTAAAAACTTAATAATAACAACAACCACAGAGTCAAAGAAATTGGAAAGGTAATTTAAGGAAGTTCAAAGAAATAAAATTCCTGTTTGTAAGATTAACTCTATTTGTTTGCAAAATAATTTGTGAGAGCTCTCTGTTAGAAAAAATCATAGTTTCCTGGCTTTGTGATAATGCACTATAGGGTTTTGTTATAATGTCTTCAGTGTTATTTATATGGTGGCTTTATAAAAACTGTTTCTGCTACCAATCTTTCTTTACCCTTAAAATATATAATATACTTTTAGAGATACAATATGAAGTAAAAATAGTAGTGCAGTTGTTCTAGCAGGCAAAGTTTTAATTTTGAAAACAGAAGTAAGGTTCTGAGTGTCAGATGAATATATTTCCAGAATCTGTGTCTGTGCATTCAGAGTTATGTCCTGTTCTCTCTTTGCTGAGAAACAGTTGATGTTTTAAGGTAAAAACAGTCATGAGGTAGATCAAGGAGGTTCAAGTGAGAAAATGAAAAGTATGCTTTGTTTTTTTCTCCAGGAGGAAAAAATCACAGATAAATTTGGTAATATTTGCACACAGAAATATAGTGGCTGAACAGGGAGACAGGTGCAGCAGGAATTTTAGCTGGAATGGTTCAGAGGTATCCATCCAACCAGCATGGATTCCTATGTCCTTGATAAGTGCCTGCCTAGCTGCAGATGAGAGGTATACGGGATGCCAATGAATACGTCTTTGTGAAGAATAAGATGCTGTGACAGAGAGGTCCTTACAGACTCTCACAGTGTCTAAGATAAGAAGCAGTAACTCAGTGCCATGAGTTCTTACAACAGGTCCTGTAACCATTTAATTTCACACAACTTATGCAGGATACCAGGATGTGGTTGTTGTAGTATGATTGCTCATACAAGACCTGTAGACTCTTCATGCCCAAACAACACAATATATAGGTTGTCCGGACTCTGAAAAATCAATTTTAATTTTATTAACCTTGATTTCTTCAAATACAGTTCTCACACAAATATGGTTATGTTACACTGATAAAGCTCCTCTTATTGGTCAGCTTTTACAAAGGTTTTAGGCCTAGTCTGTGAATTTTTAGGGTTCTATACCACTCAGACTGATAAAAAGAATTTTATAAACTGTGTAGCTACTTCCTGTGGCTGGTTTCTCTAACATTACAGGATGTTAATGTCAATCACTGCAAAACTTTTGTAAGGCCACATCTTGGTTCCTGTTCTCTTGGATTTGTCATCTATAGAGACATAAAACAGGCAAAGAGCCAGACTGAGCACATAATTAGAAATGTCATCACTCTTATGTTATTAGTCCCTGGTTTAGTGGATCTTGGAGAAGTCATTGAAGATTTAGCTGTGCCTGTCTCCAAGCTATTGCTTTAATGCAGGCTTGACTTCTGTTCTAGCAAAAGACCATTTGGGGAGCAGCGTGCTGCTGATACAGAGCTGTTTCTATCATGCAGACTGGGGGCAGGTGACCTGTAAAGTGAAGATGATGACTGTCAAAGTAACTTAAAGAGATATTTTCTATCCCTTTCTCTGATCCTGAACTGCACAAATTTTGAAAGGAAACACCCGTGTATTGGTGGTTTATTATTTCTATCTCGCAGTTTTAACAACAAAGAAACAGAGTTCACAAGTGAAACGTACAGAAGAGAATGAAAGACAGGGTCCTGCATACTCTGATGAATGCTGTGTTTACAGGACCTTGGGCTGATATTTTTATATGCTGTTTATTCTCAGACTTACTGTTAAATCAAAAGAGTTATTTTTAATCCTTAAAAACCCTGTTTTTCACTATTTAATGTTTTGTCCATTACTAGTAAAAAGGTGATTTTTATTTGGCACGCCTGATGTAATTCAATAATTTTGTTTACTTTATAGAATTGATTATAATTCTGCAATGCAAATTGATATTCTACATGAAAATTTAAATATTAATTATGGAAAATAGAATTATAAATAAATATATTTAATTATATCAATCACGAATTATGATAATAATTTAATTGCTTAAATGAGAAAAGGAATAAAATCTATTTTTTAAAAGTTAATACCCTGGATTTTTTCCATTAGCTAAGAGATTAAGGAACTTTTGAGCCTTAGCACCTCCACATGCATATAAGCTAGTTTGCATTTATTTTAGTATAACCTTTCAATTCATGCAGTGGATAATTTAGAAGAAAAAAATTATGTCCATATGTATTAGAAGTGTATTTATTTTATATTTACATATATATACTTATTTTACCATTTAAAGCTTAATTTTTTAATCAAACGCAATTCATGCAAAATGTGTTACTTTAAAGAAGAGTACTCAAATAATGTTAAATGGTTGTCTGTGTTAAAAAGGGGCATGAGAAATAGAATAGAGAGAGTAGGAACTTGAATGGATTTGTAGTATGAGTGTTTTTACAATTGTATTCAACATCACTTATACAGTAATATTTTATAGGACTGAACATTCAGGGCATAAAATGTCACATGTAAAATGTGTTATGTCACATTTTATAAAAAAACTTTATAAACACTGAGTGCATGTAAATTTGTATGCTAAGACAGACCCTGTTCAAAACGAGAGGCTTGTTTTCACTTGATCACTAGAATATACTCTCCCTGTTTGTTTTGTTTTTTTTTTTTTTAATTTGTGGGTTTTGTTTTGTTTTGTTTTTAGAAGCATGATGTACCAGGGTACAGGGCTACAATTTTATGCACTGGTTGGTCACTGCTGTGTTTCATTGGTTGCTGGTGGCACAGCCTTAGTGAAATACATTGAAGTAATTCATTACCTTTCTAGCAGCTACTGAAAAGTGTTGTTCTTTGATATTTCTGTGACTATTAAAAATTTTTGAACATAAAAATTCTCATTGGCCTACCTAAGGAAAGACTCTGGCAAGTCATATAATTCTATAGCTGTTTCATTCACCTGCTGTGAAAGTGATCAGGGAACAAGCTCCTTATGTAAGCATTTGTCTGCTGGCTTTCGGAAGTGATCGAAATTCACTGTAACATACTCAGGAGTATCCCATTCTTCTCCAGTAATCCCAGCAGGCAAAGTCCAGTAGAAGAGAACAGCTAATACAGTATCTGTGATAAGGAGTTACAAATGTCAGCATAGTCTCTTCCGAGTTATCACTTTCCCAGAGGATGCCAGAGAAGTTAGTGTATTACTCATTGCAGTTTCAGTATTTACCCTCTCATGAGACCTACTTGAGGACAATCTTCATTATGTGTTCTGTGTAGCACCCTGCAGTGCAATATCAGTGCAGAATTTTATTTTGATACTATCTTGGTAGAAGAAAGGTAGAGATTTTGCTTTCTTTTAAAGTAACCAGCGATATATGTAATTTGCTTCAATTTCTTTTTTAAAAGTTGACCTTGTACACTGGGCTTTAACTTTTTCTCTCTATGAGTAATAGCTGTGGCATTAGTACAGTATTTTAAGGAAAAATACAGGTCACACTTTTACATAAATATGCAGGTACACTGATGAAACACAACAATGTCTGCTTCCTGCTTTTATCCCCAGGTACTAGACAAGTAGCTAATGCAGCTACGGTTACTGCAGACATTTTGAAACCTTATTCCAGAATTTTGTTTTGAGCTTTTTACATTTTTATGCCAAAAAATACTTAACTAACATAATTTAATTCATAGCATCATAGCTGTTCTTTGTCAGACCAGCTACCGTGCTTCCCTTACCCTTCGGAACAAAATGTCTGGGTTCAAACTATGGATTGAGAATGACTCCTGGGCTGTGGTGTCTGCTGAACTGTGGATAACCAGTCTGGGTGACCAAGTGCTGGTTGGCATCAACCAAAACTGTACTAAAGGTCGTGCAGATAATTTAGTGCTATGGATATTCACTTAACAGAAAATGAGAATGTGCCATGACCCTGCACAATTTACTACTATAAATAATACTTTACTGTCATCTCAGAAAGCTTTTAGTTTATTGCAGGAATGGACTTCTTTAAAAATAAAAAAAATATTTTTTGTATCACAGCTACATGCCAAGATGCTAATGTATAACAATATTTCCATATGGAAAATAAAGTTTTATGTGATGACTGAATATAAATATACTTAAAAGATCAAGTAGACTTTTATGTGACTGCATTCACACATATACTTTTCCATGCAATATATTTTTTGCATTCACTTAGAAAAATGGCTCATAAACATCAGGCTTGGGATTTTGTGCAGACTATTACTTGTAGGATCATTGTTATTAATTTCAGATCTCAGCTTAAAGGAAAAGTAAAACAAGGACAAAAAACCAAAGTAAAGCAGAATAATACCTATAATATTAAATGGTAGGTATGATTATTGTTAAATAAGTTTAACTTGGTTTTTTGACCCTCTTTTAAAAGGTTGAAGAAGATTGTTTTTTGGTGGTTTTTTTTTTGTTTGTTTGTTTTTGTGGGTTTTTTTTTTGTAAATCTTTCTAACATAAATATCAGCATTGCTACTCTGATTACAGTGCTCTACAGAATCAGAGTTCTTTTGCTCTTTCCAATATATGACTATTAAATAAAATCTCACGGGAAAAATAATGCCCACAGCATTTCCTGCTAACCACTTGGAACAGCTTTTGTAGGAATATTACCAATGGAACTACGAACTCTAATTCTCATTTCAGCTTAGGTATAAAAGCACACTAGAAAAAATATTCTAAATTTACATTTATATAACTGAAAGTAGAATATGTCCCGTGATACTTTTACATATATTCCTGCAAAGTGGCAATTGAATCATTCTCTCAACACTAAAAATGAAATCCCTACAGCTGTTAAGGAACTTAAATTCCTGTCATTGGGAAATGCGTTATCTCAGGATGGCAATGGGTACCACAAAATGCTGAGAGCAGTCCCTGAATAGAGTAAAAGTAGCTATCAGCAGGCATCGGTGGTATTGAGTGAACCTCAGGAAATTCTTACAATGCAATGTTCTGACAGGTTCTTTTTCAATTCTTGAGGCGCAATTGGAGTTTCCCGTTGCAATAAGCTAATAAAAATGCATTAGGGTTAATGCAGATATAAAAGCTCTGAAATGGCTAATATCAGTAGAAAAAATATAGTACAACTGCTAATATCAGAGTCTGATGCATGCTTAAATATCTAAGGAAAGTAGTACTAAATCATTTTTTAAGGAAAAAAACCCACTTAAATATCATTTTTTCACATTCAGATAATTCCTAGATGGCTGGAGGGGTAATACTTAAATTAGGGAGAAAAAAAGTCTGCCCAAGTATGAGAGTTTTCAGAAATACATTGAGGATTATTTGAGAAATAGGTGCTGGGAATAAAAGTGCTATTTTAACCTCATAATAGATAAAACTCACAAGAGCAGTACACGGAATGTGCATAATTCTATCTACATAAAGCAGTTCAGTGAGGCTACTGTGCTATGCCATTGCAAACCCCGTGATGCTCAAATTCAAGTACTTCTGGATTCAATCAATCTTTATTATCCACTTATGTGCTTGGGATTGATGAAAACAGCTGGCAATGCTTGAAAAAAAGGTATCAGGTATGTGTGAGCTACTAGCCCTTAACATGCTTCATTAGAATGTATCCTGAAATCCCTTTTGCCTTATACAGGACAGGCTGTTGTACACTCACAAGTCATCCATCAAATAGCTGGGAGATTGACTGTAACATGGCAACTGCAGTGGTGATAGAAGCCCAAATGTAGNGTGGCGATAGAAGCCCAAATGTATCACTTCATTCCTTTTTTTTTTTTTTTTTTAAATAGGAAATGTGTTTTATTTCAAATTGCTTGAAATCTAAGAAGTTTCCTTTTTGTGAGAGTTATTCATAGAACATTACACTACAGGCTTTTAACAGGAAAGAGATTGTCATGTGATGTAAGAACTTTTAGTCTGAAAAAATTCTTGACAAAACCAGAGTAATTTTTGACTGAAAAAAAATAAGATCACACAATAATATCCTCCTGGAAAATATATTAGACTTTAAAAGGCAAGTATTACATACTGATATGACAAGGAACAAGTACTACACTCTGAAAAGTTTTCAGTAATGCTAGTGTTTTTATGAGGTTTTCATCTTTAACATTCATTGCTTTTTGTTTAGTTATAATAAATTACTATAAATGGTCATTGTTGCAAGCTGACCTCAGCCAGCAACCAAGCACCCACAGAGCTGCTTGCTCACTCTCCTCTCCTATGGAGGGGGAGGAAATAGAAAGAATATGAGAAGACTTGCAGATTGAGATAAATGCAGTTTTGTAGGTGAAGTGAAAGCTGTGTACACGAACAAAGCAAAATAAGGAATTCATTCGCTACTCCCCCTTGGCAGACAGGAGTTTAGCAACTTCCTCAAAAGCAAGCCTTCATCACAAATAGTGGCTTCTTGGGAAGACAAACACCATAACACAAAGCTCCCCACTTTTCTTCTTTCCCTGACCTTTTCTTGCTCAGTATGGCATCATATGACATGGGATATTGCTATTGGTCAATTTGGTCCGCTTTCCTGGCTGTGTTTTCTTCCAGTTTCTTGCTCACCCCAGGCCTACTTGCTGTCAGAGTGGGGAAAAAGAGAAAGCCTCAATTCCGTGCAAGCTCTGCTCACCAATAGACAAAAGATTGGTGTGCTACCAATATCATTTCAGCCACAAATCTGAAACATAGTACCCTATGTGCTGTTGTGAAGAAAAGTAAGTCAGTCTCAGCCAGACACCATATAGCCATCTAACTATTTAATTACTTTATATTTTAAGAGTGCTTCTAAGGATTTAGGTAAGCTATGATTTCCTGTCATTTTTTCCTTAAGTTACTAAGTCTTAATGATAAGTTTATCATAACACAAATAAAAATTTACCTTTTCAAAGCAGTAAAATAATTGGCTCAAATTCGTTGTTTTGGCTTGTGTCATGAGGCAGCAGAGAGGATTAAACAGAATTTGGGGATTCTGTCTCAGAACTTAATGTAGTTGAATAGTAAAACCATTGGAAATCTTATTATTGACCTGAAAGTCATCTGGATAAGCACCTATTCATAAGTTCTCATAACAGGACAGATTGTTCATAATTGCATATACCTATTCATAGCAGAAAAGAGATTTATCGAACTGTTTTTATTTGGATTGATTTGAGGTGTATTTTTTCACATTAATTCAGTGCTAGTAGCTGCTATGTTATGCTGAATAATACCTGTAAATAGTTATTTCTGAAGTTACATCAAATGTCAAATTGTATCAAATATAGTGATAGAAACTTTTATGACAGAGTTCCTGAAGGTATAACCAACAGTTGGACAGAGAAATATGTTACAATCATATAGAATAATGATAAAGAAAATCTAAAAGCATGATATAGATATGCACTTGTCTGGATAGGCAACATGATGATATCTTAATGTCACAGCGCTGTCCACAATCTTAGATGAAGCTGACTGCATAGGACAGCATGATATGTTGTAAAATATGTCAATATTTGATTTAGTAGAAAAGGAACAATTTATTTACCTCAGATGTTCCCTGTTTTAGCCCCTGAGCATTAAAGAACAAGCCTTGGAAACCATTTAGAAGGTATAAGTTGATTATAATTGATTGTCATTATTAACAGAGGTTTTGATTTCTGAACTTTAAAGACAAACTGCCTTTAGGACACATTCAGATGAGCAATTCCACTTAAACACTTGCTTAACAGATATTTTTGTTTAGTATATTGGGGTTTTTTTGATGGTTGGTTGTTTTTTTGTTTACTTGTTTTGTTTTGGGTTTTTTTTGTAAAGGAAACCATTTTGACAGAAATGAATTAAGAAGTGCACATATGGTTCTCCTGTCAGGTGTGAGATGCTTCTTACCTCCAACAGGAAAGAGTAGGGAGAAGCAGCTGCTAAAATCAGGGGGCAATAACCTCCTGGCCCAGAACAGCATGCTTAATTGTCATCCTGTGGTAGAGATTTCAAAGTGCACATAAATGTAGAAACAGTGTTCTGAGGGAAAAGGAAAGGAAATAAGGGACTGGATTTTAACTGTATTCCATGCTAAATGTTCTTTTAAATTTTTTTTAATAGTTCTGAGAAATTTAAAACTGTTGAGACAGCTTGTTGTGTAGATGATTGCAATGCCTGTTTTTGGAAGCTTATCAATGTTTCTTTTTTTTGTTTACTTGTTTAAAGTTATACTTCTTGTATATATATCCAGTTATACTGTTATACTTCTTGGAGGAGAGATGTGAAAGAACTTTTTTTTTCACGTTCCTAAATGGCATGTTATGAACATTGGATAAATTTGTGGAATAGATTTCCGAACAAAATAGCTGGCTGAAGATCATGGCAGCAAATCACAGGACTGATAGAGTAAATGGAGATCTATATTGAAAGGGTAGTAAACACAAAATACATAGTAGGACTGTTTTCCCCCCAGGCTATAACTATCACTTATGAGAGGTTTGTCTATTAAACCAATAACTTTACGAAACTCACAAATGAGAAGCCATAAAAATCCATTCTGTTTATGTTTACACTACCTGAAAAGAACAAGGGGGAAAGGCTAATGGAGGATGTATTAAGCACATGCTGAATGGTGTCTTTTTACATTTGATTTCCCTCCTTCATTAAGTGTTTCAGCTCTGCTTTTTCATTAATTTAATATAAGGTAATGGATACTGCTTTAAATACTTTTTCTACTTTGCTTTGACCACAAACTTAGAAACTCAGAATGAGCAGCAGAGGCACAGGAAACTTTGATGCTACTGAGCATATTATTTTTTAGACATTTTGTTCAAAGGTAAAAAACTTGCAGAAGCATTAGCAGTGTAGTGTTAGATATCTTTCATCTAAATTCTTCAAAACCTTTAAAAAGGAGCATTCACTGGATATCTAGGCAGAGTGTACTATAATTTATAACTATTTTTTTTTCCTAAAAGCTTTGCTACTGCTGTTGTTGTGATTCTTTGTGCTGTTTAAGAGTACTTCACCTTTGTCCCTAAGCTGCTCAAGCCTTCTTCACATCTGGAGGTCACTTCTGCTGTTTTTTTAAATATTCTTTGAGTGCTTAAAAACAAACAAAAAGTGTTTAATGGAAACATTTGACTGAGAGAAAAAAAATGTGAGAAATAGGAAGCATTCAACAGACAGGAGACAAAAAGGGGCTTCAGTGAATGGGGTATGAAGAAGGCAACAAATGTCTAAATCAACGTAGTGAAATGGTAATGCAGCAGCCAGGGTAAGGTAATTTCATTTTTACCTCTGCTTAGTGTACACAAAAAAAAGTTCTTCATTGTCCTTCTATAACAATTTGGAGAATCTTATTAGTGTTTTGCTATGTTTTGATAAGTTTGCATCAAGAAAGACAGTTTATGTTTCACAGGCTTCTAACTGTTGTTGTCCTCTGGGTTCTTTCTGACCTGTCAGTGTATCTGAGACCAGATGCCAGTACAGTCAAAAAGCACTGCTCGACACTGGAATTTTCCTATTATAAGTGAAGACTTATCAGTTCTGAATAGAAAATGGGTTTCTCAGTGTCCTACGTACTACCATTCCTTTTCCTGCATTCCCAGTGTTTGACTTTTTGCTACACATCTCGACTTAATTTTGATTGTCATTCTGCTCTATTTTTTGATCCATTGCACCAACTCCTGTCTGTGAGGCAGCATAAAATGTAATTTTTTATGTGTTTGTGATTTTTTGCCTTTTTTTCAGTGCTACAGTTCTGCTACAGAGTTAGTCTGTGGATTTCTCAAGGTAATTTGAATTCAAATCTTGCTTCCATCCTGGTGTTTACATCCTTTCCCTGTTTTGGGTCATCCACAGTTTCCACAAGAGTTTAAGATTAAAGACATATTGACCCAAATCCAAGAAATATTCCTATAGCATCTCATTTGCAGTTTTGCCTTTTCCTGTGAGCAAAATGTGGGTAGCTACCAAATGACATTTTTTTTCGACTAACTGAATGTCAGTGCCATGTAGAGCAGTAATACTGTGATCATTTCATTTGGGCAAGTTAATATTGAAGCTCTGGTCTATATCCTCTTTCAGTCACTTAAGATTCTTTCAATTCTGACTTTAGATTAGATGGTCTTTGAATAAACTAACGTACATTACAAAGAATGGCCATTGACCAAAATAAATTAAGCTAGTACGACTCCTAGAAAAACAAGGTCAAAACACCTCCTAGAAGAGAATGAAAGAGATTTATACTTTTTTGTATTTTCACTTCAAGTGAGAATCTAAATGTTCTTTGAAAAAATATGTGTATATTAAATTTAAAAGAGTATGGTTTAACAACACACTAAATATCAGACACAGAGACAATTACTAGATACTGAATACATTGATTATATTGTAGTCATACTCTAAATGGAGATGTAGCAACATAGCCAGTTCATTTAGGTAGTAATGGCAGTATGGAATTCAGAATGAACTGCAGAAAAAAACCCATAAAAATATGAGTTCAGTGTTTTTGTAGTTGCACACAACCATGCACTGCTAATCAGTTGATTAACACTGGAACTGAGCTGGTTCCATTACCTACACAACCCAATCTCCCCAGGCCCCGCAGCGTAAGCCTACCTGTAAATCATGGAAAAAACCATGGAACTGATGCCAAGCTTGGCAGTAACAGAGACACTGGCCTGATCCTACAGCCCAAAATATTTGCTACTGCTATAAAGTCTATTTTTATTGATTATTAGTTCAGTCATATGCTTTCCTGCTGCTTCAAACGCTTCTTTTATTTGTTTATTTATATGAGTTAATTTGAGTTCTTCTAATGTTGAAATACTAACTCTGTAGATTATAGCTGATAGTGCAGCCATTAATCCAGTGGTCTGGACTTGCTAATTAAATCCATCTGCATTGCTGCTCTTCTAAAGTTAGGAAAGCAGGAGTGAAATAAATCGGCTGCAGCAATTCTAGTTTCTTCTTGCCGTGGAGGTAGGCACGTCATTGCTATTACCTTGGCTAATTCAAGGCTTCCTTTCAAGTTTGACTTCTCGTAATGGAAGATACAAAGAATGGATTTCTTTGTTCATGGGTTATGCTCATGGGCTTAATTACTCTGTTGTAATTCCTAGAGGAGAAAGTATATTTTTTTTTATTATTTTTCCTCTCCTTCCCTTCAGAAAATTTTCATTGTTTTCAGAGAGAGATCTTAATGCATTTACAATTTGTTCAGTTCTTAGCTAATAGAGAAAAGGGGAACAAGAAGGGGTTTTGCTGTTTGGTTTCCCCATCATATTTGCTTTGCCATTTATTCCATTGTCAGCCTTTGTTATTCTTTACAACTCATTTGAGCAGGAAGTGGCAGAAGGAGAAAAATCTGACTGAGAAGATTTTAACAAAGCTGTGCATAGAAAGAAAAGGGAAAGTAATATCTGTTTCAAGAGAGAAGAGAACTATACTGTGGTGATACCTCAGTCTTGTAGGTACATACATATGTGATTAGGATATCAGTATATAGCTCTTATGCTTCAGCTGAATCCTTTGCCAAAATGAGGTCTAAATTCATGAGGGCATGTGTTTGAAAAGAAGTTTTCAAAATAGATTTTTTTTTTCAAAATGACATTAACCTTTGAAAAAACATGGCTTTGATTTTTAAATTCAACAGAAGAAAAATTTTTCACTTATGTACTTTATTCTAAAGTTTTGTGAATAAAATGTGACTTGAAAAGCAGCTTTCAAAAATGCTGCATAGATGTGTTCCTGTACTTTTTTGTTATTCCATTGAGTAAATGCAACTATGCTTCTATATTTTGTATTTCATGATCTACTGAAATAACATGTCTAAGGTTTGTTCAAAGAAATAGGAAAAATGCTCACTTTGTTTCATTAAGAAGAAAATATCCAAAGATTTCCTCATATTTTTCACAATGATAATTTTCACATACTTTTTCCACCTTATTTCTCGTATTTATGTGAGTCCATAGAATAATTACCCCTATTTTTACTCCATTTGCTTGGATAACCCCTTTACTAGTTTTATTAAAGTGTAATATTTGTAGATGAGTGAAAGCAGTTCGAATAAAATGACCAACAACTAGAAAGAATTCAAAGACCAGAAGAAAAGCTATTTTGAAGAAAAAAAGTTATTTACCATATCAGTATTATTTACTTATTTCTGTTTTTTCATTTGAGCATAAAGTAAAA
Organism: Oreocharis arfaki; assembly: GCA_013398015.1. NCBI lineage: Eukaryota > Metazoa > Chordata > Aves > Passeriformes > Paramythiidae > Oreocharis > Oreocharis arfaki. The sequence continues at coordinate 181,680 of VZRR01002468.1, read as the reverse complement.
TTCAAAGTAAAAGTGAGATAATTGGGGAAGTAGAGTTAATGTTAAAATTACAAAATTACTAGTCAGGAAAAATAGTTTGTAAAATAAAGTTGCATTATGCTAGACCATTAAAAGCTTGTTTTTCAGGCAGATGAATAAAGTCAATTCTTACTACAATCAGTGAAGAGCAGTGGGTGATTAGTGCCTCTAAAGATAACTCCTGCAGGCTAGACCAGATCCATGTTAATTGTTAGGATGAGAGAATTAGAAAAGAAAAAATATTCAGAGTTGGAGGAAGAAATGTTTACTCCAGAGGGCTGTACCAGTCAGCTACTGTGTATCCCATCAACATATGGGATTTTACTGAGGGGAATCTCACAGTGAATATTTTCTGTATTATATATTTTATTTTAAAACATTTTTAAAAGAAATATTTTGGAGCACATCCTGAAATACAGATTAGATTTTAAAGTATTTTCCATATGGAACTGGGACTAGTTTAAATTTTCAGTCTGGGGATGTAAAAATTGCTTCCTTTTGTTAGTTGAAGAAGCAGTTCAGTATTCTGGAACCGTTCCTTAGGGAGGAAAAAGAAGAAAGTGCAGACTCCTGGCTGGAGCCCAGCTGCCTGTTAGAGTTCCAGAGCATGTCCTGATTCACTTCTATTTGTTCTTCTCTCACTTGTTCATTCATATCCTTTCCACTGAATCATGAAACAAGAAACTGTGAAATCTTTGGGTCGGTGGATTTTGGTATACTCTTAGATCTCTAGGCATACTCTGATTGAATGTAGTTGACAGGGGTTTTAATACCATGTTTTCTTAGAGTTTTTTTTTTTCCTAATATGGGCAGTCGTAGGTGGCAGACTTTTTGTGTCTAGAAACACTGAACTGAAATACTATCACTGGTATTATCAACAGTTTTTCCAAAATACTTAACACTATAAAAGAAAGGATAAATAAATATTCCTACATAAACATTATAATGCATTTATAAACAAGCTTTACAAAACAAATATTTTAAAATTAATTCTGTAAATTATATTTTGATCCATTGCTGCATAAAAAGAGTAGATCGATTTTGTGCTCCGAACTTGTTTATTTGTCATTTGTCTGTGACAGTAGACCACAGGATTTGGTCAGTGTCTGGTTGTGGTGTAATGAGACATGGACCTGTAGAACTTTGTATCTGTCAGAATCTAAAAAAATAATTCCTTGGCATTATGAAAAAATCTTGAATTTATCATCTGAATACGTTTGAACAAGCAAGTTCACAGTTTTGGTCAAAAGAAAAATAAGGAGTTTCCTTTATTTTCTGGTTACTAATGAATAAATGTTTAAATGTACAGATAATAGTAAGGAAATAGTACACTCTAAAGATAGAAAGGAAGACAGGTGAAGAAAGATGGCTGATATTTTGAGCCTTAGATCTAACAGGTTTCCAAAGTCTGGTCATATTTTCTTGAATTGTCCTTCTGTTGGACTCTAAAAAATTTAGAAGTCTCTAAGTACATGTGGGTATAACGGAGAATAAAATAGTGTAATACTGCTTCTGCTTCCTGAAAGCACATTACATTTACAGTCACTTCATACCCACTCCACCTTAGAGGTCTGATTCATGGGCATGAATGTCTAACTTTGTGACACTTACCTCCTCTATCTATCACTTTGTTGCTCCCGAGCAGAGTAATTGCTCATGAAGCAGTTATTGGGTCAGTGCAAGTTGAAGCCCAAATATTAAAGAATCAGAGCTCTTTAGCCTCACTATACCAGGCTGTAAACTGCAGCTATTATCTGCTGCCTCATAAACAGTTTTGCTTTTCCTGGTGTGGGGTACATATCTATGCGGAGGCAGAAAGGTGGAGAGCTGAAGCAAAGATCACCGCTATCTGTCTCCAGGAAAGCTGCTCTTTTTCTTGCAGTGGAAGCTCTCAGTTCAAGCCCACAACCAGCTGGAAACCTTTTCTTGCAGCTTAGATTTGCCAATTGATTTTAAGACAATGTATTCACCACACACATATAGTAAAATGCACAAAGTAAGTCTGAAAGAATGTAGAAAGTAACAAGTTTGCTGCTGTAGAACAGACTTTTTCTGTTTATCCCTGTGGTAGGTACTCAGTGCCAGTGCAGAGAATTACCTTTCCTCTCCTCTTCTGCATCAGTTTAGCTCCCATGTGATGTCTAATATGTAGCTCACAGTGGCTTGCATAGCACTTTAAATTTCACTGAAAACATTTAGTCAGATCACATCAGCCCATCCTGATCTCATAAATTCAGGTCAGAGTTGGAAACAGTTTTCCAGGTTTGAGTTTACACTTGTGTTACTATGAAGTCAAAACATGGTTTATTTCAGTCTGGTTTAAAGACATTGAGATAAAAAACATGAGAATTGTCCAGAATATTAGGCTTTGGATTGGGTTTTTTTGGTTGGTTTGTAATTTTTTTGTTAGGTTTTGTTTGTTTGTTTGTTTGTTTCTTTTTTTTTTTTTCCCAGAGTGAGTGGGACAGTTACAAGAAATTCCAAGTGCTCTTGGAAGGCTCTGGAGGTCTTTTGAGAAGCTCAAAGAATCCCTTGGGTACTGAAATAAACTCTCCCTTTAGAAACTTCAGGGTGTTTAATTAGTTCTCTTTTCTTTGTTCCTGGTTTGCAACAAAGACTCTTTGTCAGCTTTGGGTTAAACTATTAATGAAAAGGGTGTGTTAATTAAACAACTTGCTTATTTCTAATTGGCAAAAGTAGTCTAGCCCTCCCGAGACTTACAGCTAAGCACAGCAATGTCTGCTAAGAGATACTCATGAACTGGTGAGAGATGCCATAGAAAATATTAAAGCATCCAGAAAAAGTAGGAATAGTGACAGTCTTATGTGGGGAATGCTTCGTAAGAGACAAAATATGGATATTCATACTCTCAGGGATCTTCTTATTTTTTTCTTTTCTTTTTCTTTCTTCACAATATGCAATTTGCATGACTTACAGCTAAAATCCATTATTTGTCAAGACATTTGCAAAGTGGTTTGAAATTTTCAGGTTCTACTGCAGCATATAGAAACAATATTCAGCTCTTTGTTATTTTGAGAGGTTTTTTCGTGGTTGTGTTTTTTTGTTTTTTGTTGTTGTTGTTGTGGTTTTTTTTAATCTTTGCTTACTCTGGATGTCATTGGTTGAGGGAAAAGGAGAGCACGACCTGTATGAAAACAGTTTCTGGGATGGAATGCAAAGATTTCACACAGCAAAGTTGCAGCATTGCCTCTTTTGAGGTTTTTTGTGTTGATGGCTACTAATGTATTAACGGAAATCCCTACTGATAATCCCCTCAATTCAGTTAATGTTACGTAGGATAGCCAGCAGTTGGGTTGACAGAATGTCACCCAATCATTCTATCACAGTATGTAATGTCAGGATAAAGAAAAATTTCGTGAGATGCAATAAGTTTTAGTTTACATTTCTTTGAAGAAAAAAAGTTGCCTTTTATCTCTCAGTGACATGGCCTATGCTACTACCTTAGAAACACATTAAATGTTTTACATGTACTTTTTTTAATGTGCTAGTGTTTGTTACAACTTCAATACTGATAAATTTGCTATCTCACAGATATAAATCTGTTGAAGAACTATATTTACAAAAAAGTATTGAAGAATCCCATTTTTACAGTAGTATTTTGTTGTATACTAAAGCATATTGCAATGAATTGATACAACACTAAAGTTCATAAGAATCCAGTTTAAATTTTGGCTTATCACTTATTTATAGATGCTAATCTGTGCTGGCCATTTGCTGTTTAACTGAGAAAATAAATAATTTTCATATGGATTAGGAAGAATTTATTTTATGAATTTAAGCATTTAATGAACCTTAATGGAAATGTGAGTACTGAGAACTGTACATATTTATTTTTTGACAAGGCCTTGGAGATCTGCAGGAATCGGGTGTGCATGTGTGTGTTTCTGTGTGTGCCAAATGGACATAGATTTGAAATCCAGAGGTTAAAGAAAGACAGTAATCTTTACTCTGCCAGCTGCACAGCAGCTCAGGAAGAGATTTTTTAAAAAAATGTTTTTTCTGTTAAACATCCAAGTAATCTCAAATTGGCCAGTATGTGTTGCTTATCCAAAGGTGGAACACAAATAATCAACATTTCTTGTCTTAGATTTGGGAAACATTTTTAAGATTTAATTGTGAGAAGATGCTGATGGTTTTGTCTCATCTGCAATTTTCCACTGCTGTCAGAAAGGTCAATAACTTAGTGTCCTTAGAGTGTGCTGCAGAAGCATTTTTTAAATGTAAGAAATTGTCCTGTCTCAGTAGTAGTCCCAATATTTAGATGATCATGTGAGAAAATGGATGAAGCAATATTTAGAAGAGCATTTTGTACCTAAGGTTTGAGATATTATTGTTTGATTATACTCAAATTTTTATATTAGGTTATATTTTTATTTTTTCTTATCCTATCCTGAAAGAAGATCTCATCAAGGGCTGTGTGGGTGACAATCTGGGTGGGAACAAGTGTCAAAAAATCTTGAAAATGAGGAGTAGGATTTAGAGCAGTGTGCACGTGCAAGTGTCCTTGTTCAGAAGGGGATGTTCAAATGACTTTGAACTTTGTTTACTTCCGATGTTTGATTCAGTGAAATTTGAAAAAAACAATTTATTTACCTAGAACTATTTCCTTCTTAGTAAGAAACTTGAAATTGATTTTAACTTGGCACATTTCTTCTCTGAAGTAATACAATATCTTTGTCTAATAAATGTATACAGAGGCTTTGTGGCCCATTAGGGTGCCATGACATTCCAGTGTACTGATTCTGTGGTATTAAAGGGTGACATATTTGGTGTTAACGGGCCATCAGAGTATTGGGATTTGAACTGTGTGCAGTAAGAAGCACTGACTTTCCTGTAACATGACAGGCTTTCTAAAGCAGTAGGAGTAACATTAGTCTTACATAATTCCTCATGTACAAATTTCAAACATTAATAAGATTTTTGTATAATTAAATTAATAAAATCAGAAAATATTATTAAAAGTCAGAAAATAAACTGTAATATTTATTGTTCTGTAAGAGCCAACACCATTCTGCATTTTCTTCATTTGTAAAATTTCTTGGCATCCAGAATTTCAAATTCACTCTTGAAAGAAACATTTTATTTTATACTGTGTTTGGTTTTTTTTCCTTGTATTTTTTCTTCTGCAAAATGTAATCTGTAAAGATCCTAACATTTTTCTAGTGTAGTTTTTAGCAGGATACAGGGTTTGTTTGCATTTCGTGTAATGTCTGTTCTCTTTATACTGGAGGCTAAAGGCACCTGAGTGTAAAGTTGTTCCAGTTTTGTGTCACCTTGCAGGGCATCAAATACTGACCAAAAGAGCACGTGAACTAGAGAGGGTTAAAACTGAGCATCTTCTGGTTTTCTGTCTTTCAGATGAAGTGTGATTTTTAGTTTTAATGACCCGGAGTGCTTCTTTCTTTGGAAATGGCATTTTGATTATTGTTTTTACTTTTTAGCATTGATTGTAATTATTGTGAAAAAAATAAAATCAGCTAAGTCAAACAAAGTGAGCTAATTCTATACATCTTTGGAAATTAATCAAATTTGTGGTTTAAAAGAGTCTATAGGACTCAAATTCCAGATGTTTATGTATTCCTTCTGTTTTGTGTTGGGATACCAGTTGTCCTGCAAAGAAATGTAGAATGTATTTTATATCATATGTTTGCTCAGTTTTCTAACATAAGTATTTTGCTTAAGCAGATTTGCTAGGAAGTGACAGCTCTGAAAAATTGGACGCTGTGACTGCTGGAAGTATTTCAGTTCCCAGCAATCTAAATAGTGCAGAAGGGAGAGAATGAAATATCACCATATTTTAGAGATGACAGTTTTGTCAAAGATTCCTTTTTACTCCTAAAACAAATTGAGTAAATCAAGTTGAGCTAAAATGTCTGCACTCACTGAAGATGAAACACCTTTTTTGTTCCTTTTGTTTATTTTCCTTCCCTCCTCTCTCTTTACAAGCATAAGGTAGAACAACGACTTATTAGATGTAAAACACACTGAGTAGCATATTGCATCTGGTTTAATTGTTATCTTTAAATAGTTTTGAATCATAACAAGCTTTTATGAAACATAGTTACACAGAGATAGTCTATGTAAAACTTTTTAAAATGAAACTGAAATGAAGTCTTGTATTCTTCAGTATCATATTTTGTAAATAATTTCAGAAGAATATTTTTGTCAGATCTGGTTTTCTAAACATTCAGTTTCATGGATTCCTGCTGCCCTTCTGCAGATGAAGAATCAGGAAGGTGAACTGGCCTGCTTGTTTCAATCGTTTTGAGTATTAGCATGCATCTACAAAGACACGTTTTGTGAACACAGTCTTTAAAATAGGAGGGAAGCGTTCATTGAGCATGGCTCCCTCCTTGAGCAGATATAAATGCTCATGATGAAATTCTTGTTCGTCTTAGTAGCAGCGGGGTAAATGTCCAGTGCATGTTTCTCTTCTGCCCCTTTTAAATGTGGCATAAAACTTATTGCAAATGTACGTTCCCTTCACATTTAACTCAAAAGAGAAATAATTTGCAGAAAGGCTTTACTGATATTTAAAGTTCAGTTGAGAGTGTACCCCCCAATCCATAAAGTGAAATTTAGCCCAGTGTGGTACCCAAAGTCTGTGCAGATACTGACAAGGAGACACCAGAGTTCATGATGCTGCTGTTTTCTTTGTGTTCCACAATGAATTGGTCTTATTTTTCAATTTGCTCCAACAAAGCTTAGTTATTGTATTATACCAAAACATGTCAAGATATTTTCCTTCTTTTTAGTCACCACTACAATATTGCAAAATGAATTTGCATTATTTTACATGTAGCAGATCCAAACAAAATATCTACAGGCTTGGATTTCTCAAGTTCCTTCCTGATACATGAAAGAGACTTAAGCATTTTTCCTATAAAGCAGAAGGTTTTTATGGACCTACGCCACACATTTGTTTACTTCTAGGAAAGCCAGAAGTTGGAGAAAAGCACTAATGTTTTTTCCCCCCCGATATGTTACATGAAGTCTTTAGGAAAATGATTTCAAAGATCTCTCAATTTCTTGAAGAAGCTAAGCCATTATTTAGAAATGTCTCAAAAAAATTTTATGTTTGTGGGCATCCAAAGGAGGACTCAAATTACAAGAAATAACTACTGAAAAGGCATCGGGAAAAAGGTTATGCAAATTTTAAGATGAAATCAGCTCTGGATTCTTACTATTCAAAGAAAGAGAGAGAGGCCTTTCATTTGTAAAATTTTCTACAGTGATGCAGAAAACCAATTAAAATATACATGAAGTATGCACTTATTTTTAATTTCTGAGGCATCCTTCTATTTGAAACGGAAGTCCCCACAAATAAGCATCTAGAATTGTAACCTATCAATCTTGGCTGGTGTGATCTGCTTGCCAGCCAGGCTAGGCACAATTTCATTGGCGTACATGTGTCTCCTGAAACTTAATTGGAAAATTATCTTTTGTTGTTCATGCCCCCTCCAAGATATGAGGCAGCCATTTGAAAGTGTCTTACTCCTGAGTACTACAGCTGGTAATATGCTCAGTAGGAGTAGACATATACAAATAAACTGAACTATTCTTCTGCAACTTACCTGGACAGAGAAAACTCTTTTTTCTCTGCACATTAGATGTAATTTAATATAAAAGAAGTGGAGCTACTTCACTGGAAAAACATGATTTTTTATGTTTGATCAAACATGTGAAAAAACTCAGCCCTAAACACTAAACTAAACCAGTTTATAGTGTTAATTTAGTACTCCCATGTGCAAATTCTGTACATAAATTGACCATAAGGAATTTTTGAACAAAAGGATTAGTAGTCACCTTATATCTGTAAGTGTGTAAACTATGCTATGTTTGAATTACCAGAGTGCAATCTAATGTGAGGTAATTCAATAGATCTCACAAATACTTGAATGCAACATTTCTTGCTTTCCACTGATCAGATACTTTTGCATGTGAAATCGTTGCATGACAGACTAATTTTGATATGCGACATTATTTCACATATATAATCATTGTCAAATCCAGTTTAATATTGGTCATTTTAGGTTTTATTTAAAAGGGTGTCTAAGAAATTAAAGGTCACATCATTAACTGCTTATTTTTTTCTTATTTTTTCTTCATTCTACATCATATATTAAAGATAAAAATAACTTTCTCTGTTTCCATTAGCGAAAAGTGAATGGAGAAGAAAAGGCAATTATTTGCAAAATGTAAAAAACTTAGGTAATTTGACAGACTTTAATTAAACCCATCTGCCATACTGTACTCATAAGGCACATTATAATACAAGCTCTTATTTGTTAGGAAACACCATACTTCACCTTGCTAGAGGACTTCAAAAGTTTCAAGTGATTTAGAAGCATGGAATTTATGTTTCCTTTGAAAGGGAAGATACAGATTAAAAAAAAAATCCCTTCTTGCTTTGAACTTAATTTTTAGAAAGTGAACAGTTGACAATATAGGCAGGTTTACGGTATTGTTACAACAATTTAGTGTTTTGCATACATATAGCATAGCATCTAAGAGTAGCTCTATTTAAAAACTTAGTTTATCATTATAATCCTTCCATAACATAATCGATTATTTAGATGAATGCACAGACTAACCAAGAACTTGTATCTTTCACAATCCTTTTGATTGCAACTTGGAGGTACACTTAAGAGGGATTCTAGAAGCCTAATTTTATTTACTGAACAACACTCTCCTTTTATGTTGCTTTTTGAATCTGTATTTTACATCCATGTTGTTGGGGTGGGTGAGCTGACAGCAGTAGAAGCCGGGATGCCAGAAACCTCTGGTCCAGGAGATCCCCTGCGCTGGTGGGTCAACTCAGAGAATAAATAAGCTCACCCTGCTCGGGTTACAGGGAAAGACTTCTTCTCCCATCAGGCAGTACCTGCCTGGTACCTGGTCCCCCACTCCGCCACTTCTCTCTCCCCATTGGTTGTTGTATCCCTCTGCCTTCCCCCTGCCCCTTGCCCCCAGGTAATTGGTTGCTGGTGCTTTGCCAGCCCCCTTTCTGTTACCCCTTATAAGCTNCAGCACCCCGCATCACCGTGTTTTCTGTGGTCTGTTCAAACAGTGGGTTCAACCTATGCCTATTGTGACATTTCTTTTCAAATGGCTGGTACACTGGTAAAAGTGCTTTCTTTCATCTTTTGTCGCTTTCTTCCTAGGGTTGGGGTTTTTTTTTTGTTTGTTTGTTTTGTTTGTTTGGGTTTGTTTTGGGGTTTTTTTTTATGTGATAGTGATATCTACTTGTACTTTGGAATTTGATATAAAGGCTGCTCGGTCTGTCATTTCCTGTCTAAGGATCCTGTGTAAAACAGTCTAACCAACTTCCCTACATCTTTCACTCTCCCTGCTTTCCGTAACTTTTTCTTTTAGTTTCGGGTGCTCTTTAGAGCCCTACTGTGCCATTGGCATAGTCCTCTTTGCTGACTCATAGATGCAGTTTTATCCACCTGGGTATCTGCTTCACACATGCATTAATGCATTTTGACTAGAGAGGAGAATAAATGCCCCTCTCAATTAAGGGCAAGCAGGGGGGCTGAGGAGTGGTGGTGGGGCAGGAGAAGCCCCAGAAACCTGTTGAGCTCCAGGTAGAGTAGGAGTGTCTATATTGAACAAGGATTACTGACCCAGTGTCTCCAAAGGCCTGAAGTGTACAGCTTTCCTGTGAAGTCTGTTGTGCCCATGAGATGAAAAGTAATACTTTCCATAGCAAAGTAAGCAATAAATGCATCACAGGGGTCTGTTTTAAATATATCTATAAAGTATTTAATTCCTTGAGTAATGCTTCTGCCTCTCATGAACATTTCACTAGAAGTACTTCCCGGCCTTGTATGTGCACATGAAAACCATAGTAAGCAAAAGATTTAATTGACAGATACCATTCCATGTAGATTATACAATGGTGTATATTATGTAGATTAGGCAATGATTTAAAAAGTCTCATTTAAAACACCCAGATATCAATGCCTCTAAAAAATAAAATTACATTAAAAACTTCATATTTGTCATTTACCTCATGTTTTTTATACATGAGACACTGAAGTCTTACCATCCTTAATTTTCTTTCTGTCTTGGTGAGTACAGTATGATGGCTAGAGAAATTATAAATAAATATAATACTATGCTTGAAGTGACAAAGATTCATTTACAGAGAACACAGACGTTTTTCCTCTAGGCAGATTAATTCTGGGACTTGGAAAAGTATGTTCCCTGTTCAATTAATACAGTTTATTCTCTTCAGCATTGGCCTTCAGTAGTAGGGGCAGACAATGATTTTATATACACTGACGGATAGGAGGAAAGTGGGGAAGTTGATACAGAAATATTCTTCGTACTTGTCTATGAAGTAAAATATCTCAAATTCCTTCTCAGAGTCTCAGATGCACAGGTGTTTATTCCATGTAGATGCATGAGAAGATTTTTTTTTTTTTAAATGGAATAAATTACAAGGTCAGGAAATTGCAATGCATGGGAAAAGGAGGGAGACGGGAATTCAGATAATCAGAGAGATATACGTTGGAGGGGTGTGGTCATTATCAGGATAAAGTGCTGACAAAAGTCAAGTGAGGTAGACATTAAAGGGGTGATTAAAAGAAAACTCTTTTAAGCTATAAGAGCAAGGGAGAGAACCAGGACAATTATTACACTTAGAAGTGAAAGGTAATGTAGATGTGACAGAGATATACATGGGAGGCAAAAGCTGGAAGCATCAGAGATAAAAGCAAAACCAGGGGTCTGATGTATATAAGTCAAGTAGGACCAGACAGGTGTCACCACAGAATTCTGAGTGATATAAAGAAAAGCATGCCATGTCTTTATTTAAATAAATCTGTTAGGGAAAAAAAAAAAAATACTGCTTTGTTGGAGAATAGCAAATAGAGTATTTATATTTAAGTAGTGAAGAAGATGGAAAAGAAGGGATAAAGGTCTAAAAGTGTGACCTCATCTTTTATCAAACAGTAGAGCAGAGTTTATATGAAAAAAAAAATTAAGTTGCTGACATAAAGAATGAGGGAAGATAGGATGGAAATTGAAAATGCCTTTACTGAAAGGAGTTTATACAAACCAATCTGATAACTTTCTTTGAAAAGATAACCAATTTTGTAGACAAAGAAAATTTAGTAATCTCTCTCCTTGGACTTCAGCAATCAGTTGATACTGTGCCACCTGGGAAATTATCTGTGCACCTGAGGAAGATGGGTACTACTAAAGGAATAAAAAAATATGTAAGAAATTCACTTAAATGAGATGACAATTGGTGTTCTTGCAAAGGTAAGCATTACGAAAAGTTACTTGAGTCAAGCATCAGTCTTAAAAAAATTTTTGCTCTATATTTTAAACCAAAATTAGTGCAAAAGTAATAAGGAGACTTGATTATTAAACACGTATGATAAACATCATGAGTTTGTGTGAGAATTAGACTGTACTAGATGAAGGACTAGAAAACATTCTAGACTAAATAAGGCAGAGTTACTAGGAGCACTAGTGTGGCACAAGTAAATTTATTTCTGCAACATAAGGCTACATCAATTTGCTTGCTGCTGTGAGACAAACAGACGTAGTCACGTCATTTGAGAAGTCATTCATGAGACTTCCTCTGAGAAATTGTTCTGTTATTCTAGTCAAGCATTTTCAGGAAGAATTAGACTTACTTTTAGAAATTAAAAAAAAGCTGTTTAATAACCATGGAATATAGACTTAACTGTGCAAGAGAAGACTAAGAGGGCTTGAGACATGCTGTGGCAGGCTAAAACTGGATGGCAGAAGTTGTTACTATCCTCAAGGCACAAATACTTGAACCTCCTTTGAATCACTTTGTGAACCACTGCTTTGTATATTAGGGTAAACCAAAACTGGAATTCTTTTACTTTAATATACCCAGCTGGAGACTGCAATAGTACATGAGTTCTTTCATAGGCATGTCATACAACCCTGCCCTGCGGGCTCTAGTGCCCATCAGACGGGTGGAGCAGATGGATGAGGGTGGTAACTGTTCCTGCCGTCTGGTTTTAAGCCACTGCTACGTTTACCTCAGAGCCTTAAGAAAGTAAGTGGGGAGAGGAGATGTGATTGCTTTTCATAAATATACTGGGAATAAATACCAGCAAAACATATTAAAGAGCAATATCATCATATTAGGAAATATGTACCACTCTATGTTAATTTAGAAACTGGAAAAAAAATATTTCAGCTCTCTGAGATTGAGGTGACATAAAAATATCTTGATAGTTTTGAAATGGAACTTCATCAGTTTAGAATAATAGAATAATACAGATATTCTCCTTCCAGTAGGTTTGTGTATTCCTAAGGAAAGGGACAAAGAAACAACAACAACAACAAAACGCGGGCCATACTTTTAATGACTTAGTTCCTTAATGATGGATTAAACTGTTATTAGCATTATCTACACTCAGATCAAGCTTTGTTCTGCAAGCTGTTTAAGGAGCAGCACAAACTTCTCCGTGTGAGGTTTGCAGCATCAGGGGCATCTAAGGATATCAGTACTTGGGCTTCTGTTTTTCCGTGAACCTTTTATTTCTTGACATGGCAGTATTGTTCAGTTTTTAAGGATGTCCAGAGTTTTTTTTTTACTTGATTGTAATAAATAACTTAAATAGGTATCATTCTTATCATTACAGTGCTTCTTAATGCAGTACATCAACAGGGCAAGGTGACAGAATTTTGATAACAGTATTGCACAAGTTGAAGGCAAACCATATGGAAGTTTGCATTACTGTGGTTTTTTAGGTAGATTAATGCTATGTTATTCCGCTCCATGCCATCAAAATGCTGTTAGCAAGTTATATTTCTGAATATGGTCTACCTGACATAAGTAAATGCATACGTACTGAAGATAGAACAATAATATCTTTATAGTAGGTTATAATGAAGACAGTTCTGTGCTTCAGGAATGGCAAGTCATTCTAATAAATAACATTGAATGTAAAATTTTTTTGCACACTGCACTGCTTTTATGAGAGTGGATTAGAGAGTTGAATGGGATACTTTATATTTTGGTTTTCATTTCTACCTACTACTAATAGAAGGTATATGTTTATTATTAATTTACAACATTTTGGGTTTGTTTAGAAAACGCTGATTGCTAAACATTTAAGTGGATGTGGTTTTCTTTTAAATTCTGAGTTATAAATTCTTTAGTTTGCGGGGATGAATTAATTACTTTCAGGTCAATGGCATGTACACAGTTCTTCCCTCTGTAACCGCTGGCTTTGTGAGCCTGCAGTCCTCTAGCGTTTAACATCAAGAGTGGTCGATACATCACCATATTGTTGCAAAGTGTGACTATGAAAATAACATAAGCAGTGGGATTCGACAAATTCCTAAATGATAAAATTCATTTATAAGCATAGTGTGAGAAGGAAATCAATAACCCAGAGAGTTTGTAAAGATAATGAATGATAGATGTTTATTTTATCAATTTTATACTTGTATGATGGGTTAAAAGGATAATTTGTTTTGTTTTCTTTTGTTTTCCTTTGTTTTGTTTTGTTTTGTGAAGAACTAAAAATATTAGTTTTGATAGACTTGATTTACCTAACATGCAGGCGTCAGAAGAAGCCAGAGAATAAAAATCTGACGAATTTCATTTAAATGAGGTTAGATGAGAATACAGTCATGTTAAGCTGTGTGCTAACTCTAGGTGTGTTACCCTTTAAAGCTGTATTAACTTTTTTTTTAAAAGAACTTTCATTTTCAGGATTATTAAATTTTTTTATTAATTTAGACCATATCTATTATAGCAATTTTAATTATCAAAACCTATGCATCCCTTTGTTTTCACATGTAGAAGTCCTCATTAATTTCTTATTCAGAAAAAACTGTTCATGAGTTCCATTTTGCCTATTCTTTGCCCAGTAATTTTTTGTCTTTACATGTGTATAAAAATGACACAACATAAAGATATTGAATATTTCATTTACGGATTAATTTTCTTTTGTTTATTCAAGAATATGAGAATTACCTTTCCTGATGCAATACATACATTCTAAGAGAATATATTCAACACACTTTCTGTAGTTCTGCATATCCTATTTTGATATCTGCCACAAATTGAAAATGAAGTTATATATGTGTAAGAAGTTTAAAAATAGACTAGAAATATCCTGTGAAATGTAACAGGAAATCTATGGAGATATATTTTTATCTGGCATTTGCTTTAGTGGGCAAAAATGAGCATGTCGTGCCTTTCAGTTCCGTTTAAGAATGTTGCAGAAATGTGTAATGTGTCACATTTTTAGTCATGTGCACACATCATTTAGATGAATATATAATGTATGTTGCAATCATAACGTATTTACAGACAGAGATTTAGTTCTAAGAAAACCACAATAAAATGGTACTTTCAGAAGTTAATAATTCTGAGTTTGTAGCAATATGTTATGGCTGTGATCATCTATACTCTCTTAAAGAGTGACTTCTCACTTATTTAATGAAAAATAATTACAATTAATAGCAAATATATGTCACTAATACTAAAAGGTCACTTCCCAATGGCAATGAATATGTAAGTTAAGGAAAAAGGAGAAACAGAAATAAGGATCTATGAATAAATTTGGGGTTATTTTGCAATAATTTTTATGTACCCTACATACAGCATTGAAATTCTGAAGCAATTTTCCATTGAAATATTCACGCAAGAGAATTGTAACCTATCAAGAAATTATGTGAAACTATGTCTATGATAAGCAGAAAGTGGACTCAGCATGAATTAAGAAACTTCCAGGACTGTATTTTAGTATTGTGGACTGGGTTAGTGGAGAGCTGTAAGTGTCTTGCTCGTGAAAACTGAGGTAGTGACTCTCAATTCTTCATTTAACTCTGGTGTACGTGCATTTTTGTGAAAGGAAATGGGAGAAGGAACAAGACAATAATAACAGTTTCCTGGAAATTAGCAAGATTCTTCAACTGCCATAGAAAAGTAGGAAAAACACCTAAATTAACCAAAATATCAGGAGAAAAGATAATTTTCTAATTATTTTCCATCGATTATTATGTATGGATGCATCTACACTAATGACACAGAGCATGGGAATGTGTTTTGGGTGTGAACGTGTCTTCAGTCTATGTTTGGAGTCCTTCTGTACACATTTCTGAGCACCAGTGAGCATGTTGAAGCATTGATTTGTTCCTGTGTTGTCCTTAGATTGTCATGTAGTGTGTAGCACTTGCAGTGCAGGTGCAAGGCCTTCCGTCAGCTTTCTCTCTATGCCTGCATAGGGTGTGCCAAAGATTGGCAGGTGATGCAGACTGTGCTGCTCGTTAGGATGTAATTTAGAGGGGCACAACAAATTGCACTGTCATCCTTCCCTTCGTATGCTGCATCAGGTGTACTGCAGGTAATATAGGCACACACACCAAGACTTCCATGATTGCTTGAGGTTTAATGATATAATATATTGCATTTGTGATAAAAAAGATTCAAAATTTTGTCTAGTATGTGCCAGGTAATTTGTTTTGCTTGTTTTACTTTTTCTCTCATGATTTATGATTCGATTTGTTAACTGAAAAAAAATAGTGTATCTGTCATACAAGAAAGCTCTGATTATAGTAGGAATATGTTACATCAATGAACTTTTTTGACCTCAGAAAATTTATCTTGGAGAAAGATATTTAAAATATATGTTAACATATATTTTAAATATATGTTGATTGCATAGTGGACAAGTTTGCTATTCCAGAGAATGTACTCTTCTTAAAGTTAGCAAAACTTAATTTTTATATGAATTTAAATAACTGTTAAGTTAGGAATTTTGAGGTGCTTAATGAACTTAAATGAAATGTAGAGATTGATAAAAATAGATAGATAGATAGGTACATGCATACATACATACATACATTGCTTTTATTGGATGTTTTGGCCTGTTTAGTGTTTTGCTGTTTCATCAAGTTAAGCCAGTGTAAATGGAACAAAGAGATTTGTATATCATTTGGTTGGTGATGATGAAGAATTTTACTGAGGTGTAAGTATATTTCTTCGGTAACCAAAACAGAATGTTTTGCTTGCTTGTCCCAGATGGCTTCCTGTAAGAAGATCATTTTTAGATTGAGGAGCAGACGTTATTATTTGAGGACATTTGGGAGTCTTTTATGGATTATGTTCATAGAGTAAAAGATGCTTTATAGAGATGCTTGACATTGCTATCCTATGTTTGTGTAATTTGGTTTGAAATTTACATATGTGTAGCAGATTAGAAGAAATGATTCATTAAAATAAGGATGTAGTACTCAGTGATACTAAATAAATATTAATAATTCAACAGTACTGGAAAAGCTGAAAAGATTGATGAATGCTAACAAAATGTGTTACATAACCGAAAAAATAATGGGTTTATATTTTTTGTGTGGATGAACCAATTCTGAGTGATATTTTAAGTGCTGTTTTTGAAGAATATATCGGACAGAATCTGTCGCTGTTTCTCACTAGATGTGCATGTCTCTCGAGTGTCTCATTTCCTTCACAAACCTATTGATCAAAGTGACTCAAAGGAAGAAGGTTCTCCCCTAGTCTCCATTTTCTTTATGTCTACCTTAGAGCAAGATGGCTGATACCTGGTATTTTGAAGAATGCGGATGTTCATAGAGTTGTCCTTTTATACTGTGTGTTGCCCTCCAATCTGGCTTGCTCACTCCGTTTTATCTGGTGGTTGGCCGAGATAGATGAAGGGAAAGAGGAGTTGCCTGTTCGTTTTCTTGTAAAATTCCTATTCTTTGCTTCTTTCAACTCTTTGTACTGCACTATTTATCCCATCATTTAATGGAGAAGAGTTAGGCTCGTCACTGACACCTGAGACATTTATATTATTTTTTATTCTGTCTGCAATAACTCTGAGTAAGAAAAGGAAGAATGTATAAATCGCTCAAATTTGTCTATAATTTAAAACCAGCCTGTGTCTGGGCATAGCTCACTTAATCCCCGCTTTTTCTTAAGAACTATGAAACAGTTTTCATATTGTATGAAACAGACAGTTCTGTCTTCGCTACCAAAATAGTTATTTTATGGAGTATATTTGGACCTAAGGCAGAGAAGAGAAATTTTTTGTTCACTGGTAAGTTCCATGGTAGAGGATTAAGTTAGCCAAACCCTGCCCACATTCTGGTCAGCAGACATATATTTCTGTATTTTTTGTAGGTGGATACAGTGCAGACTACGCAGCACCCTGGCCACATTGAGCAATCGTGTAAAATGAATGTATGTGCTCGTAAGTGAATTATTTATGAAATGACACTCCAACTCTAAGGGATGTTGGATCACAAAATCCATGAACTCTCTTTACTCTTATGTTATGAAATTGATTCCCAGGGGGCAGGGTTACTGCAGAACTAAGTGGACCTTAAAAGCAAAGCTATTAGAAAAGAAAAAAACGACCAAACGTGATAAATCATGAAAAAACCTCTGAAAACAAGTGACTCAGGTTACATTTTGTATGCATTTGGAGAGATATTAAATGGAGCCAAGAATTCAAAACAGGAAAAAAAATGGTACATGAGAAAGGTTTGGTAAGCAGAACTATCGTAAGTGGAGGAAGAGGATCAAATACCATCTAATTAAGAGTATGAATAGGATGAAAAAACTCACCATTTTCTTCTTTGTTCCATCTTTGAAAGGAATGAAATTTGATTAGATGATTTGTTGAATTAGTAACTGGGAGATGAGTGTGAACAAGACTGAAGTTTCAGTGTTTGAATCAGTGAAGTATTTGTGGTTTCCTGAAAAAAAAATAAAAAACAACCCTGATGACATGCTAGATAAACAAAGAAAAAAATTATGCCTCAGGACTGAAATTCTGGAAATCCAGAAAGAGTCTTAGTATTTGGAAATCTTTGTCCTGCCTGGGGACATGGGGGAAAGTGTGGAAGAGGATTCAAGGCAAGCAGCATTGTATCGTTCAGATTTTGCTGAGAAAAGTGGCTCTACAAGGAAATTGAGGTAGATGCAAAGAAGAAACCAAAGCATGCTAAATGGCTATCAGCATATAGGGAAATCAACAGTCACTCACACAGTACATACACAGTTGGTTTGCTAAAGACAACTGAATTCACTTGGCTAGAGCACTCCAGACTAGAATAATTGTATCAAGGCTTGTACAGCTGCCAGTATCAAACCTGTATACACAGAAAACCTCTGAATCTGCAGTGACTACTAAGCTACATACATCACATGAAAACAAACATTATGGTGCCAACTCTAATTTTATATATACATTTATATATATATATGCACCAATTTTTATATTAATTTTATATATGTATTTGGAAATTACACTATATATCAGCTTATGATTTAGAGAAAGGCTGAATATTTACTCCTAAATAATTTTAGTCATATCGTTCATCAAAAAAAGCAACAAAATAGGATATTTGAAGTATTAATTTTTCAACAAGCTCTTTTTCTTAGGAATAAAGCATAACTTCAGTCCACTGAAGTTTGTGATGTAAATCTGGTATAACTGTGAGAAAACTACATAATATTTGTAACAAGACTGTACATTGTGACTTGCCTTCATAGTATGGCTTTTCAACTGTATTATCAACAATGCTGCAAAATACTTTTTCTCTCCTGATTGTTATGCATTTTTGTCTGTATTAGCTCGCCCTTTGTGTTTATCCATTCAAAACTGATAGTCTGCCACTTTTTTCCACTTGGAGTAATTAGTTCTGAGTGGAGGAATTTATGATACAGTAGAGGCTTTGACCTCTTTATTGTACTGAGATATATTATCAAACTTCAAAGTCAGTAGGCTGCTACCATATTGATTTTGTTTTCTGCGAACAAAATCAATGAACAAAATTAAAATAAAAAAATCAATTTTTTCATTTTTGGATTGATTCAGGTTTTCTAGGTGTACACTGTTTATTTAACCTTGATTGCTAGTCTGGAACTTTAGTAATTCTGCATAAAAGTAACTTATAGAAATGAATAAAATACACAAAGAAAGAAAATTGCAGTTAAGACATACAGGAACAAGAAGGAAAAAGATGCAAAACAGATCAAGAAAAGCACAGTCTTCTATGGAATGAATTGTTTAGGAATATCAGAGAACTATAAAGATTGGTACAAACAGCTTTGTAAAAAAAAATCAGCATATAGATTGTTCCTTTTGCATTTTCTATCCCTTTTCTTTAGTTCAACTGATGCTTAGAAATGGCATATGAAATACCTGCAGTCTGTGGACCATGTTTTGTGAGTTCAGAGCATTTGCAAATCTTACCTAAACATGAGGGAAAAAAAACCCCACCAAAATATCTAACATGTAACATTTTGCAGAAATAAATCCACTAAGTATGCAAATATATTTGTGGAATTTTCAGCCTTTTTCTGAATATAGACATTATCTTAGAAAAAAAAAGTTTAACCTGGAACATGTAAAGGCGGTGTCAAGGATCTCCGGTCAGATTCTTATCTCAAATATAGCAATTTAATTTCAATAAAATTATTCTTCAACAGGAAATGAAATCAAAATTGTGTCTTCTGTGTCTATTGCAATTTTATTCTTCTGTATTTAATTTTCTGGTCAGAAGCAATCGCGAAGAAAGAACCCTTAAAAAAAATTTTGTGCAACTACTGTAATTTTCACATTTCAGAGAGTTTAGCAGTCAAGCAATTTGTATGGAATAAAAGCACTTTTTTATTGCCTTCTGCTACAGTACCAGTGGGGAGAGGGCAGCAAAACAGTGGGAGACCAAATGAGGAGTTTTTTCTTCTGTGACATCAGCTTGCAAGACACTGGGAGCTTCAGAATTGCAAGTGGTAATATAGCTTTTATGAAATATTTCTTTCCTCTTTGCCTCCTATGGCTGCTTCATTGTTGGGTAGTGGTTTTTTAATGTCAGAATGAGGGAGTGAAAGATATTTGTGAGAAGTGACATTCTACTTTCTGTTTGCCATTGTCCTGCTTGGATGAGAAGAAAAAGACATCCATATGACTCTCATTTTCCTATCTTTTAGGAAGATGTTCAGTTAGAGCTTTTAAAGCCAAATCTGAATTGTCTTACTCATATGACCGGGCCAAATATACCTGGAGATTTCTTGTGTGAGTAAGGACCATTCTTTTTTCAGTATCGCTTTGTTTTCATTTGTTTTATACAAGAACACTATAGAACAAGATATGTCAGTAGAAAAGTATCAGGGAAGTTGTGATATACAATTTTTTTATCTAGTTACAAAACAAGTTAGATAAATTAGTTAGTAGGAATATAATATGAAGTGTCAACCAGTGGAAAAGGGAGATGTATGGCCCAAGACGTCTTTTTCACTTCTTAATGGTTCTACCTCTGGTGGATGTGTGCTGTCACAATTTGTAGAGGCACTCTCAATGATGCCAACCGCAATTTCAGATGTAAATGGAGAAGTAGATATGGTCTTTGCAGTAGTACTCAGCTTGCTAAACTATCTGTCAAACCTAGACTAAAGGATTAAATTAAGTAAACTTTCGCCTCCCAGACCACACTTTAGTCTTAGGGTGAACAATGCAATTCAATTCGATCCAACTGTTTTTGAAAAGACTCATAAATAATTTAGAAACTTCACTGAGATGTCTCAAGCTGATAAAAAAATTCTGTCTCTACTCTTTCTGCAATCTTCATTTAGGCCTATACACACTGAGTCTTGGATTTACCCACTTGTCATTTAAAAAGTTAGGACAATCCATGCTTTAACCCACTACTCGTTTTACTCTTTTGGAGTCATTCAATAGATTGAATTCTGCTGAGCTAGTAAAAGATATCTTTGTACTCTGAAATGCACCAGCTATATTTAAATTTCCAATGTATACTTAATTATGCATTCTTACAAACTCGATATTATCTCTCTCTTCATTGAGGAAAAATTAAGCTATTGTGCTTGCAGACATTATATTTGACTTCTGACATTTCATTTTGGGAAAACTACAAATATATCAAATGCTGTTCCATCTCCTATGTTGTTCTCAATATTTTACAAGAATATACATTAAGAGCAAATAGGAAGAATGTGACAAATGTTTTAAATCCTTTTTTATCACCATGAACATGCCAACATTTTCATTGTTTAGCATTAAGCTCTTTGTTTTCGTTAGAATGTGTTCTTGAAATATCAAGAAGCCACAATCAAATTACTATTCTCCATCACACCCCAGTAAACTTCTGTTTCGGCAATGAGTTTTCCTTTGATCTTTAGTTCCTAGAAATGACATCTATCACAGGAAACCAGTTTGCTGCCCTTTCTAAGGAATTTATGGCACTTATGAGGAAAAAAAAAGAAAAGGTTTGTTATGACCCCTGGCAGTTACCACAGAGCCCTCAATATTCTTCAGTGGTGGAATTCAAGAAAAGCATTAATGTTTCTACATTTAGTTTAAAATTAATTTTTGTCCAAATCAGATTAGTTTTCACATTTAAGCAGTCTTAGTTTAGCCCAGTAACACTGTTTTGAATAGCAAGTGCCAACAAAGCCAATTTAAAAAAAAAATCTAATTTTTATTATTTATACATATAAATACTGTATTTATTTACGTATTATCTATGAAAAATATGACAAGAAAAACGTTCTACAGGACTTTAGTAAACCTAATTATGGGCTAAAGTCTATCTTATCAGGCTTAATTATCTGTTTATGTTTCACTTTGCAGGGCTTTTATTCAGGAAAGCAGGATTTTCAATTGACTTTTGACACGACCTTTCTTTAAACAGTGAAACTGTGTGCAGACAATTGTTTCTGCATAAAAGGTATCATTTCTTGAATATTGTCTAGAGCAATTTTATTTTAGCAAATATGAGCGAAAGAGTGGTATATAAACTAATTAACCTCATAAGAAGTGTGGGTATAGTTCTATATCGTAAATGTCCATCTGCTTCTCCTTTTTACTCTTAGAAGAATGATCATTTTCTTCTGCTATCCATCCCTGTGCTGTGAGAATGGTAAAAGCTTACAGAGAGTAACGATAACTCTTGTCAGTCTCAGCTTTCACCTCTAAGAAGGGAGTTAGTGTGTAACCAGTTACACACTCATAATTTTAACAGGTGAATTTTGATTATTGCAAAATTTGGCATCACCTAGCTGCATTGTGTCACAATTAGTAGCAAGCAGGCATATCAGGGCACCCTTTCATTCAGCCTAAATTGTTTTTCTAAGATTTAGGATGAAACCTCTTTTTGGTGTCTCTTGACCTGAGTCTACAGAGAGACTTAATCTCAGAGGAATTTCATATGTGTTCATGCTCAAAACCTTTCTGCATCTAGTGTCAGTTAACATGGAATACATTTAAGTAGAAATGTCTCATCACACTTGGTTTGTTTTAGCATACATCTAATGGTAGAGGACAGTTTGTATATTTGACTTTATTAACACCACACCACCACTGGTATGGAGGGGCAGAAAATCAGTCTAGCTGTTGAAGAGCTAGAAACCAGGAAATTCAGTCTCTAATACCTACTAATACCCACTAATACCCACTTTTTTGGGGCTACACCTCTGAAAAGGGTAATTTTCATTGTCTCAGTCAGAGAAAATCCTTTGACTCATTTTGTTTTGTGTATTACTTACACAAAGGTGTAGTGATGAGATCCATAGAAATGTCTGTAAAGAGCAGTATGATATTGTAGAAATGTTTCAACCCCTTCCATTTCACTGAAGATGGAAGAACTGTTTTTCAGAGCAAATACTTTTTTTACTTAACAGCTATGAACTGCCTCCTGGCCAAATTGTTTGAAACAGATGTTAATATTCATCATTATGTATATGGGACAGTTACATACATATATATACTTCAGTGTACTTTTGTCAAAGAATGCTTTAGATTTAACCATGGTGCGATTAAGGCAAAAAAAAAAAAAAAATACTGGTTACATTTTTTTCCTAAAAAATCATGTTAAGCAAGCGAATCAAACAATATTTTATGTTGGTTTTGAATATGGATAGCATATCTGTTTTAATACAACTATTTCATGACTGTGAAATGTGAATATATTGACATGGTTAGTGGGTAAAGTCTTTCAACAAATTGGAGAAAAGAGATGGAAGTAAATAATTCAATATTATTGTGAAACCATTGATTATGTACTCAGTGCTGGCAGTGACACAACGATACATGAGCTTTGTCCTGAGAAGCTTACATCATAAAGGAAAAACTAGACAAGCTGTGGGAGACTCGGTGTTTTTCTTGTTGCCTTCATCCTGCTTCCATCCCTCATTCTGAAGTACTCCCTGTGGAGGGCATTAAAAAGTTGTGAATTAAAGCTCCAGGGAGCCTGAAAGAAGCAGCTATAGGCAGTGCTGTGGAATAAAAAGGGTAGACTTCCTGATGCAATTAGGTGTTTCCTATGCATGATAAAGAGTTTATAGTGCAAAGAAGATGATGAAAGGAAAATGCAAATAGTACAGTTACATGTGTCTGTAAAACTTATGTCATGACGTCATGTCATGCTCACCTTGTGTTTCAGATGCTTAATAGTATGTGAAGTCTGAGCATCTTGCAGTGACAAGGAGTTGATAATTGCTGGTTACCTGTTGAGTTCAGTTTTTGATCTTTCAAGGAAGATCTGTTTGAATATTTTTACGGATCTGATCATGGCTTTTGAGGAAAGCTTGTGCCTTCCTCATGTAGAGACTTTAGATCATTCCTAAAAGTGTATGCAGGGAGCTAAACCCAGTAAAATCTCTTGAAGCAGCCTCTAGTACTCCTTTTTTTTTTGGTTATACCGATGGTGTTAATTTCTAGCATTAATATTGAAGTAATGAATAGGTGAAGACATAGGGGCAATACTAGTAAACTGTTTTTTAATTTTCAATCTCCCACTCAAAAATTAAATTTAATTTTGAAATACAGCATTGGATTTTTAATATAACACAATTTCATTTTGTATTGTGTTGTGGAGCACTTTCATGCGGCCTTCTGCACTTTGCTTTGAATCATTCTCCCTGAAATTAGAACTGTCAGTGAGCAGCACCAGGCAGATTTTCATTTTACATGGAAAGTTATTTAGGATAGGACAAATTTTGAGAAATACATACTGTTTTTATGCAGGTTGTTACAGTGATTTTGATATTAATTTTTTTGTTCCTTTGATTTTGTGGCTTATTGTAATATATTTCAAGGTAAAAAGTGCTTTCAGAAAAATAGGATTTATAACTATGAGAGGTCAGTCAGTAATGTCAAGATCTCTGCTTTACAGAATTCATTACTGTCAGTAATGATAGAAAATGATACATTAGCAAGTCTTGAAACAAGACAGAAGATTTCTGAACTGCCATTTAGTCCATTAACTTTCTACAATCCCCTTGATGTTTTTTAGATTTCTGCTTATATATAAAACATGCATACAACAGGACATGTTTCTGCTTTACTGCCTGCTTCAGTAAAGGCTTCATTTATACCATGGGCTGCATTAATTTCAAATGAATAATCTGTCTACTACATAGAACTGGGAACTGGGAATTGTGGATCTTGTTAATGACACTGACCTGCTACCCTGGGATGGAAGAAGTCACCTCAGATTTCTGGGCCTTGGCTGTCTGGGGTTTTAAATACGTATAGGACAGCTTACATTACAGGACATGATAAGAATTGCTTAAGTAAATTCTATGCATGGTACATGGGTGTCAATGGGAATTTGCTGATTTATGCCCTAATATAAAGTTTAGAGAAACTCTTTGTCTACACATGTGCAGTGTTTTTGAATGTTGAAGAAAAAAAATTAGAATCATGAGGTCTGGCATAATAATTTCATCTTTGCCATTTTCAGGCTAATAATATTTCCCCTCTTAATATGGTGGGGAAAAAAGAGGCAGAGAATTGTCCCTTAAAATGTAACCATTTCATTTTTTGCATAATTTATTGGAAATATAATAAAACATTTCTGTTATAGTGCACTGACTCTACTGGATTTCTGATATTCTGGCCATGTTGAACTGCACCAAGAGAGACTTATAATAACTACTATGGTTCATGTAGGAAATAGTGTTGAATTTTCAAAAATCTTTCCTATTACTTTCTCCAGTGATTAACTATTTGAAACAATATGGCTCTTAAGTGTCAGTACCAGACAGATGCACAGATGGTTATCCACAGCTTGCAGTAAGCAGTATGAATTCAGCCAGGTGTCGGGTGGGAAGAATCTGGACATCTGTATCATCTCTCTGGCTTGTGCATGTGCCTCTCAGGGCCTGTACAGATGCACTAGCTGCTTCCCTACATCCATAACCAGGAAAGATAAGGCAGTTGGAATTCTTGTCCCTAGACATGGATATCAATTGCTGGAACTTAAGACTGGATTCATAACTCACTGTGTGCACTTCATGATTTCTGCACATCAACAGACTTTATGTTGCACATATCTAATACCTCAGTTTACATATCCAAACTTTCATAATACTTTGCAGTACTGCATTTTAGGACAGAATATAAATGTGGCAAATATTTTATGGGGGAAAAAATGGAATGAATAATGTTACCTGAAGAAGTACTACTATTTGAAAAAATGGAAGATCAAATTATCACTAGATCTTTTGATACTTTGTTCTGCAATCCATTGAAATTCTGCTGAAGAGATTTGTACTTTGTGTGGATGGGATGGCTGCCAATCATTCTTCCCTCATCTATTATCTTATTCAAATTAATACTGGTAAGCTTGAAAAATCATAAGCAGCTTTAGCCATTCTGTAATCTGTTTTTAATAGGAATGGAATATAGCCCATATGGTAACCTGGATGATCTATCTTGAGTTATTTCTGGGATAAGATCAAATACGTACCTGAGTTTTGGTTACATACCCAATCTCAAATAATTTTCATTAAAAAATAAAATCTCCTTTAAAACACTTAGGCTGAGGCCATCTGTTAATTTGTAAACCCTAGAGCCTCATCCTAAGTTTTTGTACTGAATATACCTTTCCTACACTGTCTTACCGTGGAGGTCATAACATCAGAGAAGGCAGTTGTGAGATGAGCTTGGAGTGCTGCATGCTGCAATGAAAGGATGAACAGCATTTGACTTTTAAAAGATTTCTGACTCAAGAAAGTAAAAGGGAAATGTGAGTCAGTGACTTCGGGAGGGTTTGAACCAGGTTTTAGTGTGGTAAACTGTCAAATTGTCTGATGTTATACATGACTAGGTGAGGATAAACAGTGTGCTACTTCATAGTAAAGATTTTCCAAGTAATGGGCTCAATCTATAATAGAACAGTTAAACACACTGTATTTTTACTAAGTCATGTGTTTCTGCTGATTGAAAGAGCACATAATTTCAGAGAGAAAAAAGGTGATTTTTAAAAAATGTAGTATTAATTTAAACCTCTAGGGATTTCAGACTTGTGTTTGAAACAATAGTCCTATGTTCTTGTTTCTGAGCTAGTCATTAAGAGGAACAAAAAATAGAGGAATCATAATTTTGACTTCCCTTTATAATTGTGGATCCATATCTGTATTACACTGTCAAGAGACTACTATAGCTGCTTAAAAGAAGCCTTGCTTCAGCCGTGAAAAAGCAGCACGTCATTTATTAAAGCTAACAGCAAGCATGCAAATACTAAAATGATTTATCACCAGGATGGTATGGGGCCCTTCTAAAACAGAGGGTTCCAATCAAGCTGTGTGAAGTCTGCAGTGATAAAAAGGAAAGCTTTTCTGATTGTCAGAAGGTGCTATGGGCTAGAAGTTTGCTTCTGCATTTCGATGGCAATATGAAGTGCTGTGATAATGTGGAGTCTTAATATGTGTAAAAGTTCCTCATTTTTTTTTTCCATGTAGACTCCAGCCAGTCTAAAATACAAGAAGAAATTACATTTCCTTAAACTGTTTTTTTAGAGTTGATGGATTTCCCAAAGATATTTCTACCTGTCACTGGGTGCTGTTGCTGTGACAATTGTTTATTGTGGTGTAACAATAACACCACATTCCTTAGAGTAATATGTGAGAATTGGATAACATAATGGACTTCCAGGGCCTTTGTGAAACACCATTTTTTTTTGCTGATTTTGTATTAAATAAGTACCAGCCTGTGTTTGGGGGTTAATATATGCATAACGTTTGGAATGTACTTAGTGACATTATGTAATTCACAGATGTTTTATTATTCATAGTACTGTGCATTCATAGCTCTCTGTAGCCACTATTGTCCAAAAAATCTAATGAGAGAGAGTCTGTGTCTGTTTTGCTGGTTCTTTAGTCTTGTCAAATTCTCATTCACTCAATTCACAAATAGAAGGATGTGGTACCCTTTACTGCATTTTGACTCTTAGAGTGGGAAGGAATAAAAATATGGATTTCTCATAATTTGTGCATGTTTATTTCCCATTGTAAAAATGCAGGGTAGGACACAAAAAATCCCAAGATCTTATCTTTCCACTGTATTTGGATTGTGCTGTAATTTATCCCTTTGAGAGGAGGTGGTTAGTCTAAGTATTAGATAAGGATTTTATGCACACTTTTCACAAGCATAAATGAAATCACACTGTTACTGACAGAAGTAAACTAAAGAAAAATGAGAAGGCTCCTCTGTTCCTGTTTTTGTTGTCTTAAATCATATTAAAAATGCTTTCTTCAGCTGGTTTACCAATTCACTTTCTTTGATTTCATCATCTGATCAGCACCAGACCACTAGCTGGTGAAAGAGAAAGTGGTTGTTACTGATTCCAGTGGCCTTTGTAATTTTCTATTATTAAGAAAACCACAGTGTCTCAGTGCAGTAGTTCTACTGAAGAAATAATAAATCATAAGAATTAAATGATCTTCAAAAATCCTTACTGGAATAAGAATTTTTATTCAGAATTTTGATACCCTTTTTTTTAAACATCTTTCTTCGTTTTCTTATGAGTTATCTTTTTTCTTTTTCTGTGACTAATGCATTCTTCATCACACATTTTTGAACTAGCTTTTATCTTTATCCTAGCTTGGTTGGACTTTTTGGACTATATAACCATAAACTCTTTGTTTTTTCCTATCACCATATTTATCATTATTTTATTGCATGTTATGTTATAATTTTATTTATTACCATGAAATGCAGTAATTCACTTGGTAAAAAGTTCATTTTCACCTAAACATTCAGTTCTTTAGATTTAGCTTGTGGGTTTTTTACATGCAGTGGCAAGTTCTTGGGATGGTGTTTTTTCCTTTTTTTCCTGTTTCTCCATGGGGAATTATTCTTCCCTGGGAATGCTTTTGGTGAAAATTGAATCTCCCTGTGTTTAAGTAGCCTGGTGTACAGGTCTGTCATGTCTGACTTCCTGCCTTTGTGGAAAAGAAAGTTGTAGTCCTATGTAGTTTAACCTATCCCTGACTAATGTCTTGCAGGAAAAACAAAGAAAATATGTTTCAGCTTTCTTTGTTGGGCTAGTAATAGGATGCCTTTGCAGAGTCTGGGATCAGTATTAGGAAAGTAAATACACTGAATAAAAAATCTGACAGTTTTCTAAATGCAGTACTTTTCCACTTAAGGTGTTAAAAAAATGTGCTTTTTATTTATTTAGTATTCAGTCATTCACTTTGAAGTTCTATTCATTTATATACCACTGCAGTAAATACACATGTAAAGCCCTTTAGAGCAAAACATGAACTTCAGTCAAAATGCTGATAAGGAGGGTGCTGACGAACCCAAGGAACACAAAGACTAATGTAAAATCTGAGGCAGAGATGGAAAAGTTGAGCTTTCTGTCACATTTAGTGTCAGAGTCAGTGTCTGTCACATTAGAGTTAGTGCAAAAAGCCATTAGATTTTTTTAATCACCTATATCCAGTGAATTTTATTAATGTGAAATATGCTCCTGAAAACATCTTTCATTCTCTGCTACTATTCTGGCTTCCCATGACTGTTAGTGATTGACAAGCTGCAGTCTTCATGGTGAGTGAAGGTACAATATTCCAACTTGGTTTTTGGAGCTGTGTCATCTTTGTAGTATTTTCTAATACGACTTTGATAATGGGATGGTTGGGTCCAAAACCCCACTCTGAAGTCTAGCAGTGGTCCATGTTTAAAGTTTTTAGGATGTTCCTGCTTGCTGAACAGAAGGGGCAGAAAACATAAAGCATGCATTGTTCATTTTACTTCAACTTGAAAAATTTATGGAATATCA
The DNA here is from genome assembly GCA_013398015.1 of Oreocharis arfaki. Lineage (NCBI taxonomy): Eukaryota > Metazoa > Chordata > Aves > Passeriformes > Paramythiidae > Oreocharis > Oreocharis arfaki. The sequence goes on along the minus strand of VZRR01002468.1, from coordinate 152,574 downwards.
AACGAAGGATGTTTTGGCAAAATAGCTTACATAAGGTCCCCCAAATGGTGAAAAAGGCCTCTTTTGGAGCCCATTGGCTATCTCAGAAGTCCTGCAAGCAGGCAATGCAATTAATTCTAATTATGTGCTCTGCTTCAGTTTTTGGTTGACTTTGTGAAGCATAATGGATTAAGTTTTTTAATGGCTTAATATATAAACTTGAGGAGCAAACAAAAATATTTGATTAGCTCCTACTATAAACCAGGAAATATTTTAAAAAAAGATATCTGTTTGTTGAGGACATTGGTATTTTCTAGCCTTTTAGTTCATTCCTCCTCATGTCAGAGTTGTTAACTGAATGGATGTTGCTAATCTTACTCAGGCAGATTGGTACCACCTTCACTGTGCAAGGGTACCAAGAAAATTTCCAGTCACAGAGATCATATCATCATACACAGGAACAACACTGGAGTTAGATTCTGTCTCTGGTTCTTTGTCAGCATGATAGCAGTTTCCAGATTTAGGTCTGATGAATATAAATGGACAAGAATATGCATTCTACACAATGTATAAAGCAAAATGCCCAGGGCAAACTAGCTTCTGTTTGGTTTTATGTAGAAGAAAATATTAAAAGCAGCAGTTTAGCTTCTGCCTGTGTTTGTCCCTCTAGAGTTTCTTCTTCAGTCACTAAGATCACGTATGGGAGATAGTTTGGTATTTTTCTATTTCAGATTTTTGCTTTTATATATGTAGAGAACACTGCAAGGAAGGAATACAAAGGAGAAGGATGAGACAGCTGATACCTTGAAACAGGGCTGCTCATTGTAAATGCCAAAGGAAGATAGGTGGAAAAATACAGATAATGAACAAAGCTCAACACAGAGTTCTCTAAAAGGAATCATTTTTGTCTTATGTAATTAGGTTCCAGTTATAGAATCGCAGAATCACAGAATAGTTAGGGTTGTGAGGGACCTCTGGAGATCACAGGGTCACTTAGAGCAGGCGACACAGGAATGTGTCCAGGTGGGTTTTGAATGTCTTCAGAGAAGGAGACTCCACGACCTCCACGGGTAGCCTGCTCCACCCTCAGTGTAAAGCAGCCTTCCTCATGTTGAGATGGAACTTCTTTTGTTTTAGTTTATGGCCATTGCTCCTCGTCCTGTCTCTGACACGACTGAAAAGTCTGGCACCATCCTCTTGATATCCAATTTTAAAATATTTTAATGTTTTGATGAGGTCCTCTCTCAGTTTTCTCTCAGCTAAACAGGCCCAGTTCCTGCAGTCTCACCTCGTAAGAGAGATGCTCCAGACCCTTCATCGTCTTTGTGGCCTCTGCCAGACCCTCACCAGTGCAATTTGTCTTTCTCAGACTGTGAAGACCAGAACTGAACAGAATACTCCAGATATAGCCTGTAGGGCTTCGTAGAGGGTGAGGATCATCTCCCTAAAACTGGCCACACTCTCCATGATGCACCTCAGGATACTATTGGCTCTCTTGACTGCAATGGCATTGCCAGATCATGGTCAACTTGCCATCCACGAAGACTCTTGGGTCCTTCTCTGCAGAGCTGCTCTTTAGTAGGTCGCCCCAACCTGTGCTGGTACTCGGGGTTCTTCATCCCCAGGTTCAGGACCCTACACTTGCTTTTGTTGAACTTCATTAGGTTTCTCTCCATCCAACTCTCCAGCCTTTCAAGGTCCTGCTGAACAGCAGCACAGCCTTCAGGTGTATCAGCTACTCTCCCTGATTTTGTATCATCAGTAAACTTGCTTAGGCTGCGCTCTAGTCCGAGTTGCTGATAAACAAGTTGAATAAGACTGGACACAGCACGGATCCCTGGGCAACGCCACTGATTATGGGTCTCCAACTGGATTCCACTCCACTGATCATGGCTGTCTGAAATCCACCATTCAGCCAATAATACCATTTAAATGGAGGATGCTGGAAGAAACTTACCTGTTTTGAAATAAATAATTAAATGGTTCACATAAATATTCCATTTACCTGCATGTTTGAGGGGGGAAACTGTAAAGACCCTCTTCTCTGGCACAAAACCAGTCACAATACAATGAAGATTTAAAAACTAAGCTCAAAATATTTTATTCACTTTTATATAACGTAACTTTTAATATATGTTAAATTAAAAATCTAAGACAGTAAGTGTCCTGAAGTGAGCACAAAGCTAGAATTCGTTGAGTGCTCTTCACTGTTGATGCTGCACATTGCGGGAGGGCAATTTTCTTGTACTCTCAATTAAGGTTCTGGGAAGAAGCCCAATACTTGAGTAGAATGAATAAGAGATTGCTACATTTTGGTATAATACATTTATCCTGATATAGAAACAGAAACTTTAAGCAATTTCTTTGTTTAGGGAGATGCTTGGGAAGATAAAATATTCTATAGATTTATGACTTGCCTAATGGTCTTATTCCAATTACTTAGTGTCCTCATTTGTCTGAGGCTAGAAACACTATTCTCTTCCCAGTACTGCCAAGGCAGGCAATCTCTAATGTGTTGATATTTTTAATCCTGAACTACTTCTTTTCCTTAATCCATATAGGGGCTTCATCCTCTTAACATGAGAAGTTTTCCTCTTTTAGCAATTCCTGTCTCAGTAGAACAATTGGGTCTATTTTGTAAATGACCTAAGAACTGTTGTCTGTTTCTGTTTCCCCAAAAGGTCTAGGACATTTCTAAATGTTCGGAGAACTACTGGGTATTTACGCTTGTATGGTTGTATCCCAGAACTGCTGTTTTAGGTTTTTGGTTGCTTTCCCCTCCCCCCCTCCTTTTTGTTTTTGGTGAAGATTGCCTGTGGAAGCTCTTCAGGAGAGAACTGCAAAACCTCACCAAATCCTTACAAAATCATAACTGTCATGGGGTGTGTATTTGGTTAAAATAAGAGAGCTGTGCAGTGATCAGTCAACATCATAATTGAAACCTGCTGTTATTAATATGATAGCTTTTTCTTTGTCAGGCTAGTAAATATAGTAGCAGAATGTAACTTAAAGGTTAGCTTACTGTCTTTCATGTAGTTTGGGGGATGAATTCCAGCCTATAAATCTAAACATATTATACACAATGTGATGTATGAAGGATAAGGGAATGAAGCCCCTTTAGTATACACTTAGATATAAGGAAACAGCAGAAAAGAACTGGGGAGGATTTAGTTTACATGAACTAGAGGTAAGAAAATGAAAACTCATTGATGCATATTCTGCAAATGTTTCGTACTTAATTCTGCCAGTTTTTGTTATGTTTGTCTGTGATTTCCACCCACAAGACAAAGATAAAGCCGCTGTTCTAATTGTTATGAATAATTTACCTCTTAGCTTCAAAAGCACCAATATTTGTACTTTAGGGGAAAAAAAAAAAAGGAAAAAATGAACTTTAAAGAAATGGTAAGCAGAATGCTTTCACAGTCCTTATGATGAAACATTCCCTGTTTGTTGCCCATATGACAGCTCTGGCAACATTATAAATCTTTCTAACCTTCCTCTTCCAATTTAGCTATACTCGTGGGGATATATGTTGAGGGCATCTCAAGCATAAAGAAAACAAAGATGCTGAGATATAAAACAAATATGACAACAAGAATTTTTAACCTGTGTGGGTTTGGAAAGGGTTTATACTGTAAGTCAAAGGGAAATTCCTTTGTGCCTCTCTGCTGTTTAAGAAATTTACCTATGTTTTTTTCTCAGTGCCAAGACTGTTCTATTCGGTTTCTCAACTTTTATATTCTAGAAATCCATGGATTAGCTGGCTATTTAAGAAATTCAAAATATTGTACATGTTGGCAATATAGACTCTCAAAGTATTTGGCAATTCGATTTATGTGCTAGTGTAGCAATAGAGAAGAATTTCAGTCTCATCACTTTCATTATGGAGCATCAGGAAAAGCTATGGAAATAGCATATAAGCTCCTGTCAGCCAGGAGTAGTCACCCTTTCTTTGTATTTAACTGCAGCCATACTGGTTAGCCTGCAAGGATGCTTAAGTCATCGTTTACGACTTGATGCTGGACTTATAGAAATGAGAAGGTTTTTTGGTTGTAGGAGGTAAAGAAGTCTTAAAATAGATACAGGAACAAAGTGAAATAGAACTCGAAGTGAAGAAAGAAACTATCCTCCACTCCCCATGATGAGGCAAAAGAAAGAAATAAATGCACCAATTAATAAATTAATAAAAGTGCATAATGTGACCAAAAAAAGGTGTTTTCCTTATATATTATTTAAATGACTTCGTAAAAGAAAAAAGTCTCATTAACTGGTAATGAAATGGGACAAGGGCAGTCCTGCTGTCACAGCACATATCATCCCCTTTCAGTTTTTAGTTTATTGCTTGCTGTTCAGGATTTGTTTACTTTGAATTTTAAAATTAAATTAATGAGTAACAGTAAAAAATTAGATGTTATTTTTGGTCAGAATAATAAAAGTGAAGTTTGAAACAGCCTCCCATATGGTGATGCAAGCACAAACAAAGGAACAGAAAAAGGCTTCAAAGGCTCTGTAACTCATGGAGCAAAGGAAGTAGTGTATTTGTTGATGCTTCTCCTTTGCTCACAGAAACTCTTCTGTATATATACCTCATAATTAGGGCTTCGTGTGCCTGTGGGGAGGGTACACAGCCAGGGAGCAGCCTTTATGCACAGCATGCTACCCTAGCAACCTGATAGATTTCCAGCAAAATTTGTGTGGGAGTTAATGCTGATCTTTGCAGAGTTAACCCATTTTTGGAGAGAGAAGTATGCACAGCTGTTACAGACTAGTCAGCACAGTTTGCCTTCTGAAATCTATAGGAAAAGAACTTAGTCAGTATGTTCATATTTGGATATGTACCTGGAATTTCCTTGCTCATCTACCAAATCCGTTTGTGAAGAGAAATGTGGCATCAGCTCACTAGCTGTGCTCCTGATGTCTCTTAAGTTTGGCATTTATTTGTCACCTAAGCATGATATGAGTTTTGAGTCTGTATTTTGCTCAGTTATACCAGAATAGCCTTTATGAAGGTGAAATTACCATCTGAAGCTGAGTTATGTCAGTTCTAGCCAGAGCTCTAGGACTAATATAAGAGAAAATGTAAATGAATACAAAAGTGAGTGAGAAAGGGATGAGGAGAGGAATTGTTGAGTTCCACTGAAAACTCCAACATCAATAGGTCTTTGGGATCAGAATGTTTATATCTCTCATCCTTGCATTTTCCACAAGTCAGGGCTAGAAAAACATTATTACTACAGAGTGAAGAGCATATATGTAACTTGTGGCTCTGTTAATCTCATGCAGTATTTTAAGAGCATAGAGAAGAATATCCCTTTTGGGTGTGCAGAGAGTGGGGAAATTGCCTAACGGTCAAGTGTGAAAGAGTAAGGCTGTGGAAGAGACAGATTTCTGAATCTCTAACAGGCTGTAGGGACTATTTGCAGCTTGTATAATTGAATTTTGAACCATTGGAAGAAGAATTTATGTGCACAATTTCTGCTGTTTTCCATCCCCGGAGGAAAACTTCACTGCATCACAGTCTACCCAGTCATCTGATATCCTCATTACTCAGCAGAAAAACAGATCTGTGTGATAGGAAGTGTATGTTTGCATGAAGTCTCTATGACATAAAGCTGGAAAAATTCTGATTTTAGCTGTCAATTTTATTGTTAAGGTAATGAAGAGACCTTTGCCTTTCATGATAAAGTGCAAAGCTAAGGGAGTCACATACCACAGGGAACTAAGATTCCAGCTTTACTAAACTTCAGTGGGTTTGTCAGAAGTAGAGAGCCTCTCACTGAAAGTTTTGTCTTTCCTTTTATTAGCACATGAAACCTTAAAATGCTGTCAGTGCTTTCCTGTTAGGACTGCTGAATAGTTTCCTTGGATTTACTAATACAATCGAAGTGAAAATTCTTGAAAAAAATCTGGCCTAATAGCCTCTGCTATTTTCACTGAGAAAGGTTGAAATCAGTTTATACATTAAGCTTGTTTGGACTTCCAAACCCTTTTTGTCTGACAATTGACTTCCTAGTACTCGTTAGAACAGTAGGGCAGAATATTAAAATCTGAATGGGTTGAAGGGGAGTGGACTAGTCTGTGAGAAGTTTTTTGTACATCTTCCTCATGTTCTCGGATACCCAACTCTTCTCCTCACACAAGAGTTACACAGATGTCCACATAACTGATGTGTAAAGGACTGCTCATTTGGCCAAAACCAAAATGAAACAGAGGACGAAGAGTCCTTGTGATGTACTAGTCTGCCACAGTGCATCTCCGTTGTGCTTAGAGAAGCCTAAGTTATTGTGTCTCTGATGCTGCACTGGAAAAGAGGTAATATTATATAATTTTAAGCCAAAAATGCTGTAAGTAACACAGTAGAATTTCAGTTGTTTTGTAGTATATGAACCACAATTTTATATTACCCACAGGGAAGTGTGAGATTGGTTTGAACTATTAAAATCAGCTTTATAGACAAATACATCTTTCTTTATTATCTAGTTCCCTACCAGTCTTTCTACCCACTTTGAAATGTTATATTGATGCCCTTCAACACTACTATATATTTTATCATTTTCATCAATAAAATCAATAGCTTTGCTGAAATCCCTGCTATAACTGAAGGACCACTTTTGGAATAGAAAGAAGGAAGGCTTTACAAGGTTCTCTTAAGATGTCTGTCTGGATTTTCTGGTTCCACTGTGGGGTATTATTCGTAGAATTCATAAAAATATCCTATCACTTAGACTACACTACAATGGAAACATAACATTAAATTTTTATTTTGCACCTTAAATACCTAAAATTAGCATTTAAAGTGACATTTTTATCTTCTAAATTTGAAACTTCCATGAATAAGTTTGAAATGAATTTCATACTACTGGAGGGAGACCTTTCATGTGGTATTCATCAGTTGCTATTCTTGTTCAAAACACTAGTGAATAAGAATGTAATCATTGTGATTTAAACTAGTTCTGTCCCCTTGAAAACAACACATTAAAATAAGAAACTATTCATCCCACACATGGATAAGTTCACCACGCAAACAAGGAAGATACAATTAATCTTTTCCCTCTTCATCACGATTTATACAATCAGGTTTAAATTAATTTCCTTTTTTTCAAAATTAGGACAGATATCTTAATAATATAAAGTTAATTCTGTATGTTTGTGAACTGGACATCTATATGTTTGTTCACATTAGACTTAAAGTCTTCCATGCCTGCAGTAATTAATATATATAAAGAGAATTTTTTGCTACTTGTCAAAGAGGGTCTAGCAGCCCCAAATCCCTTCTGGCTCAAAGTTTGTGCTGGTATGATATCAGGATATGTCATACGACCCTGAACTGAATTATTCCTCATATATTCTATCATTATAGCCAAATTTTCACCAGAGTTGTTGTTCCATTTCTCATATATACCCTTAGGACAGACTGCTGTACCTCTTTCCTGGTCCATACTATCTTAAGAAGTTGATTTCTGAGCCCAAACTTTGACAAAAGCTTTCTGTATTTTGCAAACACCAGTAATAACCACTAAAATTCATTAATTACCACTATGGCAATGGCAGTTGTATGCCCATGCTTTTCCACTGACTCCCATTCAAATTCCAAATATTTTAAAAGCTTTTCAAACATTCGTCTATCTTCATTTGCTTTTCTTCTCATCCAGTTCCTCCAACACCTGCCCCATCCTTCCTACAGAGTCGTGCCTGCTGAAGTGAAAATATGTTCTTTTGCAGAGTTCTGTGAAGCAGCCTACTTGCATTTTTCCTTCTGATCTAGCCTTAATTGCCTTTCTAAACGTAAAAACTTCATTCTTTTAATTTTTTTTTTATATTTCGTTTTAAATGAAATTTCTTTACACACATTTTCTTTCTGTAATGCTGTTACAGGGTTATATTACATTACACATACTCCTGTCTGCTTTGCTATTCTAATACATATATTTTTAATGGTGCAGAAAAGACATGTGGTACAAACCGGGCTACCTTTGGTTTGCCTCTGTCTTTGTATTCTAGTATGGCTGGACTTATTTAAGTGTATAGTAAATACTTACAATGCTATCTATTCTTCTATTCTGCATGGATACAGGAGTTTGCGTGACACAGTGTGTATCATCTTTTGGCATGAGTGTGTCCGCTGTGTCAGCAGTGCGTGTGCTTTTACCTTTGTTCATGTCTTTTCAAACTTACGCTTCATAAGTCAATATTGTAACGGGAGAAGAGATAATGGCATAGAGTTTGAGAGCACTTTAGGGCACTGAATAAATCACTGAAACACTTCAGCCAAGGCTGCTGATGCAACTGAACAAAATTAATGAATCTGCCCCTCTTCTTTGCTCTGGTGAAACCCCCCCTGGAGTACGGAGTCCAGCTCTGAGGTCCCCAGCACAGGAAGGACATTGACATGTTGGATCAAGTCCAAAGGTGGGCCCTAAAGTTGATCAGAGATTTAGAATGAAGTGGTAGCTTTATGTACAGCATGATTCTGTGGACAGAAAAACAGGAGTAAAAGCATTTAAGATTGATCCAGTTTGCTTTTTCAGTTGTATCTAGCTAGTAAAATTTTTGTCATACATATATGGCCACTATAAAAGAATCATGAATACCTTTTCCATACTTTCTTGGCAGGCATTTGCAGCAAACTTGTCAGGTTTCCTGCAGGACCTGTTTTCTCTAAAATTGGTGTGTTGCTTCACTGTATTGCAGATACTTTTTCAGAGTGACATCTTTCTCCTTGCCCATGCGTACTTTTGTTCAAATTATGTACTACACGTCTCATTTTACACAGAATGGAGATCAGGGTATCCCTGTCGTAAGACATTTGAAATTCTTCATGCAATCTGCTCTATGAAAGAACATACTGTGAACTGGAGAGATCGCCCTGTAGTGCATCTTTCAGCTGGTGGCATGCTTCCCTGTTGTTAGGAAGGCTGACAGTTCTTGCCCTAAATCAAGATTTGTTCTTCTGCTGAATAATGACACTATGCAGTACTTTGGATATGTGGCTCGCTTAGAACTGAGGTAATCTTTTCTGTGACAGGTTATGTAAATGCAGTTGGCTTATGTTGTTTTTTCAGAAGTTACTGAAACCATGGTGTTTTTATAAAAGTTGATATAGTTTGTAGTTAGTTCTTACTTTTTGTTGTTTATTTTTTCCCCCTAGTTGCATTCCAAAATCTGTTACCATCTGAGTGCTTATTGAGAATATAGATCTTATTGTCTGGGCTACTTTGCATCCTGTGTACACCATCAATATCAAAGATACTGTTTTTCAGCATGTTATTTCCAGGATAGAAAGAGACAGTGTATACCGGTATTTTTTTCATATGACAAAGTAGTGTGATTATACTCTTGATTATTAGAGAATGTTTCAATAAAAATAATCATATTTAGTATTATCAAATTCATAATTAATCTTCTGTTAAAATTATTTTCTGTGTGAAGATTTCTATAATGGTCTGAAGTCTCATCAGCTTCTTATACTGTTTTTATTCTAGGGTTTTCATACATGTTTAAGTCTTTTAAGCATTACATTGCCAATGATGTATGTGCATCTGATTGTTAATGCTTCTGCTGGCACCAAGAAGAATGCAGAATCTTTTCCTTAAAGAGACTCCATAAAGAGAGAACACACAGGCAGCTGTTGTTAGATAATGTGATCTTCACTGACTTTAAGCAGACATTTAGATCCACATAGAGAGGAACAGGCCTGCAAGGTCAGTTGCATCCAGAAAAACAAAATTGTCATTTATGTTTCTTTTAGTGTGTTATTATTTCCGCTACACTCTGCTTACAGATCTGAGACAATCACTGCCCTTCTCACTAGTGAGTAATTGCAAGAAAAATTTAAAAGCTGAAAGAAATAGCTATGGTACTTAATTTGGGGTTGAGATAATCCAAGATAAAAATCTAATAACTTAGATTTTAAAAAAAACAAAAAGGAAAATAAGCTTTTTTTTTTTTTTTAGCCTCTCAAAGAGAGCAGTAAAATATAGCCATGTCAGCAGAAAGTGCCTGTTTGGTGTATTGGATTTACGTGTTTTCCATTGACTTGACTTCAACAGTATGAGGCCTACATGTTTCCTTAAGGAAAATGGTATTAAACCCCATTTTCTACTTTATCAAACCCTTACCTTTTTGGTTATTGCATTATATGCTTAAATCTGTGTATAGCTCAGTTGGCTTCCGTGTGGCTGTTCACTTTCTGAGAATTTAGTACATGTGCAATGCTGGGTCCCTGTTTTTTGTTTTTATAGACTCTTCATGGATTAACAAGGAGATGACTTACCTGTTTTCTCAAATTTGGTAAACCTTCCCACACAAAATTATCCTAACTGCTATAAATTTTATCATACTTTAGATTAGAAAATTAAAAAGATGTTAATAAGTAATAAATTAATAATGCAAGGTTCACAAAAGCAAGTAAAATAATGAAAATTAATTGCAGTGTTGTGAAAGCAAAAACCTGCTTTATATTATTATTTACGTATTTATATTACGTAAATAATTTTGCCTTTTAAGCATTAAGTGAATGTTGAGTGAGGAATTTTTTTTCCATGGGGATGACATTAAAATGTAACCTCATTTAAAATACTGCTTGTCTAAAATGCAGTTGATTTTTTTCATCAAATGACAGGGAAAATCTTCCAGATCTTCTAAAGGATATAACCTGCAGACTGGCCTGGACTAATGATGTGGATTTCAGCACCAGTTAGAGATGTATGGTTCTATAGTAATAGACATGCAGATATTTTACGAACATATAAACTATGATGCTTAATGGCACATCTTGATTTCAAGGATATCACGAGCTGCTGAAATGTTGCAAAGCGTTCAACAAAGACGAAATCAAAACTTTATTTTACATATACCGAGAACATGTTTTATTGAGTACAGGTTGATCTTCTTGCAGCTTTCTCTTCCTCTGTAACTTGAAGAAAAAAAAATCTTCTTACGGTACCAGTTCTTGTGTCCTGCTCATTAAAGATCTTTTCATTTATTTTATCCTTCACTGCTCAGTTTATGTTTGAAATGCAGTTGAATTCTCATCTAGTCCCTTCTTTTTTGATAATAATAATAATACTACTCCATTTTTTATTTTTTCTACAGCATCCTTTGCTCAGCTAAGATTTTCTCTTTTACAATATTGGGCTTTTATTTGAAAACAGACACCTTGCAGTTGATTATGTTTGTCATAGTAAAAATGGTTTTGGTTCATTTTGTGGTTTTTTTCTTCTTTTTTTGCAATGTGAAGGTGAGACATATTTTCAATATATAAAATTTGTTTTCAAAATACATGTGTAGGCTAAAAATTATTTGAATGTATACTGTTTATGAAGAATTTCTGTAAAATATATAATACAATATTTCAGTAAACTTAAAAGCTTTTTAGTCATGGATTCCTATTTTCTCAGGATTTTTGTTCCTGCTTTCTTTCCAGAGAACTAAGGAAAAATGTTTTTAAAGTATGAAAAATGAAACAAAAAAATTTTACATGCAGTCAAAATGAATGAAAGTAATTTCAGAATATATTTAGAGAACTACCTACTCATATAATAACCAGATTTAAGACTCACTAGGAATAAATAAAAATTATAAACATATTCAACAGCTGTTTCTTAGTTACTTTGCATCTTCTTTCTCATATTTTAAATTCTTTTTTTACCTTTCTGTCCTTATCTTGTATTCTACATTTTTAAATTTTTCATGTCATATTTACTTGACATTCAAGGAGCAGTTTCAACAAGCTCTTTTGACATCTTTTAATATAATTTAAGCAAAACCCTTTTGAATATAGAGGGTGTTTTGGGGGTGTGGAAGGTATTTTAAATAAATAGCAACATAGGTTTAATTTTCATCTTGTTAGGTGGGTGAGATGACATTCACTAGTTAATATGCAGATTTCTAGTTGTCAGGATTCTACTAACAAAACAGACAAGGAAACATGAATCCTAAATACCTGATATTCCATTCACTTGGGCTAATAGAATTATTACAAAGCTATATAAATTTTAATAAAACCCCACGAGATTTAATATAAGATTAAAATAGGATTTATACGGATTTAAATAATAAAATATAATATTTAAATAATAGAATTTTTAGCCTTTTTCGATGTTAATAAATCACATATTCACTGTTGTACTCTGTCTGGATGGTAGCAGACATAGCCAAAATAGTCAAAACGATAAGTATCTTTATTTACAGATGAATGAGGAACACCTGTAGACAGCTGCAGAGAGTTTCATAAAGGACAATGTTCCAAGAGAACATTAGATTATGTTCTACAGACACAAGAATTATATGAATTGTCATAGGATAATTTGTTGATCTACATTTTCACATACATGTTTAAAAGACATTTTAAAACCTATGTTTAAATCCTTGTTACCTCCTTATCCTGGCTAATTCTTTCATTCAGTGTAAAATTCAATGAGCTCACTTTTATCATTTTTCTTGATTCAGAAGTATTCAGTCATAGACCACAGCTATTACTGTAGACATATTAAAAACAAGTGTCTTGTGAGCAATGAAGACATTTAGCACTGAGAAATAAGAACCATAACCTAATAATTTTTCTAATAAAGTTATCACTAACACTTGGCGTGGATTAGAAAAAATCAAAAGATACAAAACATTAAACAAACCTTTTAAGACAAATTCTGCTAGTTTTCTAATAGTTGGGTCTTTTTTCCCACCAATATGTCTTGTCTTAATCTTAAAACAGGCATTCTTTATGTTTCATAAATGTATGTAGAGGTCTTTCCTGAAGAAGTTTTTCAGCTAAAACAGGTGTTATTATTAGGCTTTATGTGTAGACCTCCATTCAGTTTAAAGAGTCTAAGTCGCTTTTGGGTCATTACAAAAAGGTATTAGAATGTACGGTTTGGTTTGCGATTTATAAATCAAAGTTGTGTGTGAACAAGTATGAATAAATTCTGACTGCACTTAAGGCCCAGAACTGAATTAAGTTAATTCAATAGCTTAAGAATTCTATTAAAAATTATTCATTTCCCCAGCCCAGCAAATGGATAGGATATGATGGGGAGAATAATGCAGATTTTTATGGTAATGGTGAATACATCAGCCTCTGGTTTACAATATAGTGCTCCATCTAATATATGTTTAAAAAGAAGTATAGCGGTATACACATTTTGACTGGAAGACTTGTAATGTACCTTTTAATACAGCAACACATCAGTATCCATTGGAAATTGGTTTTAATTGGAAAGATAATTCAACTCTTAGCAGTAAAAATGCCTTTTATTATTATTTTATCGGAGATTGGAAATCTGACTGAATTTCCCTGTAAAACTAATCAGGAATACAAAGGAATAGTTCATGATAGCAATTTCACTCATTTTTGGACTTTAATATTTTAATATTTGTTTCTTTGTATTTTTTTTTTAATAGCTATAGATTTCACCCTCACAACTAACTTTTCTAAAAGAGATGCTTTTTTCCTGTGCTCTTGGCTTGCCTTAGCCCTAAGAATTCCATAAGGGAGTCGAGTGTAACATCAGGGGGAGTATTTAACTGTAGTTTCAAGAATTTTTATAATTGGCATTCTAAAATGGAATTTTTAAATGTAAACCATATATTGATTATACACCAGTTAATACACCCATCTTCAAAAATCGTTAGCATTCTCCATAAACATTATTTCAAACTCTGTATAGCCAAATCCTACATTTCAGCATTGCAGATCAATCCTTGACCTTAAAATCTTGTCTGTAAAGAGCCTTTCATGGGTAAGGGCAGTTTCTTTCAGCAATACATGCCCGTTAGACTAGCATTTTGCCATAATTGTTACTGATTTCCACAGAGTGATAGATCAAGTTCCTTTGTCAGGATGTTGATTCAGTGGTGTAGATTTGGAATTGTATTGGCCTCATGATGATGTGGGGATGGAGGATGTGAGGAATAAATTCTTATGTGTGATGGTAATATAAGAGTTTCCCCTTGTTCAAATGTAATTTAAATAGACAAAAATAGAATTCTGTGCATTTTTTAACAAGGACAAATGAAATGATTCATCTGCAAATTGCATGTCCCCAAAGTAACTGAAGAAAGAATCTATATTCTATGAATAAATCGGTTCAATGTGGGTTACAAAGTCTTTCTTCTCAAAGGCAAATTGTTAAAATTTGAGAAAATTTTAACTGATGAGTCACATGATGACCAAATACTGAGTGGTGTTTTGTGAAATACTGCGTACATTCTTTTTTGCAAAATTCTTTATATGAACCCTGCAAATTTTCATTTCGTCTTCACTTGTCACTGTCCTTCGCTATGTCAGAGAGTTTTCCTGGCTAATTTTGGTCACTGGATGATTCTTGACGTGCACATTCCCTCTGAGATACCATCATCTGCAGTGGTTTGTGCAGCTAGAAGTCCACTTGATGTACTTTGCTTGGTGCTGCAGAGCAACGTGCGGGAGTTCTTCACACTGGTGTGGTGTTCCAGTATGCACTTTGAAAAATTGCATGCTAGTCAGCAATCCTGTGGTGTTAGTCACCTGCTCCTTCATTCATCACTGTTCAACTAAAAATGAAGTATTCATAGGCAACACAGTGACAAGGACATACAAAGACATATTTAAACAGAAGTGTGACACTAAGCATGCCTGTATATGCCTTATATTCTTATTAATTCCCAAGGTCAGTCGGATGAAGATTGAGCTCTTATGCCTTCTTATGCCTTAAATGCCAAATCTTCACTTTCATAGATTGCAGACTCGCACTTTCTTTTGTACATCACCTCCATCTTTGATGGTTATTCAGTTATCCCTCTCATTCTTCATTTTCCAAACGTCTCTACAAAAATTAAATCAATAGGTTATAACATGACCAGATTTAATTTTGGAGAATATTATGCCTTTATCAAAAAAGGCAATTAGGTGGTTTCAAGCATTTTGAATAAGCTAACTTGGAATGAAACTTCATTAGAACAGAGAAAACAGAAAAGCAAAAATGTAATCAAAATTTTTTTATCTAAATTATTTGGTATTTTTATCTGACAGCATTTCCAAGAACAGGAAGGAAAAATAGTCTCATAGACTAGTGAGTTTATTGTTATTTTTACTATGCATAATGAGACAGGGATGGCAGCTATTTTCAGCTAATTCAGTGAAGACCTATTTACTTTCCAAACTACTTCATAGTGGTGAGAGAGAGTATTTCTCTCGTGATATTTTTTCTTGTGGCCCTTGCTCTGAAGTGCTTTTGTTCTTTCGCGTACATACTGAAGCAAGCAGCTGTTTTCGACTCTTTAGCAACTGTGATTGAAATATTATTTTACAGGAAAGCAGAAGAGATTCCCTTCCCATGGAATGAAAAGTGAAGTTTGTACATTTTAACTGTCTTGAGGGACTATTTCCAGTTCTTTCTTCTCTGTCTCGTTGTAGTAACGATTTAATGTTATAATAACACAATGCAATATGACAACCGTAAAGTCTTAACAACAGGCTTTATTGTGATCCTTCTCTATGGCTACATAGTTGGGAAGTGAAGATAAAACTGTGACGGCCTTATCTGTGTTTCAAATCTTCATGGAGGATGGATATTTACTGATTTTTATACAGCTTTTATGTCAGTTAAATTATTTTATATAGAAGCATGATGTTTTTTCCCAGTGGAGTTGTACAGCATTAACATGCCAGCAGTTATATCAGCTTGCAATAACTGCTTTGGTGAGCCACAGGAAAAGATATTGTCCCTTTCCTTACAGCTGTAAGGAAACCTCAACTAGATCTGATTTCTAATACTAGTATATTTGCATCTACAATCTAGATAAGCATGGCTTTAAGTACACAGGTATTATTAAAGGGGTCAAGTTTTGTGTATGATCAAAACCAGAGTCTTCTGTCAGGAAGGAGAATCTTCACCCATAACTGTGCCACAGCATCTCTCTGACAGAAGAGCTCGCTCCATGAAGGTGCACTTTGGAAGCAACCAGTGCATCCTCAGAAACAGAGTTCTGCTCCCTCTATTTTTTTTGAGTTCTGATAATATATATGATTTTTCACACCCCTCTGGCCTGATCTAAAGGCTGAGCGAAAATGGAGCCCTGAACATTGTCTTTCTGTGACTAGCTTAGAATGATGATAAATTACTTCACCCTGATTCAATTCATCTAGAAATTGATAATAAGATAGCTCTCATTTTAATTAAAACCACTTCATTTTTTCTTTTTTTTCCCCAAATCTATTAAGAAAACAAGGAAGATGGGATTTCTGTTGTGAAGATGTATGCATTAATATATTTAAGAAAATATCTTTAAAAATTTTCTCCTTGCTTCTAAGCAACCTAGATAGCCTTACAGCCTGTTTCCTAAATAATCCCCTGACCTGAACAACTGTATTAGTAAAGCAGTGCATGGAGACCTTTTAAAATTTGCTTGTCTTTATATAAAGCATATATTTGTGGAAGTCAGTATCATACTGAAGTGCCAGTTAAATCTCAGTGAGGAACTTCAGTATTTTGCAGAGGGTGAGGCTTGTTCACTGTATACAACTCCTGGTATCTCAGAAGTGGCAATAAATCATCAGAGCCATTTCTATAGCCTGGTAATATTTTCCAGACGAAGCAAGATCTCCTCCACAGTCTTTCTATGTAATCCACATGCAGAAAATGACAAACAAAAGCAGATGGCAACCTCTCCTACTTTCCTGGAGCCACAAGCTGGAGTAAACCAGGCATGCTGTCTTAATGCTACACCTTTTGGCAGACAGTAGAAACATTGCTTAGCCTGTATATATGACAGAGTTATAACAGAAATCTGTCCAGTTGAAAGAATATTTGATGTGGCAATCATGGGGAGTGCAGAACTTTTCTTATTCTCTGGCATGTCTATTTTCTCTTTAGTTGACACAAACAAGTGAAAAAACCCAAACAAACTATTTGATATACCTTCTGTTTCTCTGAGCCTTGCTGAATCAGAGCCTTACTCAAAAACCCATGAGTAGATCAGTCCTGTAGAAATATATAATTATTGAAACAACAATATTGATTAACAAAATCTTAATAAAGCTTTTTTTCAATGAAGAATCTTCAATAGGAAACTTCAAAGGGTGAAATGATACCTGTACAGAATCTATTAATTACTGCAGTATTACAAACATGTCTGGAGTGAAAAGCATCTACTGTTCTAGTACTACTTAACAGATTTAAGAGTAAAGTGTGAGTGAGAGTATAGCATGCCGTAGTATTTTTAATGGGAAATAATGTGAACTGTGGTTAGCATACTGAATAAGAGCATAATATTCCTCATAGTACTCCTCATGCACCCTTCATTGCTTGTCCACATAAATGAAAGAAAATACAAAGGAGTGCATTCTCAGCATCGGTGGTTTTTGACATGAGTCTCTGTTCACATGAGTACCCCCATTGACTTAATGGGTCTTTTCATGTCAGAAAAAAGATTTCTCATGTGACCATGGTTTGCAGGGTTCCTCTCAGGTTCTAAAAGAGGCCTTTATGGCAATTAAAATCGCGAAGTAAGTGAATTATAGGTTGTTTCTTACTACTCAAGCCTTTGATTTCAATGATTTGGTAATCTGAGCCAGGTTGAAACTAATTACTTGAGGCTTATTTAGCTCAAAAATGTCTAAGTGGTAAAGAATGCCCATGAATACAAGCGACTGAGCTCTTTGAAAATGCACTTGCCCTCATCTTCCTTATAAATGAGATTCAGGTGTAATTATTGTTTCCTAATACAATTAATCTTTATGATGAATGACACACATTAATGGACAGAGAATAATTTCTAATTAACTTTTTTCTTGTAGTGGTTCTGTGTTTTTGAAGGTTTGAAGCACGGCAGGAAGTACAAAAAGTTACGTTATTCAGGGATATCCCACAGAAACGCTCGATTAATAGTGTAAAGACAAAAGGAAGAATGGGGGTCATAACCTGCGTGTTCCAGAGGACTACTTATGAGGTTTCTGAGGTTTCTGAGCTGGCGCCTGATGTTCAGCTTGTATTAAGTAGCAAATTAAGAGAACAGTATAATGGTAAATTATACAAAAATTTACTTTGAAACATTTCTTCATTTAATAATAAAGCTGTGAACTTTTGGTAAGTTTTAAGGACGTAAAATTAATACTTCAGAAACCCACTCTAACTCTTGATTTCCAAGATTTGGGTTTATGGATCTAACTCATCAAATTAACACTGTTCTGAAAGTCAGCATCAATGGAAGCCAACAGAAAGACTCCACAGATTTAGTGGGCTTTTTATTAGACACTTATTTCCCTAACAATCTTTACTTATTAAGCCCTTTGGTAGTAAAACAAAGATCCCATTAGCAGCATTGCAATTTCAAAGAGTGCTAAGTTAGTTAGCTATTCTTGTGTCTGGCATTTGTTAGCTTGCTTTTTTCTCAAGTAGTGACTCAACCCAGAGTCAAGCTCATATTCACATAATGGAATGAGGGAGAGGGATCAAATTTTTTTTTTGTCCTTAAAACCAACAAATATGCAACTGCAATATTCTCTCTGGTAGATTAGGACACACTTTATGTTATTTTGGAGAATTGATAGCAATACTTTGCTTTGAAAGAAATGTTAGGAAAATGTCTACTAAAATTTTATTTTGCAGTAGGTTTTTAGAGGATTTTGTGTGTCTAAATACTTAAACATACCTCGTTGGTTATATTTAGCATTTGACTCCTATCTGGAATTAGTGATAAAATTTTGGTAAGCAGAATTTTAAACTGCAAATGCTATGTGGGACTGAAACAGATTTTTATCTGTGTATAATGTGACCAGCTAGAGTGCTTCTCGCTGTAACACAGGCATGATATGAAGATTTCGTAATCTTAGCGTTTCTGGAGATTTCAAAGTCTTAGTGGTTCTGGACTGACTCCCAGTCTTAGGAGAGAAGCTGATCAACACTTTGCCAGTGGTAACAGAAGCCTTTAATCAGAGTCTGGAAAATTAATTCTCTGTAAAAGCATCTGGATGCTTTTCCTGACTTGTATCCATCTTCTTTTGCAGTGCTTTATGTTTTACTTGTGGACTCTATCATAAACTGAAGTTAAAAAAGGAAAAGCTAAAGCAAACTTGCTGCCATCAGCAGAAGACAGCAGATGCCTTAGTGGGAAATGAGTTGCAAACTGAAAATTAATACAATGAGTGGTACAGCTACAACATGTGGAATATAGAGTGAATTACAATGGGGAAATTGCTCTTTCTACTGAGCAAGCTTTTTGCCATATTTTTATTCATGCATTTGATAACACTGTTATCCTAACATTGTTCTGCCTATAAGGCTTTTCCAACCGTAATATACAAGAGCTTTGTTTTTTCCTTCACTGTGATGACTCTGTCCTTTGGTATTTTTCATAGCTTGACATGAGGCAGTAATGGTTCTATTAGCTGCACTGTATCTGCTGAGCTTGCTGTTTTCAGGGAGCATGTCATCACCAGTGCCTTTCTGCAGCTTCCTTATTAGCATGTGCCCTTTACTGACTCTGCAGGAGCTATCACCTAGAATTAAATATTTTCTGCTAGACCTGTCCTTACTCTGTGCAAAAATGATTACAATCCATTACGCCACCCTTTTGCTGACAGGCAGATACCACTGAGATTGCAATAAAATTGCTCCACATTTAAATATGACACTGGCTTGCTGCACTGAGTATTTTGATAAAAGGAAATGTTGGGAAAAATCCTTTCAGTTCACTAATTCATGAGGAAATTTTGAGAAGAAAAATGTGGATACTTATTAAAATTATTGTATCAGCTATGTTGTATAGTTGTGATAAACATAAAAATGGAAAAGATAAACATTTTTACTTCATTAGGATTGCTAATAAGGTGTAGAATAGCACACACATTATGAATGTACAAATACTGTAATGGAAAACAAAAGCTTTGAAATTATTCATACTTAATTTTTCCTTCGATACAAAAGACAAATGAAGTAATATTCAGCATTTCATAGTGCAAGGTCTTTACATGTCAAAAAAATCCTATGTGCAGCCTGTTCTTAAGCTTTTTCAATGGAGAAAAGTGAAACACCATCGTTGTCATTATTGATTTGAACATAAGGATCTTTTTTTTTTTTTTTTTTTTACATATTTGTCTTCCTTTCAAACCCTGTTCCAACAGAACCTCAAGGGTGTCATTGTACAGTTACCTTTATTTTTAGCAAGATACCACCTCCAGCATTGTAGAAGATTTTGATGTGAGCTTCTCCCGGTGGGTGTAA
This sequence comes from Oreocharis arfaki, assembly GCA_013398015.1. NCBI lineage: Eukaryota > Metazoa > Chordata > Aves > Passeriformes > Paramythiidae > Oreocharis > Oreocharis arfaki. The sequence continues at coordinate 132,397 of VZRR01002468.1, read as the reverse complement.
TGCTCTTGCTGCATCTTCTTTGACGCTGGAAGAAATCGTTGCTGTGAGCATAAGAGAAGGCAGCTAAGCTCCCCCAAAGTGGGTGCTTTCTGTTTGGCTATTTTACTTCCCAGAATGTTGTTCCAAAAGTAAAATACTTGAACTTAAAGCCTCTTACATCACTAGACTGCCTTATAGACAGGGCTATTCTTACATGGCACAGTAAAATCCTTTTTGTATGTGAAACCCTAAGGACCTTTTTTGTAATTCTGACACTCGTTGCTTGTATGAGCACGTTGCTTTGCCTTATCTACATCTCCCACTAGCCTTAACAATTTTAACTGTGATCAGACTCAGTCCTTCTATTTCAGAAGAATGGAACTTTATAGATGCAGTAAGGAAAACTCCCTTGGAAGAGTTTACTATATAAATGTATCAGTACATTCCTAACCTATATTTTGTAAGATGTTTTACGTTTTTAGCCTTGAGGGCTGTCTTTCTTTGGCATCCAGCTGTTTTTTTCATGTTTTACACATGAACCTGCATGCACCACAAGGAAAGATAAATCACTGTCATATTAAAATTTGTGTCCCTGCTTCATGAAAATCATGTGCTTCATTTGCATGGGATGATCAGCTACAAAGAAATATGCTATGTAATATATCACTTCAAAATTAATATCCATTTTGGAGAACACCTGTCTCACTGTGACATTGCAGCTTGTGTATGAAGTGTCTGAAATCAAGAAAGGGATCAGTTTGAATAGGTCTTATAGCATTTGGCAATGTTTAAAGACTACCACAGCATTTTTGTATCTAAGAGTTAACAAAGTGCTATTTCAGAAATTTTCTGAATTGTAAAAGATGATTAAATGCATGTGTTTTCTGCCATCCCCTTTTGCATGTGAGGATTATCTGATGATTCACTGTATATTTCTTTATACTGTGCTTCTAACTTCTTCTTAGTAATACTTATTTTCCAAATTTTTCCTGAAACTTGATTTACTTCTTGTTGAAACCACAGAACTATTAACCTCTTTATATTATACTTACAATTAAAAGAACCATCAAAAATTCAGCCTGTATATTATTGTGTCTATTTTTCTGGATACACAGTGTGTTTCAAAGTTAGACCCTGCATCCTATACTCACATTTAAATCAAGCTGAAACTAGGGTGAAATTAAGCTAACCATGCCTAACCTGATTGGGTTGTGAAAATAAAGTTGACAGCAAGACTACATGAACTGCAACTATGGAATCTACAGCTTGAACTGATTCAAATGCGGCTTCCTCATAGGACTCACATCAGCGACCTGTACTGAATCAGGGTAGTCTGAATCAAAGACGGTTGATCAGCAATGTCTCATTAAATCAACATTAACAACTATCCTGGGACCACCCTCAAGCTCAGAAAGCTCCATTCTTCATAGGAGTGCCCAAAAGACTCTGAGGGACTGTTGTTACTGCCTACCTGTGAAATATAAGCCTCCTCTTTGACCACTGAATATGTATCACGTGTCTCTTGGTCAAATGGGAATATTGGGAATATTGGTGTGCAGTCTGTAAGGTCCTTCACCCATGGCACAGCATGAGATCTAGAATACATCAGTGCTGAAGTTCCTGCAAAAAGGCCATTAAACTCAAGGATTGCGTATGCAAACATTGTGTGTAATATACTTGAAAAGCCTTTTTGTACGAGCTAGGATTTCGTGCCCTTTGCAGAAAATAATCATCTAGATCCAGGGTCTGTATGAACAAGTCACTTGTGTGTGTACTGCTGTGAACACACACTAAAATGGAACTAACTCCCTGCAGGGAGGCACTGACAGAAGTTGGGACCTGCTTTCCTATTATGCTTTCTTGCAGCTACCAAATCCTGTCTTCCAAGTGTGTAAGAAGATATGTGTCTGTATTTATTTATATATTTTTCGCTGCACCTGTTTTGTAGACTGCTGCTCCCTGAAATACCAGTTACCTGTAGACCAGAGCTGGAGTAAGAATGCATTTGTGGAGACTGGTGTAAGCCCGGAAAGTGGGCATGTGTTATATCTTAGGTGTCAAATGATTTCTTTTGTTAGGAAAAGCAGTGAAATATGCTCGCCACATTGAACCACTGGAGAGAAATACTTTATTGAGATATTCTGGGAACCAGCACTGGTCGTAAGGACCTAAATCAGTGAGGCTTCAAGTTCTGGCTTCGCTGAAGGGAAAGCAGGGACAAAAGCTATAGCAACAAAAAACCCTGTGAGACTGGAACTAGGAATAATATTTGTAGCCAGTTTTCACACAGGAAATATGTAAGTATATGAATCCAGCATGACACAAGCACAGATGACTGTCCAAGTCAGGGAACTCCAACAGAGCTGTAAGTGCCTCCACCTATTTCTACAAAGCTGATAGCACATGGTGTATTTACTTGTTCCTGTGGTAGAGTAGATGCTCCGAATCAGAAATGGTTGACAAGTCTTGTCTTACATAGAAATTAATATTTTACCTCCAACTTTATGTTACTATTCACAGATCCATTAGTATTACAAACAGTCTTTTCAGATTCCTAAAGCACAGTCTTCCTGGAGAAGGAAGGATGCATCAGATATTCTCAAAATTAATTAAGAAGTGCCAACAGCTCTTCTGCCTTCATTCAGTCATCTGCTAAATTTCTCTACTTTTGATATCAAAACAAAAAGTTAGTCCAGACTAAAGCATTTCCTAGAAATTTACCGCTTCTACTTAAATGTGCGCGTTCATAGACAACGTGTTTATTATTTATGTTTCTACTTTTTATTTCTTAATGCAAAATGCAACAAAAGCTGAAAAAAAAGGACTTTCTGTATTTAATTTTGGTCTAGATATCTTGTACTTCGTGATGTGATGGTTGCTCCACTGATGCTAAGTTATTTAGAAGTGTTATATATATATATATATATATACATATGTGTACAATCATATGTATACACAAGCTAATAGATAGTTTTTGTATGTCTACCCATTTAGGTGATGTGATGATGATTGGAAGGTTCTGCCTTTTTTTTTAATTGTTTGTTTAATTCATACATATGGTACTTTGGGGGAAAAATCCAGGATCAGGAAGGTAGAATTTAGAAACAAGGAGTGATAAATCCAGTACAGTTTTAGATATTTAAATAATTTCATTAAAACTAGCAATTAAAGAAACTGTGATTCTGTTAGTTAGATGAGTTTTATCTTCAGTATCTGTTATATATGAATAAATAAAATGAGAATTGTATCAAAGTTCTTCTGCACGAGAGAAACTACCTTGCTTTCTAGTACACTCAATTGTTTAATATCCTTATCCTAACATCAGCAGTAGTGACATTCAACTACACAAAATTTTCCTGTACAGATGCATCCCTAACCAAAGGTTTACAAACCCCCATCAGTTACCGACAAAAATTTCAGATGGCATGCTTGTAATGCCACATTTAGAATTAGCAAGATCATTTTCTATTTAAATTTTCTGAGTGCTATGGAGATTCAACTCATCAATCCATTATTTTCTTTTTGTATTTAGCTGTATTGACCTTACAGCACAGAAAATTTGCCCTTCTGTCCAAGAAATGTGAAGCAGACATTGTGATTTTTCTTCATATTTTTAGGAAACTTACAACAATAATGCCTAACCAGGAGATACTTTTCTACATTACCCTAAATATTGCATCATTTACATAATAGATTAACAGTCTGTTTCACACCTTGAAATTCTCTGCATAATTTCCACTCGCAACTTCAGAATTTTAAATAGCTCATGACTTGAAATTAGATGTTACTGCATTCTGGATGTGTATGCAGTGTGTACATTGTCTATCGATTCAGAAGAGAAGGCCTGCTTATGGAAGTATTTCCTTTAATTTCTACTTTGTGTGTGTGCATAGTTTCTATTCAGAATTTTTTGCCTTTTACAGGTTGTTTTCTGCTGAGCTATATGGTTCATTAAGAATAAATAAATTGAATGACACTTAAGTAGGAAGTGAAATGAGCTTCTAGTGACTGATATCTAACCCAGAAAAGTATTATTAAAAAAAAAAAAAAACCTGTTTGTAAATAATTTGCATCCTAAATATTTGGGTTCTTACTGTACATGAGATAAGGTCCAAACCATGTAGCAAGAAGCAGCTTCACGGTTTCAGTGAGGAAGATGCTGTTGTTCTAAAACCATTGACAATTTCTTGTCCTAAAAATAAGGATTTTCTGCCTTTAGAGAATGCATTTTTAAAATGAAAGAAAAAAAAGTGCAGCAATATGTATATGTGCATAATCTGCATACTTACATACATTTGAATTTAAAGCATGTAATTTGCTTTATGTTACTTAAACAAACAAACAGCTTACACATTTCAATTTACAGTTTTATTTAATTTGTAAGTACCAGGGAACAAGCACAGGGGTATTTAGAAATCCAGATTTTTATAATACTTTTTGTATACAAAACCCTTTCCACATTTTTTCTCCACCACTTTTCAGTATCATGTTTTAAGAAAGAAAATGCAAAGGGATGGGAGTGCTAGTAAAGCTGATTTTTTCAGAGAAGAGAGCATAATTAGCTGGTTTTTTGCAGTATGTTCAGCAGCAAGGAAGATGCTTGGTGGCTACTGTGTATCTGTGACTGCCAGTCTGGGCCCTGGTTCACCCTAACGTGGGAGCAAGCAAAGCAGAACAAGACAGTTTATTAAGGTGTTCTTCACTGTGTTTTGAAGCCACTCTTAACATGCAAAGGAATCATTTTAATAGCTCTTATTTCTTTTTATTAAAGCATATCAAAGGTGAACATTAAAACCAAGAAATATGAAATACAGAGTGTCGTGTGAAAGACACGTCACTTCTGTTTTGCTCTCTCCTCGGAAATACATACTCTGTAAATTCTGCTGATTTGTAGAAGGGTCTGTTGTTTCAGCTATTTTTACTATTATCCTTGGATTTGTTTAACTCGTTGGGAGGATCAGGGTTGTTTTATTACTTTTGTATAAATATATAGCTGATCAGGTGATCCATGAGCCTAAAGAACAAAAAACCTAACATTGCAAAATAGTGATTTCAAAAGAATGACCTCAAACTTGATGCTAGACAGCCTTTTGTTATCTCTGTGTTACCTCAGTTGAAATATACTGATATTGTGTATGTGCAGCTCTTGCTTCTGTAGTGTGAATAATGGTCATATGGAACTGCAAATACTACAGTGAAAGTGTGGAATTTTTCTGCAGTGGAGCCTTGCTTAACCCACAGATAGACATCAGAGATAGTTATCTTTCCACTGTATGAATTAGAATGCAAACCCTCAGTGCCCTGTGAGAACTGTACCTTGTTTCTGCAGGTGACAAGAATGAGGGGTAAATTGTGGCATTCCCGTGTTGTCACGTCTACTTACAGCACTGGTAATAATGCCAGCCTGATTAATGTGTCTGTTCTAATGCCTCTCTTTTTGAATAAGCTTCAAAAGGTCTTGGTGTTTTACTTCAGTGCTTCTTGAGGCTGATTATATCTGACATACTTCAGGCACAGAGGGTTCGTCTGCCTCAGCACACTGGAATGTTTTTGGCTACTTGATATAAAATTAAGATCTTTAAGGTGTAGAAACAAGAATTCAGCGCAACCCATAGAGCAGGGACAGGGAATCAGAGAAGAAAGCCTTCTTTTGTTTTCAGATGTTTTGGGAATTTCCAGCAGAAATCCATAGCATTCTTTGAGTAGAACAGTCAATTTTGTGGTAAAGACAGATGAGCAGAAAAAAAAGTTATAAAATGGGGAAAAAATCCCAGAGAAGACTTTAAATTCATCTTGATTGGGTGGATTGAAGTGCTGTTGTTACTGGTGGCTGCCTGCAATGAAAAGTTATGCTTTTATTGCTTCCTACAAGGGCATGAGAGTCATTGTGGGGCTGCCTGGTTTCACATTAGACACTATCAAGGAGAGACAGGAATGTGGAGAAGGGCAGAGTAATTATCGCAAACTTATTCATCACCAAGTAAATTTTTTGAAGACTGATGATCAGTTTACCTGACAGTGTGAATAACTGGATAACTTTAAAAATGTGATAATTTTTCCTTTTGTATGTTCCACCTCTATGTACTTTGTTGGGGTTTTCTGCAAGTTTTGAAAGAATATGCATTTAATATTTAGAAAGCCAGAATGCTTAAATATGCTGAGAAAAAACAGCAACAACTATAAATATATAAAATTTCCAGGGAATTAAAACCAAAAATTTAAAATGTTTCTTTCATTAAGAAATCTTAGAATTGTCTTTGAGATTATTTTTTACTGTGAAACCTTCAAATTTTTATATTTCCTTTAAAATCTAATTCGAAATTTTTTTGTTATGTGACTGCTACACGTGACCTGACACAAGAAGATATTATTGGTGTATCAGTGTTATCTGAAATTAATAACTGTTCTTGACAGTAAATAACTGAATAAGACAAGTGAAAAAAACCCCAAAATTGAACATCTATCTAAAAAATTCTTTCTTTGATCCACAACTAATTTTTCCTTAAACTTGAAGTATTTTCTATTTATTTCTAGTTTAATTCATTTAAAAAAATGAAGTTTCTTCAAACAATTTTTTCAACCAATTGCACCCAATAGGTTGCAGAAATTAAGGATTTTTAAGAGTTGACAAACTCAAATTTTATTCAATTCCCCCTTAAAAAATTGAAATCAACAGATACTCTTTTTTTTTTCTTGAGTTTTCCTTATTATAAAGAGGCTATTGTTATCAAAATATTCTTATAGATATTTAATCTAATTAATACCTGGAATTTGTATAATTCCCTGTTTATTTATTTGTATTTTTAACCAGAATCATTAGTTTTGGGGATTTTTTTCCCCTTTACAACAAACCAGTGCTACCACTGTAATGTATTTTGCTTAACATGGGCATCTTAACAAAAAAAGTTGCTGTAAATCATCGTGCTCTAGCTGTCAAAATCATTTGGGTTGATTCTTGCATTCTTACTCTGTGTAGTGTCTTAGTCTTTAAAAAGTCATACTAATTTAATTGTGGAAGGATTCTGAAAAATAACAGTCTACTGCTCAGATTTTAATTTATGGAAAGTCTCTGAGAAATTTGGAAAACAAAATGAATCATTAACACTAGGAATAGAATTATCATTCATTTAGATTTTAATCCAAAATAAGCACTCCAGAGGACACCTAAGACTTTGAGCAACCACAGTATGTATTTGAAAGCGTAATGTAGAGACTGCAATAAATAAAGCTTCCAAAAAAAGCAGCAGTCTTCTGTCCTCCCACTCTCTAACACCCCATTTAATTCCTAGTCATAAGGCCTGTGTACCTCCATCACACCTTCCCACGAGATATCCCACCCATTACTGCCTCAGTCAGCTCACACAGATGGACTTTCTGCATACCCAGAATGTCAACAGTTTATGGCTATTTTAGACCTTGGCAAGGAAGAGCATTCCAGAGGGAAAGTCCCTTGAAAAAGAATGCTTTGCCAGCAGCTCTGCAGCCTTTTATAAAGAGGGGAATCAAGTCTGAGGGCCTCTGCAGGTGTCACAAATCGCAATGTAAATTGTACAGACAATTGCTGACCACAACTCACATCAGCATTTTTGCAAAAAAAATCTCTTTACTCTATCATTGAGTCAAGATGGTTATATACTGAGAAAAATGGTCTCATTTTTAGGATGACCTTTCTACCTATGCTTTGATTTTTACCAGCTACTTTTCATTACATTTAATGGATCTTTCAGTCTTGCCTAGTATTATTTAATAATATTTCCACATGTGATGGTGTTAAGCACAAATTAATAATTGATTAAGATAATAAAGTATTCCAGAAATTTGCATTTTCTTCTATATTGCAACTGAGTCCATTGATTAGTTTCCTATTGTTTTTCCCCATCATACTAAAATTTGTGTTCATCATAACATTCTCCTAAATCATACTCTACACTTTAGTAATACTTGTTAATTTATAATTAACTTGAAAATTATGTGATAGAATGAAGCTACCATCCTTCAGAGATATTTATTGAGGTTTTCTATTCATCCCTTAAAAGTGAATGTAGTGCTTAAGCAGGGAAATTTTTTCATGTTCACAAGCCTTTGTAGGACTTTATGTTAGTCTCATGCATGTTAAGATAAACCACTCTGATAGAGAAACTTCATGGAAGATATCAAAGGCCAATACATGTATATTGTGTGGGTCTGTATGCATTTTATGTGTGATCATAAGATAAAGATACTCAAGATCCTAGTGGGTGGTTGGGCTAGACTTTTGTCAAAGGGTCGGTAACAAGGAAAGGGACAAGTCTCACAATCTGCAGCCAGAGGAATTGTAATTAGATATTGGGAAGGAGTATTTCATCATGAAGTTCACCAAACAGTACAAGAGGTTGCCCAGAGAAGTTATGGAACCCCCATTCTTGGAAACTTACCTAGTCAAGGTCTTGAACCTACTGCTTTTAAGGTGTCTCAGTTTGGGGCAGAAGGATGAACCAGGGGGCTTTATTACTTAAATCTGTAATTTACTGTGTAATACAGGTGAGAGCTGGAAGTTAGTGTTCACTACAAAACAGACACAAGCTTCCTGGAAAGGCAAAGTTTGTGGAATTAGATTTTCATTTGACATAAATTGGTATTTGAAATTATTGAAGCTTAACTAATTTTCTGTAGGTGAGGCTCTGCTCTCATATCCTTTGAAATATAATTTGTGGGTCATGTTAAGCTTTATTTCCTTTTTGTTGGAAGTGTTTAATCTGAAGGTTTAGGAAATACTCTGTTCTCGTCATCCTGTAATGTTATCATGCTGTTCCACATCAGCCTTTCAACTCTAGAAGGTAGGATTTGCCCATGAAAAAGTATGCTGACTTTTTATGCTTTGTCCCTAAGAATTCTTGAATTTTTGAAAGAGCTAGGTACTCAGATCTCATTGACATTCTGCTTTGACATTTCCAGGCTAAATTCTCTCCTGACTTTTAACCTATTGATTTAATTGGAAGATTTGGGCCCTGAGTTTCTCAGCATCAGATGATTAAATTAATTATCCCCCTTGCCTTTTTTTTTTTCGCTTTTCACCTCTGCTTTGATCTCAGTAAAAACTTTTCTTCGTTACCCTCGCTCTAGTACCAAACTCAGATTAATGGTGAATAACATTATAAATTTCAGGTCATTTAATGGAGCAAACCTTTGTCTTTGGTTTCTCTGCTCCTCTGTTAGTAGGAATCCATCCGTCTAGGAAGCAAGAACTATAAGGGAAAAATATTTCTGCAGTAGGTTTTTTGTTGAGTGTGTGTGTGTTTTGGTGGTTTGTTTGTTTGTTTTTTGGGGGGCTGATTTTTTTTTGCTTTTGTCAGTGACGTATGATGAGATATACACTCAATCTGTGCTGCTGAGGCAAAGGAATACCTAAATGGTTAAAATATTATTATTCTGTGTTAAAGCTCAGAGTTTATTGCAAACTCTAGAAATAATTTAAGTACCAAAATAATCAACAGTTAAATTATTTTAATTCACTCATTCAGATTTTTATTACATGATTTGAGAGATCCATGCACAATTTGGGAGACTACTTTCGTGCGGGCCATTACCACACTGTTATCAGACATTTGTGCACATAAGTGGATATATTGTACTAATTAGCTTAGACAGTTTTACAAATGTATGGTTCACCACCGAGCATGGAAAAGTGCTCATGAAATTCAACTCTTACAGGATGAAAAGCTGATCATTAAATTATCAAGCATTAGGATTCACAACATAAAAGCAGAAGTACAATTCTTATAATTTTTATAGTAATAGTTCCAATCTGCCTACATAAAAACTCATATCTTAAGAAATTCAATGTAAGAAATATCTCAGTTCTCGAAACCTAATTAAAAATTAATAATAAACTGTGCAGAAACTGATGATAACAGAAAAAATGCTGGTGCCATTTCACTCCAGTCCCTGATCTGGAACGACAAGGATCTCTGGAGTGATTGTATCTTTTAGCTTCTTTCCTGACACAGAAGAATATCCTTGAGGATGTCTGTAGAGGGTCTGGAATATAAAAGGAAACCAGAGCTTTCAAACAGAGTTTTTCTGCTTACTTGAGAGTAGGGGGATTTGCTATGACAATTCTTAGTTGTAGAAGGCAATTCAGTTCACATACATAAGAAATGGGGCTGGAAAAAAGTATATTGTGTCACCAAATCAAGTCCCTTTTTTTGAAGCCTGATACACAATCCCATTTACCAAAGTCACCAAATGCCATCTTGAAACTATTGTTTTCCCTGACTCTTCTTAGTTGAAATAAGCTGTTTTATAATTTTATCTTAAAATTTAGAAATCTTTATGCTTTCTAAATTTTCTTCATTATTAGGTTGAAATAATTTAGGATTTTTTTGAGAATACATTTGTTTGTTTGTTTTTTCATGTTTTCTCATTTGCTATTTCACCCAGTATTTACAGAATAGTCAGTTACAGTTTATGTATTATCAGCATTTATATGAAACCAGTTTTCTGACTCTGAGACACACATTTACAATAAAAAGATAGGTTTTTTCAAATGAACCAACAGTGTACTCTTTATGCCTGTTTTTGAAATAGTGTGACTTTTGCCTGCTCTGGAAACGGAACATGACAATTTGATTTCATAAAGTTTAAGGAAGTGTGACTGTATGAATTCAGGAGATACTGCGGTTAATTTAAGGATTTTACATTGCTTTACTTGTTTCAGAGTTTTGCACATGTTGGATTTTTTTTTAAGAAAAATATCAGTCTGCTCAATACCTGCAAAAATACTGAAAGAACACATTTTCTTCAATTAGCATTAACAAAGACTCTAGAATTCAGCCATGCATTTAGGGGAAAACAATTAAAAAATCAATATGATATAGCCTATGAACAGTAAAATCTAAAGCTATTCTTTGTCAGTTTGCATGTTGTTAACCATTGTAGAGAAGTGTATGAATACAACAACAACAACAAGAAAAAAGTCCAAACCAGTTTTCCTTTTAGTACTGAAAGTACGAAGTATCCCTCTCTTCAAATACCGTTATCAGTTTTCTCATTTAAACACATTCGATATTTTAGGTTCTTTCAATTATGGTCAGTTTAAGAGAGAACTATTAGTTTCAAAACTACCTTCCTTGAGGTGATTTCTGCTTTTTAGTAGTCAATATAAATCCCCTTGAGATAAATGTAGACCTTGCAGAGGTAAGAATCAGAACAAATGTTTTTTTTCTCTTTGCAGATCTTTGACAAAGAGAAATGTATTTCCATACTTAAGAGTAGGATAACTCATAGTAAACATATCTAGAAGATTATTACAGGAGAAACTGTCAACCAATATCTTGTATTAACCGATATAGGAAAATTTACCTGAGCATAACTAAAATTTGGTTCGCTTAAAAGTATCTTGCTCGTCTTTTTTGCTACTACAGGGTATTAATCAATTAGAGATTAATGAAATAATAATAACAATAATACTTTATTTATATTCTTTATAGCAGAAACTTACTGGAGAGCTATACAGTAAAAAATAAGCTAAAAAAAAGTGTACATCAGAAAAACACCCAGAATTTCCAACATTTCCATGTCTTAGAGTAAAAAAAAATAAAACAAATATCAGGATTTACTTTTGTGTTCTTCTTGAGGAAAGAAACTATGTATTTTTTTTTCCTTTTCCTGAAGTCTTTTCATAGGTAGACATAGAATAATGAAATCATCCTGAAACCTCTGTGTTTCTCATTTAGTTCATGAGACCAAACAGATATCACTTTAGGGAACAGGTAAAAATCTAGCATTAAATGGATATGATAATCAAGAAGCATTGATAAGTTTTATCAAATTATTACTGTGTTCATTAATTCTTCTATTATCCAGGAGAGTAATTAATTTTTTTACTGGTAGTGTTTATGGATCACTCGAAAATAGTGTTGTCAGATGGACTTCTGTAGTAGTCAGTATAACTACTAATGTAATTGCTTATATTAATGGTACCTATAATCTTGTTACATATTTATAAGGTTCACTTTGTAACTTATGTTTCCAGACTTTAAATAAATGGTCAAGACTTCAGTTAAACCTTGAAAGAAAATTGATTGAGAAAAAAAAAGAACTAAATTTCTTGTGTTCAGAACAAACCTATATTTCACTGATCTAACTTTTAATATTTTTTGTAGTAGTTTGATTTTCAAATTCTATTATTTTTATATTCTGTGCAGTCTATTTTTGCCAGTATCACTAACAAGTATTGTTTTTTCATGTTCATAGGCTTCCCTCTGACAGATTCTGTATTAGTGATCTCACAATTTTGTCTATCTTTTGCTATTTAGGTTGTTTCAGTAGGAAGTTTCCAAATGTCAGACTAAGCACGATTCTTCTCTTAATTCAACTGTATAGTAACATTTATAATATAAATATGTATGTAGACATGAAATGTCTCCCAGCAAGATTAGTGAGATATTTTACAAATAACTTTATAAACATTTATTCACCAAATTTTCTTCTCAAGAAAACTTCAGAAATATAGACTTAAAAAGGATCTTCCAGGGGTTAAACCTCCCTTGCCATGTGGTTATGCACACACAGAGTTTTTTTTCCCTTTGTCATTTTACCGTAGAAAGAAAGAAAAACATACAGAAAATTATTAAAAATAAAGAGCAATCTTTTTGAATGTGCTTAAAATTATCTTCTTCGATTTCAACTCTTAGAAGAGTTGAGAGAGGATTTTTAGTTTTCTTTTAAGAACTATGTTAAAGTATGACCAAGAGACATACAAGACGCTAGAGATAAGGTCTGTCAGCAGTTCCATTTATAACTCCTCTCTATCTCTCCACACTGTTTTAAAAGCTTTTTTTGAATTGATTTTTAGATGCTTTGGCAGTGTCCGGCTTATCGCTTGTTACGTACAACATATAAAAATAAAATTAAAACTTAATGAGTTTGGTGATAAGTGAACAAGTCCATTGAACTTCACAGAGCAATGTCTATCCTTACAGGATATTAATAGCAGCTTCTCCTTAAGCAGCTGTACATTTAGACCATCAACAAAAAGTTTATCTGAGGTCAAAACTGGTTTAGATATTTTCGCTTTTATTTCTGAGATACATGCATATGTTTATATTTACCATAGACATCCCAGTCCTTTTTCATAAAATTAATGTTAAATTTCATATAGGGAATTTACCCTCAAATAACTTAGTGTAGTCTCTGATAAATACAGAGATTTATGGATCATACCTTACTGTATTGTGTTAAAGTCTCACACGACGAACTTTTCAAATTTGTCTAGCAGGACAGACAGGTTTTATGCATTTTTCTGCTTAGCTCGGAAGCATGTCCATAGATAGGCCAGTGTCTTCAGCCTCCTGCGGAGTATTGGATACAATCGTAAGGTATCCAACATGGTACATCAAATCAAGGCATTCAATGCTTTGTATTGATTTTGAACACTGTCAGAAATGCTTAGCTAATGCTAATGCTAGCAAGTAGGCAGCCTGGAGCAGTATATGAGACATAATGATCTGAAGTCTATCCAGAGTTCCAGGTTTATTGCAGAAGAGTAAAATGTGACCAGTCTCTTTCTGGTATCCCTGTGAAACACAAAGGCAGTACTAATTTGATATAAAAAAAGTTGTGTGATGAGTTTAGCTGTTTTTGACGTGGGCTGTAAATGTGATAGTCATTTATGCTTGATCCAAAAGAACTTGTTTTTCCAGATTTTGGTTTTCAAGGCATTGACAGTGCATCACTTCATACCAAAGTGTTTTAATCTAGTAAGTCAGAACTGAACACAAAGCAGGATATTTCTTTTTTATAAAACTACTTAGAAAAAACTCCCTCTTTCAAGTCAGGTGTTCATTTAGCATTTTTGCTATTTTCTAAATTAAAATTGCTTTATTTTTTTGTGGCAGCAGTGATTAATACATTATCTCTACAGAGAAAATGTAGTTTGCCTTTTTCTTCAGTCTTTTCTAGAATTTATGGTTTTTTCACATGGTTCTTCCAGTAACACATACTTTATCCAAAGTATTAATTCATTGAATTTTTCAGCAAAGCTGGGTGCAAGGTTTTTCGACAATATTCGAGAAGGTAAACTTTTAAATGGAATTATTTTTCATAAAACATATAAGAAAGTAGTTACTCCAGATGTGGGGAGAGATTCCAAAGGCTTAGTCAGCCTCAGAGCTGTGTTAGAGGAGAATATGTTTTCCTGTGTCACTGTTCTGTCTAATCAGCTCCAATTCTGAGACATGTCTGAGTGTACTTGAAATGCAGTAAACTTTCTATGAGTACCCCAGATGCAGAATGCACCAAAAGAACAAGTGATCAGCCAGAAAAATGCCATTACAGAGAAGGTATGAAAGCTCAAAGTAGCAAAGGTATTGCTTATAGCCAAGAACATTTGACACTTATTTTTAGCTACTGTTCAAAAGAGACAAATGAGTAAAGCTAGTAAAATGTCATTATTATAACCATGACCAGAAAAATATATGAGGCAGATAAGGTGAAAGGGTAAACCACACATTTTTATTAAGCACATCCATGTTTCCTATATTTTCATTATTGCAATTATTTTATTTTAAAACAAGTAGAAGATAATGGATTTTCTAGATATAGGGTTTTTTCAAGGTTAAAAGATTTCAATATATTGGAGGAAAAATTATTTCTGTCATTTGGAGCTAGTTTTTTTAAGGATGTAAAATACAAAAAAAAACCCCTATACCAACAAAGATACAAAATTTTATCTTTCATGCCCTCAGTTTCTGTGGATTATTTGTATTTGACAAATAATCCAATACTGGTGGATGATTTCATTAAGCCAAAAGTCACCAGTGCTGGTACTCAGGTTTTGTTTAGTGTACCAGTACAAATTGCAAAGCATGACAGATATCAGACCAAAATGAGAAACCTAGCTTAAGTCCAAAGAACAGACAAATCTTTATGATAAGATAAATTAAATATTTTTTTAATCTAAAATTATAATAAGAGTATTTCTATTATATTATTTGGAAAATTCTGTTCTAGCTGGAACCATTTCTAAGTCTGCTTCAAAAAACTTCTCTGTTTTTAACAAACATTTGAGAATAATGAAATATCCTGCTATTCAACTTGGAAAATGAAAGTTAAATGCTTGACTTCAAAATGACTTTTCATTCTGGAAATGTGTTAATAATAGTCGTACAGCATATGTTACAATGACACGTTTTGAATAGGTAAAATGAAATTCTAATTGACCCGTTTTTACTTTTTTCCCTCCAGTTATTATTTTGTAAGAAACACCTGAAACTTATCAATTTTCCATTGCAATTTGGAATGGGAAAATTATACCAGAAAACATTGAGAAGGAAGAATTAATTAGCAACACCATTCTAGTTTACGGCCTCTGGAGAAATGTCTGGGGTTTAGCACCTTAGATTATATATTCAAAATACAGTAAACAGTATTTTCAGTGTAGTGCCTCAGAGAAAATCCTAATCAAAGTAAGGTAAATATAAATGAAAATAGTCCATGAATTTTAACTTAATTAGTATTTCATGATGAGAAAAGGTCATAAACTTAAGTAACAATTTCATGCAAATTTTGCCATTACATGTTTTCATATAGAAGTGTTTTACATAATATACTTTTTTAAAAAATGTGCTAACATTCTCAAGAACCTCTTGTATAAAAAATGCAATTTTCACCTGTGTGTGATTTATGATAAAACATGTAATATGACCAGCCATTTTTTTTCCTTTAAATAAATGTTGATTAGATAGAATGCATTTGGATGAGCCTCTGTGCTTATGCAGCAGTATTGTAGGATAACGTAAACTTTTGACTGAGTCATGCCATCTTAACATAAATACAATGAAAATCAAAATATATTTTATTTCATAGTGTTTCCTAAAGGGTTTTGAATTGTCTTGGTCCTTCAAATTACTTTGTTTCCCTGTATAAACCATTTTTTGCACTGCTTTCTTTTGCAATTTCTCTTATTAAAATTTCTTGTGTGAGTGTAAAGAGGAATTTGACTTCTCACACAATCTGTAGGATGCTTCTGATTTCACAGTTAGCACCTTCCTGACAAAATGAAAAACGTTAATTCTGCAGTAGCTTTAATTACCTGTGGAATAAACACTTCCAGGAAGTTGGTTCAATTGTGACTTACAATTAATGCACCTTTATGAGGAAACTAAATGGGACTGTATAGTAATACATCTTTAATTGCTTTTTATCCCTAAATAAGAAAAGATTTAACTTTACAGTCTTTGGATTATACTGGTCAACTTGTTTTTGTGTCAAAATGTGCTGCAAATATAAGAGTCCTTTAGAGCCTAATCTTAGTCCTTTCCTTCTAAAAGCACCAGAAAAGTAATTTGTTTTTTTCTCCTAGTAGTGTAAAAGCAAGAAGCTTCTGAGTCTTTCATTTAAAAGTATAAAGATATTATGAGATTAAATCTACACTGACTTTTGATGTGTTGGACAGCAATTGCCATCAGTAAAATATGTCAACATTATTAATGTTGGAGACATTAATCAGGTAATCAGCATCTGAAAGCAATGATACGTAATTTTACCTCAGTGTAAATATAAAACTTATTATGTGTGTTTGGGGTGTTTTTAACATATCTTTATTCTACATCTTTAGTTCCTGTTTGGCAAAACTGATTCTGTTATTTTTGTGAAATATGTATCATTGACTACTCTAATTTCTGGTGTTTCATGATCCATCAAGATACAGGTAGATTCCCAAGAGTTATAATACTGGTCATCTTGAAATATCACTTAGCTCTCTCATCATAACTCCTTTTTTATTATTTTTTTTATTTATTTCCATTTTGGTCTGCTTTTACTGTTCTGTTGGGAGCTATTAGAAGTTAAGGCTGCCTTAAATTGCAGGGAGACAATATCAAATGGTATGAGATCAACAAGACTAAGAGTGGATTGGAAGGAAAGAGTACAGTTGAACAACTTCATTTCAGAATGGCTGCCATTAAACTTTCATTTTAGTATGAAATACTAATTGATAAGATTTCTCTTTATTAAAGAAAAGGTGTTTCTAAAGTTCCGGCAATTATCTGTGTCTATTAATCAGACAACTTGATGGCAAGTATACTTGGCGAGGCTTCCATAATTTTTGTTTCCATTAAAGTAAGTAGAAAAACTGTTCTAACTGACCAGGAGAAGCCAGCATTGTAACCATGAAGTTTAATTATTTTTTTAAAAAGCCTTTAAAAAAAGGAAATATTTTAACTTCTGCTATTTGATCTCATTTTTATGTTATTACAATTCCACGATTATAGGAGGAAATCTTCGTGTGTGTGTAATTTAGAAATATATCTGGAATATATGCCTTTTTGAAGCATTAAATCTTACTTTTTCTTCTACAAAATTTACTTTGATCACAGCTTTTCAGAAAATAATAGGTTATTTGTTATTCAAACTTTCAAATGTGAATATGAACACATAGGCAACACTGCTGAAGTGCCTATAGAAATTCTTAGGGCCTGTCTGTACGAACCTAGAATGGCAGGAAAAGGCTGAACTGCATGAAAGACTGAAATGGTGTGGTGCTTAGAGTAATTAAATCTCAGGTGTGTTGGTTAATTCTGATTTGGATGTGAGATAAAAAACAAGAAACACCGAACACTAATGGTTCTGTTGCTTCCTTGAAAATTACGGCACGCAGCAGGGTGTGTGATTCTTGATTAACAAACAGGCACCTAAAGTGCGCGATGAGTCACAGGCTAAAGCCAAATGTTTTCAGACACCCTACTAAGCGGTTGCATACCCAGGTGCCAGGATACTGAGGAGAATGTAAGTGAAATTTTTCCACAAGCAGTTAAGAAAAACAAAGCACCCACAAACCTTGTTGTTCTTTAGGTCTGTCTGTGCAGGACATGAGTGAACATCCAGCTCGTGGTAGACAGTGGGGTTTTTTGAATAGTGGTGTTTACTGATGATATGCATAATGCTTGCTAGTCTTCATGCTCCTTTCTGAGAGCACTCATGACACTTTTCTTTCTCTGTTACCCTTTGCTGCCCCATGCCAGTCAGAGTAAACTAAAGGGTGTCCAACCTGCTGCCTTTCATTTTATGTCAAGACAGCATAAGACCTCTTGTGATCTGCCTGTGCAGTAAGGCTTCTATTGCTGGCTGTTTCAGGTGAAATATTGTGGCAGATGTAGCAGTGGTTTGTTTGGGCTTTTTCCATTGAAAAAATATGCCTTGGTAGCTAGAGCCTTTCTATTTGAGAAAAATATATCTCCTAATATACAGCTTGAAAGTTTTATTCCTGAGGATATGAAATTATAAAGGACATCTGTTTCAAAATTTGCACAGGAGATGGTTGTTTCACATCACATCTGTGAAAAAAGACTGGTTTTACACAATGATGGGGGCAAAGTCATTAGTAACACTAAATCCTAGGCACTAGTACAGCAATTGATCTAAAACAAGTGGGCCCACGAGCTCAAATTCAGCTCAGATATGGCTGTTTATGAATCAGTTTTTGGGTTTTCTAGGCTGATCAGAGCTGGCATTAGCCTGATGCTGACATTAGCCTGATGGTGCTTATGCTGATAGAACTCGTTGGTGTTACCACCTTTCTCTGATTGCCTGGCTGAGGTGCAATGGGGCTGCTCCCTCTCAGTGCTGTCACTGCCTGGCCTATGTCATAGTCACCCAGGGTTCCTGGCTCACTTTCCTGGAAGGATCAGCCCAGATCTTGCTCCTCACAGATATTAAGCATTTCTCCTGGAACTGGACTGAGAGGCTTCCTTTCTACTTGGCTTCAGAGACATTCTGGAGTACCTTCTGGGCAGAGTGGGATAGCATGGCATTATTTAAACTTAATTGCTATACATTTCCTAATGGGATTTGGCAAACACTAGAGAGAGGAGTGGGAGGGAGACAGTATTTCATTCTGAAGCACTGAGTCAGCATAAGAGTGAATCACAATAGCTGAGTAGCCAGAATTACAATGATGTGTATTCGACATGTCACTTTATCCATATTGATCTGACAGAGGATACTTACTCTATTTATCTTGTTTGTATTTTTATTTCCTGTGTTCAGCAGAAGACCAGGCTACCTCATTAGTATCTAGAACATTGACATAGAACTTGAGGCCCATAAGCAGTGATAAAATAGTAATGTCAATTAAAAATATACTATTACTTTGTGCTAGTGCAGGATAGCGAAACATTGTTTTCCTTATTGAAATGCAGCCTACAATTACTAGATGCAAATTTGTTGGAGTAAGATAATACCAATATTCTTATCTAGCACTTTAGATTTCTATAGCGCTTTAAAAAATCAACAACACTCTAGAAACTTCTGTAGCAAGCAGCATACCCACAAATTTTCATCTCAGTTGCAGAAATTAAGGAGTTTGGGTTTTGTTTGCTTGTTCATTTGCTTTTCAGGAGTAAATCTGGATTTCAAATCCCTTGTTCTGGGGAAGCATGAAATTAGTCTGGATGTTTTGTCTCCACAGGAGGATAAAATAATGCACTATTTTATTGTTGTTTCTTCTGGTTTTGATGTAATCATCAAGGTTTAAAGACAAAAAAATATTGTCTTTAAGGGCACAATGACCAATGAAATTTTTCTCAAAGACCAACTTCTGAAATTTGTTCATGAACTGATCCTGCCTGCAGTCATTAAGACTCACAATAATACCCGATTGTATGACTGCTAAAACACTCAGAACAAAATATATAATCCTTTGGATTCCATTATGAACTATGAAGAGCTCTACCAGAATGAAAATTTTCCAAGTGGAACAGGATTTTGATTTCTCCTGAAATCTAGGCAGTCTGCATAGGCCTTGACACTTAACATGTTTTTTCATCTTTCATTTCAAATTGGTCACTATCTCATTAGTTCAACTGAAGTTTATCACAAAGCAGTTTCAGTTTGTCACCTATTGGTGCGATTTTATACTGCTATTGATATTACTTATGTACATAAATTTCTTCTATGTGCTAGTCAGATCACCTACTTTTGATAATAATTTTTCCCAGGACCCAGGAAACAGCATTTTGGTCCTTCTCAAAATATTGCATTATTTTCCTCCTCATCTTAAGACCTTGTCAATCAAAAAAATAAAGAAGCTTGAGGTATTCAAAACTAAATTTTACTTATAGGATATTTTGCCAGGAGAGCATGTTGCTGAAGGATTTTATCCATTTTTATCTTGGATTTTATCTTGGATTTTATCCAGGATTTTATCCTATGATTTTATACTTCTGTTTGAAACAATCAGTATGCTTGTCCTCACAATAGCAAAAAGAGAATAAATCATAGAAGTCCAGGTCAGTGTTTATTTTATGAAGAGGACTTAGCCATTATGATTTTACAACATTTTTTTTTCTTTCTGAAGCTTGATATACAAAATTGTCTAATTATTTTATATAAAAGAATGGCAACAGATATCCTGTAATACACATTTGTGGGTTATCAGCTACCTAGTACATCTCCTACGTAACTGGCTTTCTTCACCAGTTCCGATGACCAGAACTTCCTATGCCAGAAATCTGCCATTATAATTCAGTAGCTCTTAACAAAGGCTTAGACTTATTTTCTGGATTCAATAACATGTACAGAAGAACATATTACAGCTTCTGATTATGTGAAGAAACCTGTATTCATCACTGCCATCCCAAATGAGTATGCATTTCTCTTCACCTACAGTGCTCCTGCAGTGCTAATCTGACATGCATTTAACCCATAGAATACTTAGTTTTAATGTTAAAAATTGTTTCTTTGATAGTACATGCTGTCAGTATGGATCACATTATTAATGCTGTTAAGAATCCTCAGACTGTGAATTGAATGAACAAGTAATGGAGATTTTTAGATAGACATGGCTACGGGTAGTGTTCATGTTCTCATCTGTCCACTATTTGTGTTTAGTTGCAAGACTGTGTGGAAATACAAGGTGTATGGGTGGATCCCAGGGATAATTTTGTAATGAATAAAATAAAATCACTTTCAGTGGCTAGATAGCATACTTGTAGCATTACAAAGAAATTACATCAAGTGGAGTGTTTCCAGAATTTTCCACGTGGAACACTTTGCTATTGGAAATGTCATTTGTTAAGTTTAAAATAATTTAAAGAAGTGTGCTAATATTTATGTTTTTCAGGAAAACAAAAGGTTGGTTTTTATTGCTACTATCAAAATAGGTTTTTTCATTTTAATATTATAAATAAAATATCAAGCAGCCAAGCCAGTTGGTTTCTTCAAATTGCACGCTTTAATTGTTCTGAAACAAAAGATGCCAGAATTTTCCATGGAAAATTTATTCTGAAAGGAAAACATGGTATAAAAATCAATGCAAATCTCTGTTATAGCTAAGATGGGGTCAATATGTATTTAAAAGACATTTTGCATTATTGCATTGAAACAAGACAATGAGACTGGAAGCAAGATATCTCTGTCAAAAACTTGTAAAAATTTACAAATTATTCATTTTAATTTATTTTAGATTTTTAATTTACCCTTTTCATGTTTCTTATGAAGACCATAAAAAAAAAAAACACTTCCACAATTCAACTTTGTAAAAGATTTTCAGGTCTTTTGTAGGCCTTCTTTGATGGTTCAAGATCAATAACTCTAAGGATGCCAGGACTTGTCTTGCTGTCTTTGCATTCTGTGTGCAGCACTCCTCACTATTCTTTCAGTCATATTTTTGATGCTGCTTTAACAACAAATGTATTATTGCAGCTCTGGGACAGAATGTGCATGCTAATTTCTCCAAAGAATAGTACAAGAAATCAAAGTTACCATAAAATGTGCATGAAGAAGGAAATAGAACCGAGTATGAAAAAAGCCCACAGGAAAAAGACTCTCTAAAATGTCAGCAGATTTTAAAAAATAACTTAGTGCTGTTCTTAGTCACTCTTCTCAAAAACAGAAACAAAAAGATAATTCCTGGTCAGAAATCATTGGCTATTCTTTCCATTGCACATTTTTAAATGTCTCTCCTGTAGTACTACTTATCTTTGAAGGTAAAGTAGTTTTTCTTAGGACTAGCTTTCAGCACCTCTGTAAATGCATGTACTTCTCAGCACTGTTTGTCTTCCTCTCCCCTTGAGAGCCTACTCAGACACCCACCCACACAGAGATATTTTCTGACCTTGTGAATTTTAAAACATGCATTCTAAATAGCAGAGGATTGCAGTAGCTGAGGTTAATAATTAACCATGCCCCTTAAACCCCTAGGAGGCACTCATTTGCTCACTTACTAGAGACCCGCCATCCCCGAGAGACACCTGTTACAGTGCTTGCTCACTTGAAATATAAGTGTTCCTATTTCTGTCTCAAATGTTTGAGAACAGGTTAGTGCAGACTCAAGGTATATTGCTGCCAAGGGTTTACTTCCAATTTACAATGGCTTGAAGAGAGAACGATCTGGAAAGAACAAGTAATGTACCAGCTTGCTGCTGCAAATATGTTTCAGGAATTTAAAATCCAGTTGCTCACTTGGTCTTTTCTCTCTCGCTTTTATTTTAAACATTATTTATAGTTATATTGAGATGCAGAGTTAATGGCAGATATGTCAAATCCAAATAATTCCCTCTGCTCGAAAACCAGCTAGAGAGGCTTCAACATGTGTAGGCTGGCACACAGAACAAATTTTCTTTTGATCCTTACCTATCTCTATATAAACTAGTAGGTAAAAATTGTGTTATTAATTATTAATGATTAGTTATTAACACAAATATGACCTGTACAAAGATATCTCAATTCTAATATCCCTCTCTGGTTTTTCAAAGCCTTTGTAGCTCCTAAAAGTATTCTCATATTCAATCTCTTGTGAGGTTTGAGTGTAAATCACTATTGGTTATAACCAATGTGCTTGTCATTTATAGCTTAAAGAGGAAATCAGCCTCCTTTAGCCATTACTCTTCCATGGGAATATGGATGGAAATTGATTCTTCTCTTTTGACCTCTGGATTGTTCTCTGATGCCTTTGGGAAGAACTAGTTGAACAGCCCCTAACTCTCTCCTCACATTTCAGAGAGTTGGTTAAAGAAAGAGAACCCTGTCACTACCCTTTCAGTCTAGCATTGCCGTGTTCGCACTGAACAGAACATATTAGGAAGCCTGTTCTTGGTAGATATAGGAGGTTAAATAAAGTAGAGATTCTTTGTGATTTGGAAGGCTGATTTTTCCTCACTCATGCTCTTGTAACAGGATTGTTACAAGTTCTGTGAAGTCACACTGATTTAAATTGTGCCAAATACCAGAATCTCTCTCTAAATCTGTCTCCATGCCCTGTTTCTGTCAAGGATCCTACTTTAGGATCACAAAGGGATGATTTTTGATATTTATCTTAACTAGTGATGCCACTGACAGAACAGGAAAAGAGATGTCATTGACCATCTGTGAAAGACCACAGCCAGAGCTAAAGCTTGACTACTTATTGTCAGGCCTGGAGAGAGGAATGAGCTGTGGTACTGTCTTATGACATGAAAAGTTAAGTGACTGAAAGCATCCTCTATTGCTCTGAAGATTCAGACATTTTGGGTTTTGCTTACTTCATATGATTACTTACATACAGCAAACAGAACTTACTGGTATTTACTCATATTCTGAATTACTCAAAAATTACAACATCCTAGCCTAGTCTAAAATTATAACTTGGTCAGAAACTTGTTGTTCGGAAAGTTTAAGTATTGACAATATCTTTGAAGTGTGGGTACTTATCATCTGCAAAAGAGCTATGTCCAGAGTTGTCTTTATGGTGAAACACTGAACGCTAAAAACGTTGGACATAAATTATCGGAGGAAACTACCCATGATTGTACTATTGCTGCGTAAACAAGTAACAGCTTCAAACAGTAGACAAAATGTCTGAAAGTATACAAGTGACTGATGAGTTTATATTTCAGAACTATGAAAAAGCATTGGAATGACAGTGTTTTCTGAGTTTGGTTCCTGCAAATATTTCTGCTCTGATTGAATGTCGTTTTAGCATTTTTCAGTATTTTGACAGCAAGCATGGCCATCTGTATTGTTAATGTATGTGCCTGTAATACAATTTTTCTGTCACCACAGTACTTTCTTATCCCTTTTTCAAGTCTGAATGTGATTTAATCTGCTATTTCCTTGTCAAGTGTAGTTCTTCTTAAGCAAAAAGAAGTCTGATTCTGGGTTTGATCATGAAATATCAGTTTAGGAGCATCCAAAATGGAGATTAATATGAATCAATGGAGTTCATTTGTCTTAACTAACAATTTAAATTTAGAATAATGTTTTGAGAATCTCCTGTTCTGATAACATGACTTGGAAATATGTGCATATGAAAGAAATCCTAAGTATTAGAAAATGCATTGTATAATCTATGCTTGCTTACTGAATCATCTCTATCATGTCCTCAGTGACACTGTATAAATATCTTGAATTTGATGTGTGTACTAAAGATTCATTAGCAAGCCAAATAATTTGATAACTATAAACAAAACCATTAATGCGTCTTTGCTTCAGTGCTCTGTGGAATGCTCCTAGAGGTTTCAGACAGATTTTCAGCTCTACAAGTTACATTCCATCATGACTATCCTATCAGAGGAATATTTTACATCCATCCAGACTCAGATAGTCCTGTTTAACTAGTTGAATGTGTTAGGAACTTTCTTCATTTCTTTCCATCTAAATCCACAGGAAGCAATAGTGGCAAAAAACTCCTACTCCTTCAGATCAGAAGTTTTCAGAATTTTTTTCCATTTGTTCATAACATGTAAGCTATTGAAATGAATGTCACTGTGCCAGACACGTGAGCCCACCTTGGGGCACCAGCTTGTATAGAAGGTAATTCCTTGTGTTTAGTTGTAGAATGTGGTTTCTCCTCTTTGTATTTTTGACTGTATATGTTCTCTTTAGTTTGCAGGGGATACAGGTTGATTTCCAGGTTTTTCATAATGAATTATGAAGCCTAAGCATTATATTAAAAATACTTATCCTACAGTATTGTCATGAAATTTGGAATCTTCAATGCCAGTTCAGTTATTATTTCTCAGATTCATAGATGCCATAGATCAGGAATTCTGGAGTATGTTCTTTATGGAATGATTTGAACCTGATCTTTTGGTACCCTTTTGGTATTGTAACTCCCTTACCATCAGGTATCATGACTGGCTATGCAGGGTAAAGATGGTAAAGTTGGAGAAGTATAATTTTAAAATAGTCCGTAAACATTTCACTCTGTGTATTATATTCAGATATTATGTGACCTTATAAACACACTAATCACAGCAAGGGCTTTAACATTCCTGAAACTTCTTTTCATTGTTTCTGACTTCTTATTTTATCAAAAGTGTGAAATGAGCAACCAAAAAGAGCAATTTTTCCATTTGATCGGCAACAGCTTTATTCCAGTCACTTAGCATCTTGACTTGCTGGATAGATCAACATTAAACATATCACATATATAATGAATTTAATTATTCTGTACTTGTGTGAATTGTTAGCTGGTAGGCTATTCTTCATACATGGAAAGGTTCTGTATGTCCATTAAATATGATAGCTATTATACCTCAAAAAGCTATGCATGCCACCCAAATGCAATAGTTCAAATGTACTCAGATTTTTCAGAGAGGAAAAATGTGAACCTTTTAGTTAGGGAAATCACTCTGCTTTTCTCATCCTGTAGTTTGTTTTTTTTCCTGATGAAGTAATCTGTAATGATTAATGTATAAATAATGCTTTATGCTTAAAAGAATTTGTACTTTTGAAGTACTCTGAACTTCTCAAATAAAAACATAACCATAGAATTGCATTATTCCTAGAAAATATGCTTGTTCATGTTAACACACCCTTTATGTCAGTATAACTGTATTTTTGTATTGTTTAGAATTTTCTGATAAATCTCATGAGTTCTACTGCAATCCAAAATACTCATAGCCCATAAGTTGTTTTATCAACAAAACACTATTTGGCAAGACATATGCATATGGATAGTCAGAAATCTGACTTACTCCTTTCATGCTGTCTTTTTCTTTTTATATTTTTGTCTTTTATGTTACTCCAGAACCAGACCCAGCACTCCAGGCAAGGTATCACCAGTGCTGAGTAGAGGGGAAGGATCACAAACTGAAGCATAGGGGATTCCCTCTGAGCATTAGGAAACACTTGCTGTGAGGTTGGCTGAGTACTTGAGCAGGTTGCCCAGAAAGGTTGCAAAGTCTCTATCTTTGGAGGTATTAAAAAGCTCTTTGGACACGGTCCTGGAAAATTTGCTCTAGGTGACCCTACTTGAACAAGAGGATTGGTCTAGATGACTGACCTCCAAATGTCTTTTCCAGCCTCAAACATTCTGGGATTCTATGATTACTTGTTACACAGACCTGAGATAGCAAAATCACGTAAAAGTTAAAGGAACTCAGCCTTCTCATATTTTTGTCCTTGATATTAAAATACAAACTAATCTGAGATTGTGCCTGACAGATTCATCCATTTGACAGTAGGGAATGGGGTGACAGCTGGATTATGGCTTTTGTAACCTCTATCACTGTCCTTTCGGTTTATCCAAAGACCAGCATCTCAGACATACAGATGGTTTCATATGAAAGTAAGAAGATGAGAAACATGGGAACAATGAATATAGAAAAAGGGATTACACATGATTCTTTGTGTAAATACACTCATGCCCAGGGTGTGTGCGCAGATTTATGAAATTCCATGAAGGTTGTATGTGTGTATTTTAAATAAAGTTGTGTGAATGATTATCTCTATAGGATTAAGTAGAGAGGGATTTTCCATCCAAAAAGTCTCACTGCATTAGTACTATTGCATGTGGATTCTGTGCAGGGCCACTGAAATATAGGGGTTCTGACACCTTATAAAACCAGTAGAGTTCTTCCACTTATAAGACATAGGGAGAAGAAAAATATAGGGAAAAGAAAAAGCCTTGTATTTATCTCAAAAGATACTTTTTTATCAAAATGAAAATTTGTGGGGTAAAAATGGAATTAAGAAAACAGTTGTGGAACTGTTTATCTTTTTTTAAGCATGAATTCAAAACATATATTGCTCAATTCAGAAGAAAACCCAGTTAAATTCAGAAAGAAGGAGTAAAAATATTTTATTTTTAAACAGTGTTTTAAATTCTTTCTAAATCCCTTCCTTATTTTTTCACAAACATCCGAATGAAGTTTGCCCTGAAGTGACATTTTGGTGTCCAAACCACTTGCAGAGGAAACTTGCAACTCAGCTTTGATGTAATTAAATGTCTCAGTGTTCTAAAAAAATACGTTCTTAAAAACAGATATACTTTAAATTGTTTCAAGGAATTACAGATTTACCAAAAAATTGTAAGTATTTTCATCTACAGAAAAAATATTTCAGATAGTCACATACCTAATAATAATAATTTCTCCTTTCTTACATTAAAATGGTATAGAAAAGTAAGTTAAATAAAATCTCTTACAGTTTTCTTGGACTTTGACGATTTTTTTTTAAGAATACTCTTTCAACACTTTAAGTGTTATTTTCTTTCCTTGTGATTTACTAGGTATTTTTTTATACATCAAAAAATGTCTAGTTGTGCCATGTTGTTAGATGCTTGTCATGCCCTATTTAGGTAGTTAAATTAAAGGACAGTGACCAAGAATATCCATGAGCTCAAGCTTGATCTTAAAATTAGAATTTGAAATATTAGCATAGTTGTGCAGCTACGGAAACTGTAGTTTTATCTGGTTTTGTAGTTCAGTGAAGTTGAGCTTTTTTGAGAGCACATATATTCCACTGAAGAATATATGTAGAGTAGCCTCAGAATATATTCTTGAAGTTGGGACACAATGTTTGTAAAATCCTACTGATGTGCCCCTTACCTTTGGTTATTTTTACTGTGTTTATTTGCAGAGGCTTATGATTTGGAAACAATTGAAAGAAATCTGCATAATGATATGCAGTATTGGAAACACTTTGTCAGTGATATGTTTGCATATTTATAGCAGTGTTGTTGGCCAGAAATTTACATGCATTTTTGTTCCAGTTTCGAAGAAGATTCCCAGCATAGAAAATTCAGCTGCATCCCCTGTATTCTGAATTCTTGGGGTTGCGGTGGCCCACTGCAATGTCTTTAGTTATTTGAAATCCTGTTACATTAACTTGTGCAGTTTTTCCCCTCTGTGCTCCCAACACAGTCTCTACCATAGGCTTACGAAGCCTACTTATGAGGTCAAGGAAATCATTATACAAAGGTAAAGGGTAATCCTTGTGTGCTGAGTCCAGATAGGTGCAAGACACTGCCAAAGAAAAACATGACATTTGTGCAGAGACAGGAACTAAACCCAGACTTTCCAACATTCTTTTCCTTTCCTTTTAACTTCACTCCTTCTAGTTGAAGAGTGCTATGATAAATGCAATTACATGAACATCACTTAATTATTTTGCAATTAGAAAATTGTGCATTTACTGTTACCTTTTACAGAATGATTTAAACAGGTACAATTTCATCTTTGAAGGCATGAAATTAAAGAAAACAAAAATTTAATTGATCTAACTGTTACATTCAGAGTTCTGAATAAGAGCTCTACATTCAATTCCACACAGACTGTGGCTTTACATCTGTTTTGATCCAATAACTTATGGAACAATCTGAGAAAGCCATGTCATTTAAGATGAACACATCAGCATAAAATCAATTATAATTTATTTATTCAAATCTGTCTAAAAGTGGCACAAGTATTGAATTTCTTTTTCACTCTAAAGTTCTTGAATTAAGTTTCTTTCCCCTACATCTTCCCAGACTTTCTGCTTTTTTTGTCCTGATCTGGAAACTGAAACATTTTTTCTACCGCTTATCTAGGAGAATTTTTGGACAAAACTCAAATATAAATATTTGTGCTTTAAAAGTTACAGACATAAAGCTGATGCAGTGCTGAATAATTTTGTTGGCCAGATGGCATAGTGGCAGCAATAAAGCAGCAAAATGGGAGAGCAGCATTTAATTCTGGACTTTGCAATTGGGGTCTGCTCTTGGTGAGATTGATAGTGTTTTATTTTTAGAGGGCATTGACCAGAAAGTGTTTTGCTAATGCCAGCTGGCTTTATGAAGTGCATGCTGCCTCATGCAATCAAGATCCAAGACTGTCTGCAGCCATGACAATACTGTTGCCCATTATGTTGTTTTGTTTGAAAAAAGAAAAACATCTTGGTATAACTAGGGAAAGAACAGACGTCTGCAGTCAGACAACAAGAGTACATTGATTTATATCAGCCAAGGGTTTGACCTCTCTAATCTTATTCATTCACATGAAGTAAATGAAGAATAAATAGTGAAATTAATCCTGAAAGTTGCAGCGTTCAAAGTGGAAATTACACGCATTCAGCTATAGGGTGTTGTATAAATAGAGACGTAAAGCACTTAAGAAGCTCACAAACAGCCTTCCAGTGCAATTCATTTAGAGCTGGCCGGGGTGACTTCTCACAGCAAAACAATTTGTGGTGTAGATGTATAGCAAAGCTCAGACTTCTTCCAAGATTCCTTGCCAGAAAGGCTCTCTCTCTTATATTCAGAGAAAAAATTGAAGAATAGTCATTGCCCTACTGAATATTAAGAATGGCCATGTCCTGTGAGGATCGCAGTGCTTGCTATCCATGCAGTTTATCAGAACCTGCAGGCCTGCCTAATCCTAACCCTGTGGATTCTTTTCTAAATTACATGATATTTTCAAGTTGTGATCCTAATTTCTTTCAGAATGACAATACAGTAAAAACTAGTTTTTAGAATGAAAAATTCTTACATTTTATTTGATTTCTATTTTTGCTTTAGTCAAATGTTACTCTTTTTCTGTGACACCTAATTATCCCAAAACTTTATGTTCTTTATCCCTCCATTTTGTGGTCTGCAGGGCACTGTACAATGAAAGAATGCAATTACATCAAGTGCCCAAAGCATTTTTTGCTCTCAGTAAAGAAAGGGGGTTAGACAAAAACATTCTATCTTTATATGATGCTTCTTAATGGTAGAAGTGATGAAGATTTATTTTGCCTTGTCAAATATTTTTAATAACATCTTAATTTTTAAAACTTCTTTGGAACTGATTACAAGCATCAGACTGTCTTGAACTACAGTCACAGCATTAAAAACATTCCTAGATGAATATTTGAGAGAGTGCATAGTAAGAATGAATTGGTGTGTCTGAAAAGACAATGTGGACTTCTTTGAATCATATTTCAATCACAGTATTGTTCTCTGGGTCTGTGGTTTCTTCCAGGAAATTCATCAGGCTCTTTTCTCCTGATGTTGAAAGCTACCCATTTGTTCTATAGCTGTGAAATGAAAGAATATGGACTACAGTTTGTGATCTCTTCGTAGAGCTTTCTAGAGACTCAGTGTATTTATGAACAATCTTCATAATGTTCTTATGATCAAAAAATATCTCTAAAAATGTGATTGGCAGGGATGACTATGCAGTGACTACTAAAACTGTAGGGTTTAGTGAACCATAATGTGAACTCATCCTTCATCAGCCACATAACAAAATGTATCATGAATCCTTTTTTGTCTATTTTATTTAGATGAGACATTCAATCAAAACCAGCCATTCATTAAGCCTAGAGTTTTTTTCTTTCTACTGTCTTATTTTCAAAATGCCTTGAGGTCATTAAAGGGATATGAGATCTAGCAAATACATGTTCCTTTAAACAAAAATTGGTGCATCTTTCTCACAAACAAACAAATAACCAATCTGAAGAAATATCTGTAAATATTTCCACAGCTGAGCTATGCAGAAAAGGTTTTGGAAGGGAAGCAAGTGACCTGAATCTTTTAAAAGGGAATCTTTGCACCAGTCTGTGGTTCTTATCAAGGAAGGACATCCTGCATTCGTCAACAGAAGAAAGTATTTTGGCATAACATATTGTTGTATAATGATGGTTTATGTATGTATGAACCTGAAGTTTTATACCTCAACTTTTGGCACAAGAGGAATTGATTTGTATGGTGAAACAGTGGGCTCTGGGACTTGTTTTCATACTATATGCATTCTGTGGAGATTTTCCATGGACTAGCTTGTCTGGTACTGTGAACTGAGCTCCTTTTAGTTCCAGCTATCTAGGGAGGATTTGGGATCATGTCCTTCTTTGGAATTTGATCCAAATGATCCAATATATTTGCTGCATGATACTTCTTCCAAGGGTAGCAAAATACAAATCTGGAGATGCTAAGGAGATTAAGTTCTGTAGTCCATGCCTTAGGTGAACTAAAATACTGCAATTATTTTGAACATCTCTGATGAAGATTCTCATTTATTCCTGGTTTCTTTTTGCTCACATTTCGATAGCTAGCAAGGGCTCTTATGATAAGCTAAGAATATTGGCCTACAAGCCTTACGAAGACTTTGTCTAATTTTTCTAAATGAACTTGTGTGTTGTGTTTTGATACAAAGATTCTGTCACGAAAGGGTGTTGTGTCTTTGGGAGTATCTTTGAGTAAGAGATGTTCTTTATATTCTTGTTTCTTCTCTGTTGATACTCACTGAAATAAAGAAATGCCTTTTATTTGTTTACTTATAACAGAGACAAGAATTATTAAGAATTTACTAAATGCATGAAGGTAGGTGAATAAAAATAATTTTGGCCTGCTCAGAAGTCCTTGTCGTGATTCAGAAAGGAAGTTCGAATAAGAGGAAACAAAATATGTTTGAGAAAAGCACTAAACTTAAAAGTAATAAAGCATGTTTGAATGTTACACCATTATGCCCATAATGTAAAATGAATTATGAAATATTATCCTTGAATAGCAAATCTTAACATGTAGACTTGGGCTTAAACAAATAGATTTTAGTGGATGCATATTTCAAATTTAGACAGATCAAACAAAATACACTTCTGGTACATGACCAGAAGACCACTACTGCAAGTAAAATTAATAAAAGTGAAACCAAAATAAATGAAAATAATGATGGAGAGTCCTTCTCTTGTGTCTAGAATTCTTACGTGATAGCTAAGCTAATTACAGTTAATCACAGGCGATGACTGCTGCAGAGCAAAATATTTTTCTTAATTTTATTCAAGTCCTGTTTAAAGTTACAATTGTCGCTATATTTTCCTAAATATAAAAGGAAAATACCATAATTTTTCTTATCAGCATCTTTCTCCTCTTTTAGCCTGCTGCTCTAATACTTATCTCAGGTGTTTCAGTCTTCTCATCGAAAAAATAATGGCCTGTTTAATTTAATTTCCTGCTAATTTTATATTAACTACAATGACTGAAGTTTAGAACAGTAGAAATATGTGATTTGAATAGGGAAAAGAGTTGTGTGGGTTGAAACTATTCATGCAGAATAGGAATCATTCATTAATATTTTGTTTGTCTTCCAACAAGCTTCCAGCAATTAAGAATGAATAGAAAGAAAAGGATAATGACATGTTGTATCAAAATTCAAGTGCTAAAGAAACACTTTGAATTTTTGTGATCAGTTGATGCATCTCTTCTGCCTGTTTTTCGGATCTACTCTATACACATCTCAGAATCACTGTATTAGTCGTACAAGTAGCTTGAAGTTGATTGACTTTCTGAACCTAACAGGAATTATAGTATTATTTAGGCCTGACTCATCGCCATTGCTTTTCATGCTTTGGTACAAACAGAAAATACAGAAATTCCATTGAAACTTTAAAGAAATCTCCTTTACTATTAGAGTTTCCAAACTGGAACAGCTTGCTCAGAAAGGCCGTGGAGACTCCATTCTTGAAGATACCAAAAACCTGGCTGTTCATATCCCTGGGCAAAGTGCTCTAACTGACTCTACTTAGAGCAGGAGAGTTGGACTAGACAATCTCCAGCTAGCTCTTAGGCCACCTTAAATTCCTGCAAATACCCCAAAATATCATACCTTGTTAAAGCGGAAAGTCATCTGATTTGACAGCCAGGGAAAAATAAGAACCTTCGTTCCTAATATTCCAGGGGTTTGGGTGATGCCCGAGCTAATGACGAGCAAACTGGCAGAAACACTTGAAATATTATAGATTGCCTTAGCTTGGTTCTCAGTTTAGGCTATTTTCTCAATGTTTCTCTACATATTAAGTTGCATCTTAGATTGCGTTTTACAGTTGATTAAAATGTTTTCAGTCCTTACGGTTTTGAGATGTAGGTATTGTGACCACAGGAAGGCCTGGAAGTCTTCTTATTTTTATCCAAGTGTTAAGTTATCAACAGAGTTATACTTTAGTGGGTACACTTTGTACACAGAATAAGTTGTGAAGTAACTGGCTGAGAAATGATTGATGGTTGAAAGCTTAGCTCTCTAAACAACTAAATGTAAATTGGATTTACTCTGCCACCCCACTACTATAGTCCAAATTCACCAACATTTTTGAACAGACAATGTTTATAATTTTGATAGCAACTGATACACAGAAACCATGACAGATTATAATCCATGAGCAGTGTGAAATATAAGGAAATATAGTGCAAATCTTCAAACTTCAGGCTATGAAAGAAAAATAGCTCTTACATTGGTGAAAAAGTGCCACAATTAAGTCTTGTGGAGCTATATGGATATATTGCTTTTCACCAAGTCTATCCAAACTCTGTCCCTAATGTCAAGCTCCAAAACTAGGGTTCTTCATGTATTGAAAATATAATTTTAATTTCCTGCTTGGATAAGGATGAATTATTTAGCAGAGGTTAAGATAAACACTGTACAATAGAATGAGTTGATAGGGCTCAACTACTACAGAAAGCAAGAAGTATATGTCTTTGTCAGTGTTTTTTATTCCATGGATGAGTGGAAAATAAACTATCCCATTTAAGAAATACAATTGAAACAAGGAAGACCTGGTGATTTACCATTGAGGTATAATGAAAAGGTGTGTCTTTTCTCTGTGATCTGTTCATCTCCAAGATCTGATATAGTCAGGAATAACTCCATATGCTGTTTTCAGAAAATATTATATCAGTTTTCAGAGGGTGAAAATTATCAAACCTACAGTCTTCTGACTAAACCTGAATATCGTAAAAGCTATCCCTACCAAAGGATTAATAAAGGCTTAAGGTTGCTTTTTTACTGGGATGGACAAATTGAACAGCTAGTGGACTTATTTGGACAAAAGTAGCTCTACCGTGTTGATTCACAGTGGTGGCAGATGCAGCTGTGTTAATGTTGTGCATTGAAAATTGATAAAGCTAAACATAACCCTCTCCACTCATGGGTAGGTGCCTTAATTTGTCAGCACTTGGAAATTTCTCCTGTCCATATTTCTGAGAAATTACTGATGTAATTTTATAAACGGTAGAACAAAATTTAGTAGGTAGTCTGTTTTTGCTTGTTAAAATGCAGATTACTATCCTTATTTTTGGCATGTCAACAAGTGCATAAGAAAACCAACGTTTTACCAATAACTTTCTGTAAATATTAATCCTGGTATTTATCATCTTTCCCTCTTGTTTGTCTCATTAATATGGAGTTTTATGAGAAACCTCAACCGTTTTTTGCAGATTAGGATGTAAATGAACATTAGAGTATATGAAGAAAGTCCTTGGTTTTGGAGAGGGCTTACAGTATTCATAGTAACTGATGCATAAGTAGTATTTATTATGTATTAGTATTCTAGTGCTCATAATTTAGTTTGTAGGGATTTAAACTCATTTAATTTAAATGCTCTTATTGGTAACAATTAAAGGTGTACTATGAGTTTCATGAACAGTAACATGCACATGCATATACAGGGTTTTTTGAGAGGCATTTTATAGCACTCTCACATACTGCTGCGTTTTCATCAGCTTTATCTCTAAGATGTCCTAGTTTTTTGGGTGTAAACATTAGGTGCCAGAATTCATTTAGCCCAAATATTCAAAGTATGTAAAATCTCAGTATCTTTTATAACTGATAGTTCTGCTTTGACAAATGTTTATCCAGATTATACCATCTAAAGAATATGGTAATTTTCATATCAGCAATGATGGTGTCTGAGAAAGGAAAAGTCAGCCGCAATACAGATATTTAATTTTTTTTGTTCTTAAAATTCTTTATTCTAATCACATGGAGTGTTTCTGACTATGCAGGTAGCAAACATATATTATGATCCAAGTCTATTTCTTTTTATTGAAAAGGACAGGCCATGATATTATTCCATGAGGCAGGATGCATTCAAAATTTACAATACATTTGCCTGAGATGGTCTGGTTCTCAGAAGTAATGCAATAGAAAGGTCAGAATTCTGATGTTTTTGCTAAAAGTAGAAGTACAATAAATCCTGAGCAATAATGATTAACATGCACATCATTCTTTCAGAAAGAATTTTATCATCATTATGTCATTCTCATTGATATTCTGTGGAAAGGGCTGAATTGGCTCTACTGAACTGAATACTCTGTGTGTTAGTTTGGTGTTAGATAATTTTTATTCAGTACAGCACTTAAGAAAAAAACCAAGATTAACATCCAGATCTGTTCAAAAACTATTCTTAACAACTTAGTAAAAGTACATAAAATTTCTTTTAGTTTTGAGGATATGTGGTGATGTTCTTAGGGAATTTTCAGCCTCAGCTATAAAAGAGCCCAACTTTGCATCCGTCACATCTCTTCCCTACATGCCAACTAGGTAAGGAATATAGCTTTAAAAGAATATGTGAAGATGAGCAGGATGCTCCTAAATCTTTTATAGCTTGTTCCGAGACTCATTTTAAGTAACTTTGCTATGATTCTTGTGGTGGCTACAGATGTGATAAACAGGTGTTCTGTTCTTGTGATCTAGTTGAGACTGCTTTCCAAAAAATCAGTAAGAAATGGAACATAATGTTCCAAATATTTGATGACTTTCTTTTTCTAATTTCCATTTTAAGTTACATCACTGTTCTTGCAGGAACTGTAGATGATGCAAAGTCCTTGTGGTGTTGACGGATACAGTCAGCACAGGTAGCTTGGTGAGCAGCTGCAGTGGGAGCTCTGGGTGTTGGGAGCACCAGGCAAGAGGCCACGGACTGCTAACACTTTAAATAATAAAGGGCGTGGGGACCTGTTCCTATCCAGGTGACCAGACACTCGGAGACATGGCAGAAGCTGAAGAGCCCAAGACTTTCATGGACTTAGACTATGAGAGTATAAAAGCGCAGGGTTTCCTTTGGTCGAGGTCCCTCAGAGGTACCAGCTCAAGCTGTTATGTTTTTATGTGGTTATCGTATCAAGATTAAATTATTTTAAGGACTGGGACATCTGAGACTCTACTACAGGAAATTTGGGGCAGAGCCAGTAAGGAAACCTAATCTGACTTTGTGAATTTGATGTGTGTAGATGCCATTGGGCCTCCGTCCCAGCTCAGTTGGTGCAAATGTGATTGTCAGAATAGTTTGATATTCAGGAATAGCCTATGGGATGGTCTAGGTGAATTCAAACCTCTGAAATTTACATTTTGTGTCATTGGCCCACAGCTAAGTAGTAATTGATGTATAGTTACAGATTGCAGTATCTCATTGCATGAAGTTTCAGTCCATCAAACAGTTACAGTAAAGTATTTCTGGTAGCAGTTACCTGTTTATACTTTTGATCTGTTTGCACCAGGAGAGTGTAGCGTTATATTTGCTGTCCAGGCTGTATATCATCAGCACTAAATACCTTTATATCTTCAAAATTTTGTCCCTCAGAAGAATTTTGTACCCTCAAAATGAAACTC
Organism: Oreocharis arfaki; assembly: GCA_013398015.1. Classification (NCBI taxonomy): domain Eukaryota; kingdom Metazoa; phylum Chordata; class Aves; order Passeriformes; family Paramythiidae; genus Oreocharis; species Oreocharis arfaki. The sequence continues at coordinate 95,840 of VZRR01002468.1, read as the reverse complement.
CACCTACCCCTCTACTTGTAAACCTGATGAGGACTTCTTCACGGCTTGTGTGCGTGGTTGCAGTTGCTGTTTGTTTTCTCCGTTCTAGCCTGCATATATATTTCCATCCTATAGTGACTACAGTTGCCGGTGGGAGTGATGTATGCCTATGTCTCATTCTAACATAGTGCTTGAAACACATCTGAATCCAAAGGACAGCATTGTCAGACATCCCATTTTAAACACAGGAAAATTGGCATAGTGTCTTAGAAAATGGATGTTGATGTTTGTTTCAGAAGGTTTCCAGAACACCAGACGTTTTCCTGTGGTTTTCTAGCCTTGCGAACAGCAAGTTATTTCAAACGTATTATTAAATTATTTTAAGCGTATCAGTGCTGCTTGAGTGTAGTTCAAATCCTAGGAGAATCCTCTAACTTCCCACTGAAAATCCTGCATGCCCACAATGTCCTCTGAAATATGAAGGTTTGACTCTCCCACTTCCTGGGATTCTCGTTGGTGCCAGGGTTCAGCATGTAGGCTTCCAGAGCAACAGTAATATCTGTCATTTTGAATGAATACAAATCTCTAACAATCCATGTCTGTACAGTCCCTGTGGAAGCATGTTGTGTCAGCTGTGCTCGCGGTACTTTAAAGGCTTTATTAAGTCAGCTGGCAACACACCCTGTCTCCAGGCGCTGACTTTTATGGCAAAGGACCTAAGAGACTTTTTGTCCCCTTCTTCTTTTTTTCCTTCCCCCCCACCCCCCCTTCTCATGTTAGCTAGCTTTCAGAAACACAGGAAGTGATTTTATGGAAGTCTTATGGGTGTGTTGCTATGTTCATAGTACCCACAATATAGTTTACAGGTGAGCATTTTTACCCACCAATCCAATCTTACACAAACATGTGCACACACTGTCAAGTACCTTTATGCAGTCTGATATTAAATCTGATCAACTTATTACAACTGATTGATAGAGAAAGTGTAAAAAATTTATAAATTATAACCAGCTTTCTTAGCCCATGTAGCCATTTGAAAGGAGGATATGATAAACTGCGTGAAGGTTCTGGACCATGTATTACAGTAAAATTCCATACATATTCTGTCCAGTGGCCTTTTATGTATGAACTGTACTTTCTGTTTGCTTTAATGTAGACAAAATTGTTTAATTGGTAAATGTTAAAATATTGGTTTGCTTAAGTCATGTTTTGAGAATCAGTTGTTCAAAAACTGAACATTCCAGTGACATTCAGAATCTTTTCTCTTGCAGCCGTTTCGTAGAGTGACGTTTTCTGTTGTGAGTCAGCCTCAGGACCCGCATCAAGGGTCATTGCAGAGTTGCTATGACAGCGGTCTGGAGGAGTCAGAAACACCAAGCAGTAAGAGTTCATCAGGGCCAAGACTGGGTGCCCTTCCACTCCCAGAGGACAACTACGAAAGGACTACGCCGGATGGCAGTGTTGGTGAGGCAGAGCATATGGAAAATGGTAGGGGCAAACACAACATTCACACACATAAACTCACTAGCAAGTGATACTAAGTAGACTTTGGAAAGGTCAGTCCAAAAGTATAAATAAATACCTTAAACAATTAAAATTGTAATTATTTTATTTTAGAGTTTGTTAAAATGCAGGTATACAATATAATGGAGCATAACACCACTAATTAAAACAGAAGTTTGTTTTCTTTACATGGCTTAAAATCTATACTGCAGAAGCAGTTAAAACACTGATAAAAATATCAGTAGAAGTCTGGGGAAATGGTAATTGAATAAAATTACATACTTTTCATTTCAGATAAAAGACCATAAAGAGCATGTATTCTCATTTCCTTCCATTTTTGATTCAAAAACTACTTAGGAAATTTCCTAGAATGTAGTATATACAGCATCAGGAAAAGAAAATAGCATTTTAAAACCCCTTTCTAGAGAATTCTCTTTTCCCCAAAAATGTTGTATAGACTGTTTTCAAAATAAAACCCGATGTCAAGTCCATTCTTCATTATTTAGAATAGAATTTACTTTCCTTTTCTTCACACTTTATTTTGTACAGTACTTTTGCAACATCTCATTTAAATTCAGGGTACATTTATGTAGAAGGGGAAAATGCTAAATATTTATTTATTCCATAGTAATTCTCCTACTATTAAAAACCTAAAAATGTTGGTATAAATCTCAGGTTAGGATCTGTTATTTTTTCTATTTTAAACTATTCAGGATTAAAAAAACCAAAAAGTCTTATTCTTTTTGAAATATATTTTATAAAACATGAATATTTCACTGTTCTCCACTTCTTGGCCTTGATCTAAAGTTTTATGAAGTCAGAGACTGACTTCATTATATTTTCATTTGCCCGTAAACAAAATAAATTAATACACATCAAAGCGTGCAGATTTTTGATAACTAAAGAAATAATGCATTTTCTAATTCGATTGTAATAGGTGGGTACATGCAAGAAGGGTGGTGTATTTTTTTGTTATAGAATGAATTAATTAGTTTGGCTAAGTGCATGTTTTAGTTTTTCAGTACTGAATTCTTCTTGGGGTTTTGTCTTATCCGAGATAGACATGTCAACCCGTTAAAACTATGTTATTCTTCATGGTAAGATATTTCCAAACCTAGTATGTATTACTGAAGAATGGCTACAGCAGTCTGCATATGCTTAAAGTGTATATCCCAACAGCAAAAAAAATTAATTGACTAAAAAGGAAGATAGTATTATCCATCTAAAGATATATTAGCTTATGTATGTTCATACGTTTGCAATTATATAATCTCCTTGGTTGTTTATATGAATATATTTGTTTACATTTCATTTTTCTGGGGATGGGCTAGGGGAAGAAGTGATAATGACGTTACTGGAAAAAATGTCAGAAAAAAAGCTTATAGAGTTTGTACCTAAATTGGGCTGATTATTTTATTGTCTGTTTCATAGTGAGATTTTGTAGTTAGGATAATAAACAGTTTGTCAATTACCTTGGACATCTAGCAATGTAGAGGATTTGTAGACATGAAATTCTGAGTTCAGAAGGTATTTTAACAAGGGATATGCCTGATCCATGTTGGAGAAACTGTAGATTAACAAATGAATATAATTTTTAATGCATTTGATAGCCAGTGAAAAAGAAGATCACACTAACTGAAGTGTAATTGAAAATGAAGAGTGTTTGAACAGTGTCATAAATTAAAGCAAAATAGTTTCAGTTTTTTATTGATGCAAAAACTGGAATTACATTCTAATAACTAAAATATTTTAAATGCTTTTAATTTTTTGAAAATATTTTATTTCATATTTGGTAGGATGAATTTCTTGGATATGGTTTTGAAATTAGTATTCTAAAATTAATATATAGAAACGCAGAAGTATATAAATACATTAGCTCACGGTGAATGAAAGTGAATGAAAAAAAAACATCTCCAGTAAAAAATTTTGCATGGCAAGGCATGCATAGGGTAATCAAGATTTCCTCCTCCTTTATAAAACCTTGAACTGAGACTTTTAAAAGTTGGGTGATGTTGTGATGAAAATCATACTCTGCAAACTTTTGGATTTTGCTGTCACATTTTAAAAACAAGATTTCAACACTGGCATGTCATCTGCCTCCAGAAATTTCTGTTAACATTAATCTATAAATAATGATGGAACAGGATGGAATTTACTTTTTCTCCTTCATATGTGTAATACCTGATATTTGAGTGAGAGTTTCCTGTGATATGATTCTTAAGTCCACTTGTATTTTAACTATTTTAAGCACAATTGTATTAGTCAAATTCTGGTAATGTAGTCTTCAATATTAATGGATCATTCTGACAGAAATAGAATTGGAATTGAAGTCTGTCAAGCATTCATTTGTCACATTTAATTGGAATGTAGGTAATCTGCAGTGTTTGGCTTGGTTAGGTTTTAATCAGGATTTATACTGTATTTTCATGCAGATTTTCCATGGAAACAGCATTTTGGAAGTGATCTTGGTTATTAATTTTTACTTCAAATATTTACCATTTAATTTCAGTTGGTGTGAAACAATGCAGTTATAACTAATTGCTTTGGATCTCCTTCATTTTAGAATTTGAAATAATAATCTTCAGCACAGCACATGAAAACTTCTAATACACTTCCTTATTTTTTTTCAAACTTAGATGACTAAGGAAAACAAGTAATCTTTATAGTTAAGGCAAATTTAGGAAGTTTCAGTTCACAGGCAGAGTAAATAGGAAATTCAACTTTCTGTTTGCTGTTAAGAGGTTCTTTACATTTTCTCAGATGTGAATAAAACACTGGAAAATTGGAAAAAAAGGGGCAAGGGGGTTGATTTTCTTAGAATATGCTGTACATTGCCTACCAGCCTACATGACTGTCAGATGTAGATTGAAGTTTTATTCTGCTGATTAGTGGTGGTGTCAGATGCGGGAGGAAAAAAAAAAAGAAAGAAAAAAAGAAATGTTAGCAGATTGACTGTGAAAATTCAGTATGCGAAGATCTTGTTAATTAGTAAAATCTGCAGAACCAAAAGTAACTTCTGAGTTAATTTATCCCCTGCCCTTGAAGCTTTCCTTACAAGGAAATTCTGCTCATATGTGCAGCCTTCTCTGATTTTGCTGTTAGAATGGTACTGTCTTAATGTAAATTGTACAATAATTTTCTGAAGAACATTTTCATTACATTCATGTTTATATATCGAGGGCAAGCACATTACCATGGTAAATCAATTTCCTGGGCTTTTATCATAGCTTTCTAGTTATGACCATGCCTAATACCACATCTCAGAAGAAAATTTAATAAAAAAGCCCTGTGACATAAACTTCCAGAATTACCTCTCCTCCTGACCCTAACAGTTAATAGTTAATAGTCAGCATGTGATTTTAGAAATCATAATAATAATAACAATAATAATAATAATAATAATAATAGTAATAGTACTAAAAACCCATTAATTTGTCACAAGCCAAGTTACTGGCCCGGAGGAGGATGTCTTTCAACAGCAAAATCCTCTAAAGGCTACCAAAATTGTTTTGGGTTCGGTTTTCTGACTCTTATTTAGCTGTTTTAGTGACTATTCCTTTATTTCATTATGACAAAGAGCATGGAAGCATTCCATGTTACTTTTTAAATACTATGGATTGTTATGTTTCCTCATAATTTGCCTTTCCTCTGAATTATAAATCTTCCTAAGTTCTATTTCTTCTGGCAAAGGTAGGGATAGCTGGAGATGTATTCTCACAATTTGAAGACAGCCTTTTCACACTAATTCCTATGTTATTAAGTACAGATATGATCTCTAACCAGAGCTTTCATTGTTCTGTTTCATTACCCTTCACCTGGTTCTAGTAGGTCTCTCATATTTCTTACAGCTCTCTTAGAAATATTACCTTATATTCCTTCTCCCTACCCCCCTGATTTCTGCATACCTAATATTTATTTGTGCATGTAGTAGCCTAATCAGTTTTAATTTTTGTTTAATTTTGCTAGGGTACTTTTAGTGGTGAAATTGCAGCACCGTAGGTTATGGCTTGTATGATCTTCCCCGGAGATTTGTTTCCGCGCAGTCATAATTAGACTGTTTGCCTCACCTGAGATACCTGCCTTAAAGCTAGCTCAGGTGCTTCTACATGAACATGTCTTTGATCTGCAGCACAGAATTTTAAGTTAGCCCACGTTTCAATACCAAATGGGGTTGGAGAAGAGCAGTCATCTCTGTGAAAGAAGAAAAATAAAGGAATGGTTTACAGCTTCAATTTTTGCAGAGGGAAATGGAGTAAAGAAAGATTAAGCGACATGTCTGAAGTCACAGATAAAGTAAGGAGCAGAGCTTAAAAAGGAGCTCAGAATTTTTGTCATTCAGTTACTTGGCTCCCACAAAGAAATCGGTAGATAAATTACTCTCTGACTGACACATGAAGAAGTAAAAGGCAGGGAAGAGAAGTGCATTACCTTGGTTCATACAGTCTGATAATATCCTCTGTTTTCAATTACAGTTTCAGATTTAGATTGCAAGTGTCAAAGTTCCACCATCAATATAGAGGAGGGGTTCATAATGTACGAATGATGACTTAAAAATGTGAAGTGAATTTTGAAAACTAATAAATGTAATTAATTTTATCTATAAGAGCATTCTCTCACTTTTACTTGTGAAATAGATTCTTAATCTCTTCCCTGGACCAAAGTGTGAAGAAAAGAATCCATTAATTTAGAGAACCCGTGTTTACAGAATCTATTTTCTTTTAGTTTTTTGTAGTGCAAATAACGTGGCTTAATGTTCTTGAAGACTTAAATGTCCTTATCGTGAACATGGCAGAAACTCATTGATTTATTTCAGAGAATGACTGCATTTTTGCAGTTCCCGTTATTTTCAAATGTTCTGTTCTCTTGAATTCAGGCCTGAAAATGTTGATGAGAATAATTTTGTTTTTAAAATTGTGTCCTGGAAATGTTGATGTAAGTAGTCCATCTGAGAGGCTGAGTCAGTAAAGGTTTTCAGTGTAGTGATTATACAGCAACAGTTCATTTTTTGTTTGGTTGGGCTCTTTCTTATTCTGTCATGGCTGCTGCATCTACTTTTTCTTAAATGTCACCCTGCATACATGAACCCAAAATACAAGAAACTGCTGCAAAGATTATTATATAATACAAACACATAAGAATTCTTATCCTTGTTTCTGATAAATCCTAACTTATAATTAGGCACACAATGAATTTTGGATTCTGTAACACTAGCAACATACATGGGTAATGTTTTGGAACACATACATATTCAGTGATGAATTATATCTTGGGCCAGGTTTTTTTGAGAATGCAGAATTCAGATAAGATCTGTGAAAAGACATTTTATAAGAGGAAAAGAAAAATCCCAGCTTGTAAGACAGAAGACAAGCTGTGCAGGAATCCCTGATACACTAGTCTTATGTAAGGCAGGGAACCTGTCTGGGAAGAACATTGTCTGCTTTTCTCCTTGATTTTTTTTTTTCATTTCTAATCTTTGACTGTATTCCTTTAGATGACCTTACCCCATATGTCTGTGAGTTTTTTCAACAGAGGAATAAGTTTGGTAACCTATATGCACATTAATACTTTAAGTTTTAAAACTATATTGTGCCTATTCTTTAAGAATTACTTGTTTGAAGTGTTATGTATATATACTTGTAATAGAAATGAGGGAAATATATTTTGTATTAAATTCCTAGTGCTGATATATATTTTTAGATATACATTTACTCTATTAAGTCAATAATTTGCTGCACAAAGTTGAGAAATTATTTCAAGTTGTCCATTTTATGTCATTACACTAAGGTTTACTGTATATCAACTACTGTTCTATGTTTACATTGTACTTTAAATGCACAGTGCAAAGTAAAGCCCCGAATATACGCCAAATATGATCAGAAATAGCTCTCATTGAAGACACCAGAATAGCTTTTTTTTATACCTTCTACATTTTCCTTGACTGTCCAGATAAGTATCAACAACTTATGTGTTCTATTCATGAAGTGTACCTGAGTATTGCTGTGAATTGTTTTACGCTTGATCAGGATTTTAACTGCTCAGAGAACATATGCTTGGACCTGCTGGAATCAAAGAAGGAATGCATATTTCTGTATTGGAAATCAACCTCCACACATTGGTAGCAAAACAAATTATTCATCACTTTTCTGATTTTCTGAATAGAATTGTATGTCTCTTGCTGTTCTCTCTGTTGCTTTCCCATTGTATTTGTTCTAGCTCCTTTTGTGCTGCAGAGTGAATAACATATGCCTCTTTTCTAAAAAATCATTTTATAGGATTACTTCCTCCACTCCCGATTTCAGTATCCTGCTCTTAAAAAGAAAGTATATACAGCAATGACTGTGCACCCATGTTAAAAACAGCCTATTGATACCGGATAACTTGAAATGCCATGTATTAAAACTTTTGTTTCTTTTATTACCCTTTAAAAAAGGAACTCCATGTTTACGTTCCGTCAGTTTTTAACCAATAATTTGAAAATGGAGGAAGACTTTTGATTTTTAAAGAATCATACTTGCAGTTATATCTGTTAGAATGAGGCAGTAAAGGAAGGGTTTGTATGAGCATGTGGGCGTGCACACATGTACAAATCTCAGTGAGTCAGTTCTCACTGCAAATACTCATGAGATCTAGACAGTTGCAGTTATATAACCTGCCTCATCTATGAATTTCAAATCATTTCACTGAGGTGGATATGAACGAACATACTAAACTGACAAGTGGAGAACTAAATGATCAGAAAGTGAAGCAGTATGTCCCCTGTCGTGCTATGAATTGATCCAAATTCATATTGGATCACAATATTGATTGTGCACCCCTCAAAAAGTAATAATTTGAATATCAACTTCCACTTTGATAAAGGTTTTGCAGTTGACTTAGGGAAGTTAGGCTTTTGTCCAAGTCTTCCGTGCCAGCTGCTAGCTCAGGCAGCCTCCCACTGATGCAGATTGCAGAACTCCCTTTGATACTGTCACAGTCCTGAATGTAGATGGAAGGCAAAATGCATTCCAAAATTTACAGACTTAAGGAAGAACAGACATCTGGTTTATGAATGGGATATTTAGCAACCTTTGCATCCAAGGCAGGCTCTTTCCTGAAAAAAATCTGATGTGAAGATTCAACGGAAATTTATTTTTCCTCTGTTGCAAGGAGTCCTTTCAGCATCCTGTATTTCCCAGTTGGCTGTATTTAATGTCAGCTTCTTCAGTTTCCTGGACAACATTAGACCTTTCTCTCCCTTCAAATCTTCAAGTATAATGAAGATCCAAAACAAGTCCTTTGTAGGGGTATTTCATCTTAATTTCAGTGAAAAATACTTTTTCCTCTACTGCTGGTTCTCAACTACTCTTCTGTTTATTTTTTATTTAATATACATTGCAGAAAATGTTGATACCTTATTATATACTATCTTTATAAAGCACATAATCTTGCAAATGTCTTTGTCACAAATTTTGATGTGTTGGGTATGATGTTTTAAAATCAGTAGCTTTTCCTATACACAAAAAATAAAATAAACCCCAAACCAACAGATACAATTAATAGAATAAACTGTATCATTTACTTGGGTCCATTTCTTAAATTATTAAGTACTAATTACTAATTCAGAACAAAAATCTGACTGTATTTTCAAAATGGTGTACTTGGACTGAAGAACATAAGCGTGTTTAACTGGCCACAGAGTTGAACCTAAAGGAATTATAACATTCATAAAGATCCGATTTTAGAAATCCAGAAACAAATTCAAGTCTCAAGTGTATTAAACCAGCAGGTGCCCATCTATGTCATAAACAAAAATTTGTATGTTAACTGCTCTTGTTATACGAAGAGTTTGAGTAAAAGTGGAGTACAAGTCCAGAGAACAGGCGGGTATCGCCCTGAGCTATTAATTTATAACTAATTTCATAAGTTATTGCATTTTCACTTCCAGATAAAGTCACTTCTTTTTCTGCTTCTTTTAAAATCATGTAATTTTTAATGCAGATTTGTAAACTGTAAAGCTCACTGTGACAAAACACAGAAGAACGTATAAAAAGAATCAGTCTTGCATTTCTTTTTGTATCCAAAACTTCAATTTTACACGTTTTCAGCCTGTGTCTTATTTAAGCAACTCAAAAAAGTTTCTTGAAGGCAATTTTTTTTAATCTGCTGATGTGTAAATTCACAACTATAACAGCCAGTGTACTCATGTAGTTGCTACATAGTTTAAATCTTCAGGTCCAATGATAACCTGGAAAGGTTTGCGGTCGTGGCTGTGTTCCTGTATGCCAGCCTTCCACAGAAGGCTTCCTCAGAATCCTTAATGTATCCCATACATACAGGAAATCCAGGTAATGTATAGGGTCAGACCAAAGATATCTGGTGGCTAAAATATGATGCTCAGGAAAAAGTATAGCATGGCAGATAAACTGATTTTTTTTCCAAGCAGCCTTCTATACATCAAGAGCTGGCAATTCTGATTCCCTGAGCCCCATAGTGTGAATTTAGTAATTTTTATGGATTTACATACTCAAATTTGTCCAGTTTCCATTGTGTGCAACTATTAATATCTCTTTTTCCCGGTGAGGGTTTTCAAAGTGATAGTGTGTCCCATTAGTCTTGGATTGGACAAAGGAAAAATAAACTTCCTAGCCTTTTAGGGAACAGTAGAAAGGAATTTTTTAATGAGAAGGTGTTGCTTTGTACCCATACTAAAATTCGCAGTTGTATATGAAGTCTTTTATTTAGTTATTATTTCAAAAGGTTTAAACCCCAAAGATTGAAGGGAAGTGTGTGCATCTCTTATGTATTTCATCAAATATTAATGTCAGTTTGGTATGCCAAAATCTACAGAATGGTATTTAAAGGATGTAGAAGCCCTAGTGTGATATGTGTCATCTGTAGTTCTGAAAGTTCTGTTTTATATTTATATTTTATTGCTGATTTTCAGAGAAATTGAACTATTTCTATAATGACAAGAGGATTTAAGTATGAGGATAATATGAATTCATGCATTTAAGTATTTCTGAGTATTACTACAGTATCACCTATATTACTTTTTTTGCCTCAACAGCAGCACAGCATTCAATGTGAATACCAACTGGAATGCCTTGGATAAGCAGACAAAAAATCATGTCATATGCTAGAACGAGACCTACTTTCTAATTTTTAAGAAATTGCTTCAATTTTTTTGTATAATAACTTAAAATAATATTTCAGTGCTTTTTGGCTTGTTTTGGGCAAGGAACAACAATAAAAACAAAACCCGCCCTATCAAAAAAAGAGGGGTTGTATGCTTCAGTATCATTTTTGTGTACAGATAAAAACAAAAGAAAAGTCAGCATTTATTATGTAAAATAATGTATTTTAGTAATCACTATTTTATAAGTTTTTTGTTGGTTTTTTTCCTGTAGACTAGGATAATAAATTCCATTAATGTTAGTTTCAAATCTTTTATTGTAGATAATTTGCCATTCATATTTTAAAGAGCTGACTGTTCTCATATGGCTTTTAAGAAAGAACAAACACATCTTTCAATAAATAAATTTTTAAAAAAGATTATTTTGATGGAAGATTCAAATTCGTACTTCTTTCCTAACATGTGAAATAGCTGAAATTAGGACGTAAATGTAAACTTCTGTTTGGATAATAGGGAAGTAAAATGCAAAGGCAGTGAAGGAAGAACTGTATGGATAGTTAATTTACATTGATGGTTGTGTGCTCTCTTGCAGTCAAACGTGCCCATACGAGCTTCCCCAACCTGCTTGTTTTAGCCTGGTTTTTAGCTATATCTAAGGAATGAATCAACCCTAAAGATCCCCGCAGGGGCGCTTGTTCTTTTACTAAGCAATCCGCATTATTTCATCAGAAAGGGAGGAAAAATTGAAGTGTGTCATATCTAAAATTGCATGGAAACCAGCCACAGGACTATCTTCCACCAAAATGTTAGTTTTCTCCCCCTATGGTTTTCTGGCAGATTTATTTTCTTGATCCAAGGATTTTTCTGTTTTTTCTGAAATTGAAATAGTGCTATAAAGACCAGAAGTGTCCATAGAGAGGATTCTGGGAAAAGGCTTTTTAAATTAAACCTCATGAATTCAAAATGTGTGTGGTATTCGTGTCCTGTTGTCCTACTACCTTTAAATTATTTCAGCTGCACAGTCAGTGGTTTTCTTGTGTAGTTGTTCTGCTCACAATTAATTAATATCATCTTTGAAGAGGAGAATCTGTCTCTTTTGGGGGCAGTGCGATGATATTCACATTATCATGAGATATTAAAATAACATTATCAGTGGAATATGACATTGCAAATTTTATTACGAAGAGAAGGCAAAGAGAGTTGATGTAATTTTACTTTCTACTGTTAGTCGATACAGAAAGTTCTATTCTCTAAGTAGAGAATAGAAACCTATTAGTTTTCTTTAACAAAGTATTTGAGAGATAAACTTACATATGCATGGTATCTTATTTTATTAACATCTCGCAATGTCTAATTCTATTAGCAGTGGCCATCATTTCCTGCTACTGAATTAGATAATTTATCCCAGCATTCTTTTCATATTCTGCTATGTATTGCAAAAATAATATGGGGATTATTGTAATATATCAGTAGATTTGACAGCTCTGGAAATGTGCTTGTTCTAGCTGTTTCTTACACAGCCATTATTCATGTATGCGAGGCAGTAATAAAAGAGTTAACTTTGTTTTCTAGGTTTCTGGTGGTTTCTAGGGCTAGGGGGGATTAAATGGACAAAAGAGGAGTAACCGTGAGTAACATTATCACATATGCTGATTTTTAAAATACGAGAAATTTAAGTATTTTAGTTGTGTTTGAGGATGTCTGATGCCCCACAGCGTGATTAATACACTGTATTTAATGCAGTTTCGTTATTCAGTTAAATTATTTTTGGTAAAAAAAGGGTGGGCAAAGGTAGTAAAAATGAGACCTCCTGCCTAATTATATATGCTTATTGAGAGCTTGTAATAGCAGGATGAAAGAAATTTTGTAATGACATGTAAAGCATATAGGAAAAAATTTAAGCAACGCTGAAGAATGAAAAAAATGGTGATTGATCCATTTGACAATATGCAAGGAACCTGTGCAGTACGACTCAAGAGTCATGGAATCTGCCTGGATGACTCACATCCTTCCTGAAACCCTCTTTCCACTGTGGTGTTTTACAGAAGTACAATGAAGTGGCAGAGGAGAGAAACAGCATGGACTTTGGTTCTACTCTTAGCATGCTCTGGATAGCCCTCTCATATTTTAGCAATTAGCATAGGCCTGAGAAAAGCTGTAAGAAAAACAGGATTTAATAACTTTGACACCATGTTATATTTCATGTTTTCTGGAGGAAATTCTAAAATAATATACTCTGCTCATAGTTCTCTGCCTGGATGGTAGGTGAGGGTGAAGGGGAAAGTGTGATAGGAAAAAAAGGGTCAAATTTAAATTACAAAAAAATGTCTTTATATCTTTTTTTATCCAATATGAGGGACTCAACAGCAGCGCACAAAGGGCGTGAATAGAATTGGTTTTTCCCACCCATTGTTTCCTCCTATACTGGAGATGGTAATTTCTGCAGAATTAAACTTTGAGAGATACAGTGGCATAAGAAGCTAGCTCACGGAGAGAGCACGATGAAGCAAAATACTTGTGAGAGTCAAAGAGGAATACATCCTAGATTTTATAAATGACAATACAGAGGACAGGCTCCATACTGCCACAGCGCACCATTCCTAAAAAAGGATGTTGCTTAGAGGCATAGCTCACTTGCCAGGAGCATAGATATGGAAACTTGAGACACAGTCAGATCTAATCTCACAAATAATAATGAGAAAATGCAGAACAACCCAAGATGCCCCCAAAGGTTCAGATAAGTGGATATTTTTCTCTTGCTTTTCTCTTCAAAAGGAAACAATTGCCTTTAGCTTTTACCAGGTAGAGTCCCACATGCTGTTGTTCATGCTATGAATTTTAAGTTGAAAAACTTTTCCAAAACATAAAGAAAGACATTATCCTGAAGTTTCTCCATAAGTATTATCAAGCATGTTATGTTAATTGAAGAACATGAGGAACTCATAAAACTAAAATATTCTCTCTACCACCTCTCCTCTCTGTCTAGTGCTGTTGTATTTCCTGTCACGTGTAACAGATGTTTAGAAGGTTCTTTTTCAGAAGGGCCTAAGCAAACAAACTGTACAGACAAGACAAATTTGTTTATTACTGTGAAGATAAATAGTAAAAGAATTGAACCGAGTTCAGTTCAGCAGTGGTAGAAAGTCATTACTCTCAGGTGGCAGTTAACTGGCTTGTATAAAATGAGTTAGCACTTTGAGAATATTGCCTACTGGAGAGATGCCCATGCCCCCACAAGCATTAACTAGCATTCTGTTGAGACTGTCAGCTAACAAAATAGGAGAGCAAAGAACAACTAAGGAAAAAGGATCTGATACAAAGTCCATTAGTCTTTAAATGGCAATGGCTGCCAAGTGCTTCTTTTCGGGCTGGCTTAGTATCATGGACAGAGTGTTCTGTCTACTTGCAGCCTGGCACTTCCCATCAGCATTAGGTTTATGTGGAAAGAGAAAATCCACATAGGGATGAACTTCAGCAGTGGATTAAAATAGTTTCACACATAATTGTAGTGAAGGTCACTAGTTAGGGCATAAGCTTCAGAGAATTGGTTCCTGTATTTCTTAGCACTTAGATTAATCTAATTTCAAATGTTGTTATGTGAACAAGTTCAGATCACCTCAATGTAAAGAGGTGTTTTAGTAATACTGCAGTGTGAAATGCTTACTGTTGCCTCCTGGAAAGTAATGGCGCTTTATACTGTCGGAACTCAGGAATGCTTGTGCTCTATTAGCTGGAAAAAACATTAGTTGTTCTTTGTCAAGACAGGGTGGAAAACAGAATGAAATAAACAAATTGGTTTTTTCTACTCTATAGATTTTCAATCAATTCTGATCTCCTGCTGAAAGAAATGTTTTTTTCAAAAATTTTACCACATTGATTCACTATTTTCTCTCACAAATATTTCTTGGAATCCTCTTGTTCAGTGAATTTCCCAATGCCTTGATTACCTCTTCAAAAAATAACCCCATCATTTCCAATCATAGAAATTCGCATATATATATACACATAAGCGTGTACAATACAGTTTACAAACAGGTCTTGAAAGAGCAATTGAACTTGAAGAAATTCCATTAAAAATGCTTTTTAAAATGTTTGTTGGGTTTTTTTCTATGTTCGCTGACATAATCTTGGAGAGCAAAGAGTCTCTGTGTTATGCCTCATAATTTGGTGTCAAAATCTCAAAATGTCTTGAGCACTGAAGGACATTCTGCGATTTTCTTCCATCACCTTTTTCACCAGTAATTCCAAAGAGATTACTAATTTACAGCAATTAAACAATAAACTTATTTAGACAGTCTAAATTTGAGTTATTCTTGCCTTTCCGTATTTCACACAGTACTAAAATTTCTTTAGCACGATGCTACAATAGCCAATTCTTTTTCCACAGGAACTATATCCACAAAAAGGATAAAATATTTAAGCATAGAGTATTTCTGAGATTCTGCTATAAGGAAATAGATTAAAACTTCATTCACAGTACTGTAAGTGTATAAAGAAGGGATTTACAACCATTATAAACAGCTATATATAGTTCCATTCTTAAGGCCCTATATTTTGCAAATGCTCTTCACTTAACTGTCGTTTTATGCTTAGATACCACAAAAACTCTTCTAGAATCTGTTCAACCAGACAAACCATTATTTATGAGTTTCAAATGACAAGATTGTAACTAATGATATCCGTAGGGGAGTAGAATCGTAGCAAATATCTAAACCTGTTACATTTTATGCTTATTGGATTACAGACACTTTGGATCAAGTACTGTATGCTTGAACACATTTTCTAAATCCTACAAGTCTCAAGATGCTCACATATATAATAGAATATTACTGTCAGAATTAATTGAAAGCCCCCATAAGAAAATCAGACATTAGATTGACCTCAAAATGATATATAAACACATACAAATTTCTGATATTTTTTATTTAACTTCACATATTTTCATATCTATTTTCCATACTTTTGTGCTTCATTCATAGCTCCTGAAGGTTGGATCTTTGTGTGTGACTTTCTCACAACTTCTAGAGGTGTGACTTTAGGGAAAATAATAAAGTTGGACAAGCTGGCACTTCTGTGTGTTCAACAAGACACACCCCTGGAAAGCAGAGAAGAAAAGTATGTAGATAGTTGAAATGATTAATAAAGATAATTATAATTAGATTTTTTTGCTATAAATAATAATGTCATATGTCTATGGAAAAAGACTCCTTATATTTTTTAATTCAGTCTTACTTATGTATACAGTCAGTTACAAAATAATGTGACATTTTCACTTTTAACATTGTATTAAAAGCTGCTGACCCTAGCAAGAGTTGTGATGTTATGTGACATGAATCATCTGGCAAAATATGCAAATGTATGTGCCTTTTAAGGCTCTGATACCTGAGATACTTATAAAATTATTTTAAAATAAAGCACATCGAGAACTATTTATTTAGGTTTTCCTCAATTTTCTAGTATGTAAGAGTTTTCATAAAAGTTTTAGTGTATTTTTTACTCTCTGAAATCTAAGCTTGAAAAGCCTTTGAAATCTTTGCATTTACTACTATAGATAACTAGAGAGAACTATTTTTATCGTGTTAGCAGAGCTGTCTTGCCAAGACCCTTCCGTGGGTGAATGAGAGAATAAAATCAGAAATGCTTCTGAAATAATAGGTTCAAATAATAGGCTTAAAAAAAAAAAAGTTGGACAATTGTTTAAAAGTAAATAAAACGGCACCTATGTTCAAACATCAGTGATTAATCAGCAGCTCAGGTAGCCAATCAATAATCTTTGCAGGAGAAGCAGTTGCATCATGCTGCCTCAGCAAGAAATAAGCTGTTTCAACTTTGAGACCAACCTAAGAATTAATTTCACAGCATGATTTGGAATAGATGTTGGAAGCTGAAGAGCCTAGGTTCTGCTTTCAGCTCTGACACATCCAGTATGAAAAGATGAAAAAAAACTTCTTTACGAAACATGCAAAATACATTTAATAAAATAAATAGGAAGTTCTTTGTAAAGATCAGTGAGCTCCCAAAAGGGAAAGCTGCTGATAATTGCCAATTTCAAATTACTTCCAAGTTTTAGTTTGATTAAGCTCAACCTTTACTCAGACTATTCTCATCTTCTGAAAAATCTATATTCATGGTGATTTGCAAGCACATACTTTGTCAACAAAGGGAGAAAAATATTAAAAGTGAAGAAAAAGGAGCTATAGAGATTTGATATAGACCAATACATTCATTTTCCTAAATAAATATTTTTCATCAGAGTTGAGAGAACTGTATTAAATAAGCTAAGCTTTACATGAATATCCTGTTGATTTTAAAAATCAATTGGCAATGCTTAATTCCAACAGAATTACTCTGACCCTTTCCAAGCCTTGATGTTCTTTCCACCCTCCAGCAAGAAGTTCTTTATTATTAGCAAGTACATCTAGTATCCGGACCAGGAGAGAAGAAGTTTACAGAGCTCCCACTACTCCAGCAACATTTCTGAAAGGCCTTTCCTTTCTGAAGTTTGACTGAAATTTCATGCAATGGAGTAGTTTCCAGAATTTGGAGGTGTTTGTAATTCAGGTGCTTGGGTAGAAACAACCTATTGAGCAATAACTTACCTTTAGTGTAATATGTAGGAGTACTATTGCTCTCAATATAATGAAGGTTATTTTGCTGGATGTTTTAAAACGCTTAAGGCTTAAGGAATAATCACCCTTTTCTTACACATGAATAAATAGCTAACACTTTAATTAAGACAGTGTTAAACCAGCCCTCTAGATGCTTTGAAAATATTTTTTTAAGCTTTTTGTTAAAGTGGTAGACTATTCACTGCTAATGTTGGAGTTCAAAGCAAAAAGCCGTGCCTTTAGTGAAGATGTGTATTAGTGAAGATGCCTCTGTTCTTCAGAAAAGTAGGTTTTAGTTTGGGTTTTTAATAAGTTCAAAGATACTGTGTCTTCTCCATACTGTCCAGAAACATATCAGACAACATAGCTGTATCATTTAAATTTTTATATTTGTCATAAGAAATAAAAAAAAATTGCAGCAGATGATTATGTGACAACAGTGTAACCACTAATGTGAGAATGACTTCAACAGTAACATTCCAACATTAAATATAATAAATGAATTCTTTAGCTGGAGAGAATGAAAAGGACATTTTATATTTATGTTAGAATTATACTTAACTTCTTTCTACATTTTAAAGTGTCATAAATCTAGCATTTTAAATTATTATTTTTACATTCATTCGAAGGTTAAGTTCAGCTATCTAAGAATAATCATAATCCAAAGTAGAAAAAAAATGCATTAAATGCTTCCTTAATGCAGGTTTTTAAAAGAAAATGGTTTCTAATTATTTCAAGCACATAAATACTTTCATCTGCACTGCAAAGTTTTTCTATTCCTTCTTTCTCCTAAATTAGAATAGTCTGTTTTCCTTGAGTGATAGATAGTGCTCTGTTTCCAGAAGATCATACGTGCTTCTCTCCCAGTGTGTCTTTACCATAAACCTGTCGTTATATAATTATTTATGGAAGTGCTTATCACAGACGTGGTGACGGAATTACAACTGTTATCATAAAGATGAAATCTCACTTACTTTTCTACATTTTTATACCTTACAAAGCTCAAGGTGGTAGTTTTTAATCCTTCTGTAGAGGTAGTCCAAAAAAAAAATCAACAAAAGAAAGAAAGAAAAGGAGGAAACAACAACAAAAAAATTCTATACGAGAAACCTGAATTCTTAGAAGATNTTAATTTCTCCAGAACTGAATTCTATGTATGAAAAAAATTATTCCTCCTTCGTATTTCAGTCAATAATAGCATACAGCATATTTTTTTTAATAGCTTGCTTGAATATGCATAATCTTGAGGACTTAAGACTTTCCAATTCTTTCTTTTTTTTTCTCTCTTATAGGGTTTCACTTAAAATGTGGATTACTTTTTCTGAGAAATACCATAATCATCACAGTTAACTTTACATTGTATAATTACTTTTAAATTTTTTTCTTTTTTTATGTCATGTGAAAAAAATGTGAAGGGTAAATCCCATTAATTTGTAATATATCTTTCTTCTCTGGAAAACCAATGGATTTTTTTCAATTTCTAGTTACAACTGGCAGCTTTGTAGGTTTGGAATCCTTTGGTCTTTTTTCCCTCGTTCTATAAAGAATTTTGTAGTCAATAATTGATTGTGCTAATAGCGAAGGAAATTATTTGGCTTTGAGTATAATAAATGGCAAAATACTTTGGTCTCTTGTGAGTGTTATCCTCACCTCATGATGATAATATATCATGTAGCTTATTAGCCTTGCAGGGGTACAGAAATAAAACAGCAGGGGATGCTTCAGGAGAAATATTTATATCGCTGCATGGTGGTTTCCTGACTCATAGTAAAATGTCATGCAAACCACTAATATCAAATGGAGACATCTATAAAAAATAATTTATAAGTTTTTTTACCTATTGGTTTGGAGAATTGAAAATTAAAACTTCAGAGCAAAAACTAACGTAGAGATAATAGCTTTTCCTTTCTGCCTATCCTAACCAAATCTACCACAAGCAGGTACTACTACATATAAGATCTAGTAGATCAACTGATTCTTTTCTTTGTTGGATCATCCCTAAAGTCTGTTTTTAGAAGAAAAGGAGGCTGAGAGGTGAACCTATTTCTCTCTGCAGCTTTCTGTGGAGGGGAGGTCAAAAACGGGATGCTGAGCTCTTCTCACTGGGATCCAGTGGCAAAGATGCATGGGAATGTTTCAGAGCTATGCCAGGGGAGGTTTAGACTGGACATAGGAAGCATTTCTTTACTGTGTGTGTAGTCAAGAACTGGATCAGGCTGCCTAGAGAGGTGGTTGATGCCCAGGCTCATAAGTGTTTAAGAGGTGTTTGGATAATGACCTCAGCAACATGCTTCAACTTTTCGTTGGACTAGATCATAATTGTAAGTGTACCCATTTCTACTACAACTATTCTATTCTAATTACAAAAAACTCATGTAACACAATGGAATGTTGTGTGTAAGGAGAAAAAAAAAGGAATAAAGAGGAAAGGAAACCGGATCTAAACTCTAGATTGTTTTTCTGGGCTTTCCTTTATTTTAATAGGATGTTTTCCAGATGTCTTTGTTAAGGTTGTCTGGTTCAGAATATATTTATAAAGTTCAAATTTTTTTAAATTTCTCATCAAGCACTGAAACTTTGTCTAACATGACTAGTGTTTATTTTCAATGTAATATGTACTTAAAATCATGTTGGAATAAGAACATTCTCAAAAGATAAAAAACACTTATTCATGCTGCATAGCTTTACTGAAGGAAACTACAACATTAAAAAGCGCTTTAGATGCAAATAGCCTTTTAGAAAATATTATATTTGAGATTTTTTTTTTCATAAAGTAGAGGCTGTAGGAACTGGAAGAGGTCTCCCACTCAGCAGTCCCATTCTCTCATAATCAACTTTATTGTATATTTAATGTTGTAAATTTGTTGAGTTTCAATTTAAAGCCATTACCATAAAAGGAAGGCCCCAGTTCCTACTGCTCTCTCGTAAGACAGACAGGAACATCTTCGATTTTGAATATGAAAAATATTAGTCTGTTAATTCCTTTTTTTCCTTTATCTTTAGGTTTTTTCAATCCCAGGGCTGTGAGATAATCCAAATTTCTAAGTAAAAAATGTTTTGCTGTTCAAGCCTTTCTGGGTCAGCTATCACCAAACCAATGACATTTCCTTGTAATTATGACATGTGAGATCAAGCCATCCTTTTTTTCCCCCCCATGTTTTACTTTCTGCAGGTAATATAAAAATCCAGTCTTGGAAGATGGTTCAGAAAGTTGTAGATGAAGACTTACGCATGCAGTCTTCTAGCCGAGTTGTTAACACAGATGAGCCCATGTGTAACACATAAATGTAGGTGCGTGTATTTAGATTCATATTTGTAGAGAGAGAATGTACACAATAGGAAAAGGGTTTATATTGAGTAAATTAAAAAATTTGAAATATAATTTTTAAGATCTGGACTGTGAGACAACAGCAATCACCCAGCTGCAGCTGAGATTACTACGTGCGTAAGTGAATAATCCTGCTTTGCTCTCCCAATGTTTTAAGGAAAGCTGTAGCCTTGTGGTTGCCAGTTTCTAAAATCAAGCAATTTAACAGACACTATTAGCAGAATTAAGCAGGTTTATTAACTCAGAAAAGCATATGACTTTACTGAAAGATAATAACTGCACCTGGCTTCTGCCAACAAAAGTTTGAGCTGGGTTGTTTTCCCAGATAGAACATTCACCTGACCACAGAATCAACAACAACAGGCGGGACTGAGCCAAAACCTGTGCTGTGAGGAAGGCAGATTTCACCACGCAACCTAAGTAGAGCCAGCATTGCTTTCTGTTCTTTTCCCTTGATTTCAATACTAGCTTTTGTAATTCATTCCCTCAGTACCTACACCCAGACCACAGGACTTGCAAGAGAATATTGTTCTTCTTAGTTGTTTATATCCAATGTTGAGTGTAATCAGCCACAGCTGTCCCAGTGAGTCATCAGTAATTAACCTGAAACTCCCTGCAGGGTTCCAGCATCTACGAGTAGGATAATAATTTTGCTGGCTTGCACTTTTGTATTTCCTCTCTTACTGAAAAAGGTGAGAAGTACTAGTGACATTTCTCACTTCAGTCAGAGATCGTAAGAAGACCTCTAGAAATCATGCAAGTTTTGTACTAAAATAATGGTCGTACATAAAACATATAAGGGGGAACAGTTCCACACTCAGCCAGCTCTTTCTGAAAATGGTATTATTAATAACTTTACTTGTCATAAACTTGGGATGGGAAATACTCAAATAAAAAGACATAAAAAGACATTGAAAAGAGGTAGCACAAACTAGGCCAGTGGCATGGGAGATAAAACTAATATGAGACTCAGGAACAAGAGCTACTTGTTCTCTTACGCTTTTCTTTTCAGGCAACCAAGAGTAGACTTACAAATTCAGATCTTTGTGTTTCGTGAAGGTAACCCTAAACAAATAAATTAACCAGGGAAAACAAAACAAACAAACAAAGAAACAAACAAAAGAAACAAAACCAAAACAACAACAAAAAAAACCCAAAAAAACCAATCAAAAACCCCCAAAACACCATACATGAGCTAAGTGAGCTCTCCAGAACTAGTCAATATAAAACCCTAGGCACACCTACAGTGCCTCAAATTTTTAAGGTTACGCTAGTAAGGTAAAGTGGATGACAAGAGCATTGAGTTTTGCCTTTATGGTAAGTGCATTTTTGGTGGGTTTTGGTGTTGGTTTTTGATTATGGTTTTGTTTTGTTTGTTTGGCTGATTGGTTTTTTTCATAAAAATAGATTTTTAAAA
Organism: Oreocharis arfaki; assembly: GCA_013398015.1. Lineage (NCBI taxonomy): Eukaryota > Metazoa > Chordata > Aves > Passeriformes > Paramythiidae > Oreocharis > Oreocharis arfaki. The sequence continues at coordinate 73,893 of VZRR01002468.1, read as the reverse complement.
AATAATAGGAAGAGAATGGTAGACAAGATATTATTTTATATCACTACAGCAATACATTGTTTACTGAATGATTATTAGAGTATTTACACGGGAAATAGAGAAACTCTATTTGAAATTTCCTCAAGCTTCCTTTCTTATTTTATGTGAGGCAGTAGGGTTGGGTGAAGTATCTTTCTGCACCTGAAGGTATGACACAGTGCAGAAAGGAATACAAAATTCATTAACTTGGAGGAAATAACATGCGAAAGAAATGTAACCATGTGAGGTAAGTTTCTTTAACAGGTGGTGGGAGTCCTGATTTCCAAACTTCATGTTCAGAAGCTCATAACTTAGTATGCAAGATTTGACAAGGGTGTTGAAAGAATCGAAAAATTCCACATAAAAAGCATGAAATTATTACTATTTTTTTGGAAGTTCCTCCAGTGAAAAGCTTCAATAACTCAATATGTTGTCTTCCTAAAAAACAAGTGTCAGGATAACTTGGAGTTTTACCTTTCTTAAACCATAGTTCAGATGTGCTTCTAAACCCATGAAAATACATATTAAAAACCTATTCTGGACAACCAAGACTGACAGAATACCAACACTTTTAAAGGCATAGGAGTTTTCTTGTAGAAAAAACAAGAGCATGTAGTGACAGGACAAAGGGTAATGGTTTTAAACTGAAAGATAGTAGGTTTTGATTAAATATTAGAAAAAAACCCGNTGGTTTTAAACTGAAAGATAGTAGAAAAGTAGTAGAAAGAAAGATATTTCTAATTAAATATTAGAAAAAAACCCCTTTTGTGCAAGAGGGGAGAGGCACTAGAACAGTTTGCCCGGAGAAGTTGTAGATGCCCCATCCCTGGAAGTGTTCAAAGCCAGGGTGGATGGAGCTCTAAGCAACTGGGTCTAGTGAAAGGTGCCCCAGCCCACGGCAGAGGTCTTGGATCCAGATGCTTTTTAAGGCTCCTTCCAACCTAAGCCGTTCTAAGATTATATGAAGCACTTAAATATTTTAATTTTGTGGCATTACTGAAGGACTGCACATACAAGACAGTAATTTCTTGGATTATGCTCCAATGAAATTGATAATTTACAGAAGTATTTCAGAAGGTATTGAAAACCCTGTGTTGAAAATTGTTGATTACATCTGAAGTTGTATGGAATTTGATTTTCCTGGATTCTTTGAGGATATCTCTGTAAAGCACCTCTTATTTCAAAGTGGGAAGTGAAATACAGTTCCATTACATAATCCACTTTTAATTTAGTTTTTTGCTTTATCAATTTTAGCTCATCTTTAATATGTGTCACAGGGAGGGAGAGCACAGGGAGGGTGGTTTTTTGCATTCTAAAGATTTACATTTCCCTTCAAACAGCATATTTGAACATTTTTAGTCAGTTAGGCTCTTCGAATAGAAAATGAAGGGGTTGTTTGTTTTTTTTTCCTATGGAAATGTCTGAAAAGACTTAATACACTTAAAGAACAATAGAGAAACCTTCAAGTCACTCTCAGTGTTTAAAATCTTTGTGTTCAGATCAAACAGCATATGCAGTGCTCTGCTTTTAGATGACAACATTTACCAAAAGTCATCCCATTTTGGTATCAGAAATAGTTTAAGGCAATGAATCCTGGTATATGCTGACTTTTGAATTTGTTCTCAGTGTAGATACATATGCACATATATAATTCAAGTCATACTGCAAAATATGCACCCGTATGTTGTTTAAATTGAAAGTTCAACTATCAGAGTTTGAAAAACAATGATTTAAATTCATCCTGGCTAAAAATCCAAATCAAAATGCAGTCTTTATATTTTTCTTCATTTTTTGGAATAATATTTCCATGGCAAAAGTTTAACAAATTAACTTTTAACTTTATTATTTTTATCATATCACTGAAAGGAAATGCTTACATGAAACTGCCCATGGGAGGACAACTGCACTGGTGGTTATGATACTCAAAGAATAGAACTATCAACATGGAGGAGATGACAGCAAAGGTGCTACAAGTCCCTTTAGTATCTCCCAGGAGTAAGGATATGAGCATGGTGATACACAAATTGTTTGCAGTATCTTTCAGAGGGCAGCTACTCCTCACTGTGGAATGCAAATTAGTTACCTACACCTAATTTTTGTGGATAATAAGCTATGAACACCTTTTAATCTTTCCTTATATTAAACTATGGGGAGTATAATTAAAAAATATATTGTAGTATTGCTTTGAAATACAAAATGGTTATGATGTTTCAAGATAATTTCATATTAGCAACTTGTTTTCTATTTACAGAAATTAGCCTCAGATATAAATTTGTGTTTCTTGGGCTCTCAAGCTGGCCAAATATACTTAATTTATTTTTGTGCAAGTTTCTCTATTTGCGTGCTCACTAGACTTTTGTCTTAAAAATTTCTGGTCTCAATGATATGTTTAGCACATTGGCATGTGTCTGTTGAAAAATATTTAATATCTAATAGGCAAGAATTCTGAAAATTGCAAGACAACTTCTGACATACTGTAATATAAATGATTTTTATTCAGATAGAGAGTTCTTGCTTACGTTGGAGAAACAGACTATTAATTTACTGCTGTTTCACCTGTAACTTGAACTGTTCAGGTCTACTTATAGCATAAACAAGATTCTAATTATGTAGCTGTATTTTTACAGATTCAAAATGAAACCTTTATGAAAGAAAAATAAAGACTTGGATATGCAGAAGGCTTTCTCTTTGCTACTTGTTTTGGTTTTGACTGTTGGTTGCATTACAGAAGGAAATAACATGGGTGAGACGTATGGGCTTAGTTAAAAATTACCCTAAAATAAGTTTGAAAAGCTTGTAGTCATAACAGTAATCTGACTGGGGTTTTGTTGTGGTATGACTAGCAATGTTTAGATCTCCTTTAAGGCAGTTGCTATTTTAATTACATCAATTGTCCAGCCATATGTATCTCTTCTCTCAGAATGACTTTATTGCTATGGGTATTACTGTGTGTTTTTTCGAAAGACTTTAATAATTTCCTCAGCAGTCCTGATAGTAGAATTTTCATGTAAAAAAAAGAAAAGAAAAGAAAAGGAAGATAAAACTATGACAACATTTTCTATGACAAGAAATTATTTCCACTGTCTCCAGGAGAGACCTCTTCACTGAAGTATCCTATCATTTAACATGCTCTATTAGCTATTTAATATAACTTAAATTTTAGCTAAAATATGACTGTGCTAACAATGAAAATTTCAATTTAGTTATTACTTTTGTGGCTTTAAACAAACAGCTTCTCTCTTCCCCCAGCTTCTGATGTAACATCAGATGGATAAGGTGCAGAGTGATTCACCACTTCTTTTGGCTTCATGCCTAAATTGAGTCAGTCAAGACTTAGTCTTTTAAGTGTAGAATATCATGCCAGATGTTGACTAAGCTGTTGTTGTGAGGCTAGAAGTCATTAGAGATTTCATATCATCAGTAAATGTAGCCAATTTTTATTTTCTTTTGAAGATACACATGAAGATAGACTTTATTTCTGTGCTTTTGTCTCCATTTACTGAAATGACCTATTATTTACTGTTGGCGATATCTACTTAATTAATGTGATTTTCTGAACTAGTTGTTAATAAACAAGTTAATTGGTTGCATAGTGTTTCTAGGTTACATATTGCTGTCTGGGTTTTTTTCTTATTTTCCCTATAGTTTGTGATAAATTGACGTAGAAATTTGTTTTTTGCAAATATAGTTGTACTAGTGTAATATCTGTTACAAGAGTTTAACAAAACCTGTCAGATATGAAAACAGGGATGAGAATGTGTTTTGGTTTGGGTTTGGGATTTTGTTGGTTTGGGTTTTTTTATTTTTTTTTAATTTGTTTTGGTTGGTTTTTTTTTTTCTGATTTTTATCCTGTAAGAAAATGATTTCATTGTGGCTCCAGGCAGCTCTAACTTAGGTGACCCACACTTACTCAGCAGATTGTTCAAGGTCTATTGCCCTTGGCATCAGAAAGCCAACTACATTTACATGGGTTAGGTTTTTGGGAAACTTGTACATGATGTGTCCAGCATATACTTTTCTTGAGAAAGATATATACGTGTCTTAACTTTCTACCTATTTACTTCTTCAGCAAAGAAGTAAATAATAACCCTTTTATTTTGGTTACTGAAAGGAAAATTAGATTTTTTCACTGAATGCTTGAGTTTGCTCACATATTATATCATGTTACTGATTGAGCAACTGATCATACTCTGCATTTCTCTTGTCTTCCTCCCAACTAACTTTTTAAACTTTGCTATTTGAAATTTTAGAACTGATTGCTGGTGGTATGCAATATTTCTTCAGTGAGTATGCTTTATCAGGATACTGAGTTTCATTGTTTCCAAGTTTGCAAGTGTAGAAACAACATACAAACAGAAATGTTTCCTTAGGGAATTTCAAGTAATTATTTAGGTTCACTCTTCTCCCATCTAAAGAAAAAACAAAACCACCACCAAAAATCTCAGATAATCCCAATAACCCCACAAACACATATTTTGAAGCATGAAGATGTCACTATTGAAGGCATCATTGTAGAAAACTGCTAAACTCCTCTACCAAGTCGATTTTTATTCTTTCTTTACTTTTATGTGACGTATTTCATGTGTGGATAAACACGTATATATATTTTGTCAAGTCATCAAATGCATATTAGAGGACATTTTTTAGTGCTACATGAATACACACTGATCTGAAATACATACGCTTTACGTTTCTCCCACTCACATAATTTTGTCTGACAAGATTCTCAGAGCAAGATGCAATGTTTTTTGCTGCTTTTATTTTCCTGAACGATATTTAAAGCTCCACAGCATGATAAAAATTTACTATCCAATTATTTGCACAATGTATAGTGAGAGCTCTTAAGCTGCACTTCCTAAAAGAGATATAATAATATCATAATATTTTTCTGTTTTAACAGAGGTGTATATAGTAATGTAAGGACCTTATACTTTGTGATGGAAGCAAGCACTTTGTATCTACATCAATTAAAATGTACTTGCCTCTTAAAATAAAGAAAAAAAGTTTTCCAAAGTGCTGTCAAAGAATCGTTCTTGCTTTGGAGTTTTTGCAGTTAGTAATAAGAGTAGACAACGACTTTTCAGTTGTATACAAATTCTCAGACTTTGTTAACATGCATAACATAAGGAGGGGGAGATTTACGGTGCTCAACTTACTAACTCTTCTTCTAATCCTTCAGACTATTACACAGATGGCACTAAAATTTATTTTAAGATTTTTTTTTGTCTTACTGTTATGCTCAGTAAAATACATTATCTCCTCAAGTTGTTGTAAAACTGGAAGGAAGAAGCTTTTCTATGTTAACACCAACTTTTGCAAATCTTTATTGAGGAACTCTGTTGTTATAGCAATTAGAATTACAATACCTTTTCACTTTATGAAGCTTGTAGTTATTTTGATGATGGTTCACTTGTGTTTTAAATTATCTTCTTTAAAACATAATAAATTAATGCCAGTCATTTATGTGAGGATCTGTTCCAGAGTTTTTGGTTTGCAATATGTGGTCCTAGCGTGGAAAATCATTGCAATGCTGCACAAGCTTAAAGCTCTCAAGATTCATAAACTAAGTTGGTAGTAGCCATAAAACTTCAAAATGAGATTTTCAATTTAATGTGATACAAACTAATAATAAAAGCCATTATTTGGGAAGCAGTTTTCAAGTTCTGTTTTAAATGCTGTTCTGTTTAGCCTATGTTAGAGACATATTAGTTGATGCCCAGAGAGGAAAAGGAAATTTAAGATAGTCTTTTCTGTTAATCTTCATTGAATGTGTGATATATATTAGAATAGCACGTATTATTTGTAGGAAGCCTATTGTGATTAAGATAGGTGCTAGGAAAATGCAAGATAAAATCTCTAAATTCCTTGAAAAAATAGCATTCAACAGTGTATTTTTCTGTAGAAGATTAAAAAAAAAAACCAAAAAAAACCAAAAAACATGAACTTCCCTTTAGGTTTATTGACATTAAACCTGATCTCAACTGGAGAAATAGATTCAATTACTTCTTAGTTTGATTATATATGTAAGGAAATCAAAGACAGATTCTTGCATTGCATCTCTTTGTTTTTATGTATGTGCCAGTTAATTCTCCTGTAATAACTGCTGATGATTATGATGAATCTGATTGCAGGATATAAGTTCCAATGATGATGAACAATAGAGCTGTGAATTTCACAGAAATAGGTTGGTTGTAAAAGGTTTTCTGGTTGAAACATCTTTCACCTTACACCTCCTTCTCATCTTCCCACCATACAGCACCATGAAAAACTATCTTGAATATCTTTATTATAATAGACACCTTATATTATGATGTGTGACCAAGGCATTCCTAAAAATGATAATCAAACATCATAGTATAGAAGCAACTTTGAAATACTTATATTTTAAAAGAAAAAGTGTAGAGTCATCATTTTAAAGCACTTGTTAATCAAGTAAGTCAAAGAACTGTATTAAGTTTTAAAAAGGACGTTAAAAAAGGTTGTACGGAAATGGCCAGGTTTGAAAGACAATGTTTAGAACATTCATGAGATCCTTTTAACTTTTTGAGACTGTATGGTAGAAGTAGCTTACTTTAATATTTTGAAAATAATCTTTCACATATGAAGGATTTTGTTGTTTTCAGTTGGTTCGTGTTGGTTGGTTAGGGTTTTTTTTCTTTTTCTTTCTGGAAATCTGATAAATATTTTCCATTTCACAGCATACTTACTTTCAAATATGAGGTACTAGTAAGTAATACACTAGAAAGGCTTGCAGTGCTGGCAAGTATTTTAAAAAAATTGATCATTTAGGAAACTCACAGGAGTTGGAGGGACAATAACAAGTCTTTGATTAATAATCGTCACCATAATGCATTTAGAGGTGTTTAATAATTTTAGCAATATGTAAGATTTAAAAATATATATAATATGTTCCTGGAGCCAGAGGTGCCTGAGAAATCAGGGTTAAATTCACATTATATAATTATTTTTAAGCACCCTTGGAACTGAAAAAACAATTAATGTAATAATTTTTTTGCAGCAAACATTGGCTTGTTGCTGGGAAAATGACATATAAACTCCCAGAATTTGGGAATAAAATTAGAACTACAGTGAGATATTGAGTGAAAAATTTGCTAGTGATACAAATTTAGTCCAATAAGATTTAAATCCTACAGCTTTGTTACAGTTACGGTTGCTTTTTTTTTTAAAAAAATATAATTTTATATATTAAAAACTTGGTGCTAACTTTATCATTGCTAATCAGCAGTGTAAAAATCATCCTGCCCATTTCTAATTTATTATTCATCATCTGAATTGTCTTTGTTTAAAGCTGAAGTAGAGATAAGTGTTTCTAGTGATTCCATAACACAGAACTTGATCATCATACAAAACTTTTCATGACTGAATTATTTTCTGTAGGAATCCACCTTTCTCTGTTTGCAATAGAGAACCAAACAATTATATAATCCCTTTTATGGGTGCTAGATAGCTCATATTGAGCTTATGATTCCTTGTTTCTTTTAAAAAATTCAGAATTGTAGAGCTATACATATAGATTATACATCTACAAAACAGTATTCTAAAATTTCAGGAGTCTTTGATTGTCACTCCCTTTCTCGTAGAATCGGTTCACAATGGCAGAGCATTTGTGAAATCCGTCTTCATACTCAAAGTGTGAGCAGCTCTGAACTCAGACTGAGCCCTGATCCGGACTGTATTCAACTGGATCTTGAAAATCTCTAACTACAGATTAGAGAACCTCACTGAGATTCTTGCTCCGATGTTGATATCTTCAGTTACGTAATTTTTCCTTTCATGTAGTCAGAACTTCCTCTGCCCCTATATAACCACCACCTCTTGGCCTCCCACAGTGCATTTCAGTGAAAAACCTCACACTTGCCAGTAACCTTAAGATCTCCTCCAGCAAATTAACTTATGTTTTTAGTAGCAAAAATTTAATTCACTTAGTTGTTTATTACTTGCAAGCAAAAGTTTGGTGCTGAAGTTCAGGAGGGGAAAAAGTACTTGGTTTATGGACTAAACCGTCCTGAACTACTTCAGTCTAATAATTTGCTGAGTTTTTGGTAATGAGGATTGAAGTTGAGATGAGAGGCTTTTCTTTCCTGTCAATTCCTAGCTCCTAGTGAATTGTTTAAGTATCATCTGTAGCATATTAAGCAGCAGGTGGTCAATAGGCTATGCACTGAAACACGTCATCATGTTGCTGCTGTGCAGATTATTCTTGGTCATCAGAGAGAACACAGATATCAGAGTTGCTCGTCAAAAACCTACGCACAGTTAATGAGCCATGTTTCAATTTTCATGGCCTTCACTGCATTAATACCAGCTAATGGGTTGCAGAAAATTGCAGTCAGGTTATTTGTTTAGCCAGACCTGATCCTCATTCAATATAGTCCATGTCGGTTTACCAGTAAGGTCAGATGGATGCTTTCTGAAATGTCCTTATTATATTGGCATCCATTGGGCTAATTTTGTTTAGTTAAATTTTGCTTTTCCTGGTTTCTTTTTTGTTGTTGTTGTTGGTGTATTTTTTTAAATTATTAATAAACCTTCATCTTCTCACATGGAGATATATGAGTATGAAAGTAATAGTGATGATAAATAAATTATTGTAATCTGGTGAAATAAACATTAGACAAAACCAAATTTTCTTAATCTTTATGTGTTATTCTAGTTTTCCTATTGAGGACATTAAATTAAATATTACTATTTAATAGTTCTAGAAAAAACATTTCATGACAGATTCTACAGATTGATAAGTAGTTACTATGACATAGGCAGCCTTTGGTCTAACACTTTTTCCCCTTCATAGAAAAGAAAAAGGAAGATGAGTAACTTCTTTTTTAGTTAAATTGTATCACTTCTTCAATTTCCAATCTAGAGGTATCAGAAGTTACTTTGAAATGTTGTCCAAGGTGTCTGGACCATGGTCTCAGGTGCGTGGTGCGATTCTTGGCACTATCCTGTGCAGGGCCAGGAGCTGGGCTCAATGGTCTTGGTGGGTTCTTCCCAACTCAGGATATTCTCCAACTCTGTGGTTTTCTGGATGAACATTTTCAGCTCATATGCATGAGAAGATAAGCCTTTCAGGAGCATATAATGTTGACCCAAGTTTTATCCAGTTAAAGTCATTGTGTTTCACTTTTCCTATAACATTAGTTAATGTGTTAATAAAAATTCAGCCATCTCCTGTTCTGTCTTTTTGATGAGTTGGCAGTTAAAAGGCTTGAAATTAGGTGTGGCAGATGCAAAATAAGTTCTTATCATTAAATTGAGAAAGAAAATTAACTGCCAAAATTTTTGTGCTTGGAGATAAAAATAAGTAGAATATTCTTGTGAAAGAAGAGATAGAGGCCTCATATGAACATTTGTAATTGTAGAGAAAGGAACATCTCTTGCTCGAAGGCTATTTGGTTAACCCAGTAGGCATTTCTGGGTTTTATTATTTTATGATAAATAGTTATATCTACCAACCACAGCTAAGATTTTTCAAAGATATGTAGTTGTTTATCTCCTTTCTTAAAGTACTCGTATATCATTTAAGTGTCACCGATAGCCTCAAAACAACTCATCTGAATCTAATCTTTCAAGCCTTTACACTCTTATTGGTGGATATATATAAAGTCATTACACTGTTGCTGCCTTCCTACACCCTTAAACTCTGGTGTTAGACAAAATCCCAAAATTGCGAAGAAGGATTCTCAGAATATGTCTTTCTCTTCCTTTTTTCCCCCCTGATTCATTTAGCTTGCTTTAGGATCTTCTAAGCCATCTGTATGGGTTTATCTTATGCCAGCCTGGATCAGTGACAAAATAATTTAGCTGTAAAGTCAAACTGGGATTCAAGTAATTTTATGTTTTGCAGAGTCTTGAAATTCTGACTCCCACAAACCCCATAAGTGCCTAAATCATCAAGTGTTAACAAGTGACTGTCTTAGGAAAAATTAATAAAAAATTGCCAGGCTGGGATATAAATTCTCCATTTTTGACTTCTTCAATCACAGGCAAATTGTAATTTTGCTTCCTTGGGACAGTGAGGACAGTCTCTTCCCTGGGACTGGGTCAGAAAGATGTGCTGAGTAATGGTGAGATGAAGTAGAGCGAATTTCCAGAGAAGAAATTCCAGAATTTCCAGAAGGGTTCTGCCCTCCCAGCTGAGAGTCTAGCACTAGGACGCTGATTTCTGCTTTCTCAGTCTTGTCTTTCATCTTCACTTCAATGAGTTTGTATTTTTACCGTAGAACAAGAGCACCCAGTGTACAGTCCTTTATAGTTTCCTCAATTAGCTTGTAACTTCATGGGTAGCACAACCTTCTGTGGTTGTGACAGATCTTTACAAAAGTAAGGTATTAAATACTTGTGGATAGGCTTTTACTTTCATAAAGAGGGTCAATGGGAATTTTCTCTTTAATGTTTCCTTTAATCTATTAATATTATAATTCCTGAAAAATACTTACTTTCTTTACACCACTTATGAAAGGATTTCCTTGTCATAGAATGGTTTTGGTTGGAAGGGATCTTAGAGGTCATCTAGTAAATCCTCCTTATGAAAGGATTTCCATCATAAACAGCTGGAAAATCTGCCCTACAAAAAGGTTTGGTTGCAAAATAGATACCTAATTTTTCCATCTGAACTTATAGCCTTTGGAATAAATTATGTTTCTATTTGCTGTTATCTTCAGGTATGAAGGAAACACATCATACACTGAGTTTTCTGAAAAAAAAAAATGAAGAAAAAAGGTGTGTCATATTTGGAATAAGAATAAAAGAACAAAAAGTTGCATCTGAGAAGAGAAAACATGAAAGCAATAAGGAAAGCAGTCCTCTTTGGTTGATGGTATGCTACATGTGGCATAAACCAGAAGCGATCATAATACTCCTTGTGCCATTCTTCTTTAGCTTTTATTTGGTATCTCTCCTTTTAATTTTTATTTTCTAGAACAATATTTCTAAAAATAAACTTTTATGTCTTAATTATTTACATATTTTTTCTATAGTAACATATAAAGTGTAATTTCCAAATTCAACATTGGATATCTTATTTTACAGACATGACAGATGTTCAGCTTCTCATAAGGCTTAGCAATATAACTCTTTTTCAGTTAAATAAATCTCTTTTAGCTTTTTTTTTTTAAAGAACATGTTGTTAATGAAAGTACTAGCTGACCTGAGTATATTTTTGGTAACTGAAGTTACCAAATATTAGGAATACCAAAGTATTCCTAATATAAAGAGAATACTTATGTGTTTGCTCTTAAAGGATATCATTTTGCATTGAATGAATGTCTATTTGAAGATTACGCTTCTGTATTATTTTCCAAATAAGATAGAGTTATGGAATTAGAACTGATCTTGTCCTTTTAAGTAAGTTGGTTAAACAATCAGTGTACACTCTGAAATGATTAATGTTGAATGCACTTTAAAATGAAAAATAAAGTTCTAAAATGCATAAGTATTCTAAACTCTGAATCATAAACTTGCTAACTTCAAACAAAGCAGAGTAAGCACCTGAAGACAATAGGTTACCACTATTGGTATTAAAAAATTAATAAATCTGCCAGTCAGATCAACATAGAAGGCCCCAATCAAATCAAAATAGCGTTCACTTGCTAACCATTGCTGTTCTAGCACCCAGCAAAACCCCAGTTCTTGTGAGCTTCTCTTTATTAATTGCACTGCATTATCTGGCCATCTGCTCTATCTGCCAGAAGAGCAGCATTCCTTTGGTGGTCATCATTAACAGATTTCGTGCTTTGTAGTTTATTTGTTCTGCCTGCTGTTGTCTACAAATCTTTCTTTTTCAAAAGAAAAGGGGAGGAAACAAAAATGCGTGGAAATCCCAGCAATCAGTTACTCAAGGAAGATTAGCCCATATGACTAAATGATGCCATGTGGGTTACCTAAGAACCATTTTTTTTTCTGTTGCTTTACAGTCAACATTTTAAAACTATCTATCATAGCAGAAAGACTACCTTCAGTTCATACCCAGTGACAGAAAAAAACAGTCAGTTAAAGAAAATCGTATGTTTTGTTTACTTGCTCTTTCTCCTGCATCTATTCCCATGGAATCTTCATAATATGTATATTCCACAGGTGCTTTGCCATTTCTGGATGTGCATCAGACACCTAATTTTTCAGCTCTGCTGGATGTCTTCTGGACACCAGTAAAACACTGTATGTGTATGTGACTTGCAATTCCTCTCTGAAAATTTTTTTCTCTCATGGGGAGCTTGGTGCACTGGAATCCCAAAGGATGAAACTAAGCTGAGTATATGAACAGTCCATACTAGTCTTCAGTGCAATTACTTTGGCTGCTGTGAAAGTTAAGTGTGAAGGAATTTGGCATTTTACTTTCAGGCACTGTAACGAGTTCCTCTAAACCACAGATAAAGTACAAGCATCATCATCAGAACAGCTCTCTGGCTTTTGTATTTGTTATTTTACTGCCATTTTCTTGATTTTGGAAGAGAAAATGATGTTAGTAAATAGCCATGAGTATGTGAAACATTAACTCACATCGTGTCTGTTATTTGTCTAACATAGTTTCCTTCTAGCTCAGAGTAGGTTAAGAAACTTGGATGTGAAATGTGCAGAAAAAGAATCGTTCATGGCATTCATACAGCTGTGCTGTAGTTTCAACAGACAGTGGTTTGTACTTGCCAGCTGGATAGCTAGCAGGCCGATTTTGGGGGCAGACCACCCAGCATGGTTAAGTAGATAGAGGAAACAGAATAATTTACTAATCCTCTTTTATAACTCAGCCGTTTTGTTCTCATCCTTTGAGGGTGTGGAAAAAAAAAGTGTTTTACAGATTAACTATTTTCAAATTATGTACACTTTAGTTTGGATAAACTAGCCACAATACCTCAGCACCTCCTAATGTTTCTGCAGCACCTTGAGACGTACTTTCAGAATTTATGCTACGCATGGCAAACGCAGACAAAAAATTTATTTGGTCTTTATCTGAGTTGGCCATGTAATTTCTCCTCTGATTCACTAATATATCAGACTCTTCCTTGATAAAATGCATGTAAAGTGCTAGTCCTCAAGAAATAACTAGTATAAAGAAGAAAACTAGGTCGTTGAATTTGATGTGATTATGTTAGTTATTAAGCTTATTTAATGTACTACTATAAATTGTTTTGAAGTGGGAGATGGGCTTGGATTAGCCTTCAGATAAATGACATCCATATCTAGCTCACTGAGTTTGCCAAATTCTTTCCTCATGCTAAAGTTATTATGAAATGCCAAAGTAATAATATTTATGAGCAGTTCTATACTTGCATGTGGGAAGGGAACATCTCAGATTATGATTCCTGTTCCCATGTCTATTTTTACTTGTGTATCCCAGAGTTGTTGGATAAAATACTAAGATAACATGGATCAGGATCCCCTTTCACTTACATTCTTGACTCGATTATATAGTCAGTTGTTTTAGTGACTCAAACGGAACCATGTTTTGGGTGTTTGCTCTTTCTCTTGCCCAGATAGCTTGATCTCCTATAAACAATGTCCAAACTTTAGCAAGAGACAAAGGTTCTAGAAGTAGACTAGACATGGCGTTTGCATGTCATCACTGGGGAATGAAGACATGGTGTTTAAAACTCTCTGACTTAGAATTGAATCTTTCTCACCCATATTGGAGTGAATGCTTCTCTTCTCCGTGTAGGCAGAAAAACACCTGATTTCCAGAAACTGATAAGGTGCAGCTAGACACTTAGCTCATGCATACCTAGTCATGTCAAAACGAATGACCAATGTAGTTCTGAGTGTGCCTGGAGGTGTGTTTCAAAATTTTCAGGCTACAGCACAAAGTGCCTCAAAAGGCAAAGTCAGTTTTTGCTCTCACAGTTCTGGACTTTGGGTATATCTATGTATGAATCCTACTTTGTGCGAGAGCATTCTTTAAACTGCTGACTGCCATGACTTAAAGACTTCACTGACCAGTGTTGTAGCATGAGGATTGAATTCCTTTTAAGTGAAGCTAGACAAAATATACATTGCAGGAAAAAGTGTAACATTTCCCAGCTGGTAGTAGGTATTTAGTTCACAAGACCAACATACCTGGAAATAGAATTCCCCAAATGTCTTTTGTGTCATTGTAGAGTTCTCATCAGCTAGATTTATTCTTCTGCATGGCAGCATATAAAAATGTTGGCTGTACTTGTTTTGATACTGGTCTGGCCCACAATTTCACGACTTTTATTTCTGTGGGTTTCTTTACCTGGATTTTCATTAAATATTTAGTCAATAAAAGTCTCCATGATTTTAGCATCATTCGAATATCAGCTGACTTGAATGACTGACTAATTTACTTACACAAATTCAGTATTTTTAAGCCATGTCTATAGAAAATATAGCAATATATGAAGTGGCATTTTGTTGTTATGGTTCCAGTCACTTTAGTGCACATAAATAAATGCAGGTTTTGAGTGTAATTTATTAGTCATATATATAATTAAGTGATCCTGTTTCTTTTATAATGGGATGACTATATATATTCAGCTGTGAATCATACTGGGCTTTTCTTTCATGACATACATTTCTTCTGGTATTACATATTTTCCAATGTTTTTCTTTCTACATAATATTCCTTTCTGAGTATTTTTACTTTCTTTTATGTTTTCATGCTGAATCTTATATTTCAATTTTGTCCTTGTGACTAGTTGTTTCCTAATCCTTATGACTTTTTTCCCAAGTTTCCCTATAGGAGATTATCTAGCTGATTTTAAATAAATAGATAGATCTAATCCCATCAACTGACATTTGGCTTAAAATATTTTAACTAAGAATGGTTTGTACTATGAAACATCACAATCCCTCTGCATCTGAGTAAGAAAATGGAACATTGATTTCTTTCCGGGATTTTTTTTAAATGTTAAGAAAATGGTGTCCTCTTGTTTAGACAAAGATAGGCTCCTGAAAACAGATTAGTGAACTGAATCAAAAAAATTTAGTTTGTATTTTGACTGCATTGCCAAGTCTACACTGTGTGTGTCTGTCTGCTGTCTATTCTTGTTTTTATTTTTGCAATAAAAATATTACTTAAAAATATAGTTAAACCAGAAGCAAAATTTCACCATTATCCATTTAATGCTATAATAGTTCTTCCTAATAGAGTTATGAGGTTATTGTAAGTGCTGGCAATTAGAGAATAACCCCCTACAACTGAAACAAACAAAAAGTACCTGAATTTCAGTAGACTAACCTCATTAACCCATTCCTTGCCCAGTAATGGATTACTTGAGGTGAACACCAGGGGGTCTAATTTACTTTACTTAGTTTTTGATACTGTATGCATTTAACAGTAGGACTGATCACAGATTAACACAGTGATGTCAAATCAAAGGACACTGAAATGTTTAGAAACACCGATACTCTGCGTTTAAGCGGCACATGGTAACTCAACGAGTATACTCACTCTGAATAAGAAAGTGACTAGGAGCTTAGTCACTCTCCTTCTTGAAAGGAAAGAATCAGGCAATAATGAGGTATTGCATGCTAGCTTTTCATCTAGCTTCCTTGATCTTTTCCTTTTCGTTTAGATCAAGATATTTTGTATATTCTATTACCTGTGATCTGTAATTCCTCATTAGAAAAGAGAGCAGCTGCCAGTCACATACCAAAAGTTGACTCTGCATCTTCCCACCCTTCAAGTACACAGTGGCAGCAGGTAAAAGAGGTAAAAGTATTCTTATGAACAATAAGTGTATCTAAATCCATCAATGCAACAAATTGCACTCAGCTGTGCAGAGTTGTAAAAAGAGCTAGTAACATATGCTGGCTTAATGAATTGTCAGAAGTAATTTAAGTGATGAAATCTTTTCTTCTTTTATAAAAAATTAACTGAAGAAAGATAAGTGGAATAAATAAAGGAAAAAAGGATAATCTATGAGATGTTTCTGCCAGATTCAAAAAAGGGTGTGTCACCATTTTATCTAACTGTAGGGTATGGTATGCCTGCTTCTGACCAGATCGTAAGAGCAACAGTCACAGTGATGTGGATTTGGAAGAGAAGAGCCAATATATAGCAAAACAGAGCCTTGGGCTTGGGCTTCTAGTCTCTTTATTATGAAAGGTGATAAATAAGGCCTAGAGCTTAGCTGTGCATGCCATATTTTACATTTTGTTTGTTCTCGTGCCTTAGTGCTACAAGCTTGTACTTAGAATATTCATTTAATAAAACTACACATAAATATGAGAATGTTTTTATGAGCAAGTGTCAATTTGCTTTGGGTGTAGTTTAAGCTTAGCTTCAGTAAAAGAGTGAACATTGAATGGTAGGCAGTGCTGTGAGTCACTGTGAACCTGCAGACTGTAGATGCCACCATTCTGTGAACAGTGTAGCGAGACCAGATGGAAACAAAATAGTTGACTGGTCATTTTTAATCTCTGCCACATGACAAAATACACAGATGATTGTATTAAACTCATCAGTGTTACAAGTTTCAGTACTGGAAAAGGAATTGATGAAATTGAAAACAATGTGAGTTTGCTGATCTGAATCCCAGCTAATAGTAGCAAAGGCTAAAATCTAATTGTAGCAAAGGCTCACCTTCATAAGTCAAACCAAAAGTCTTTGTCACTCTTTGAAACCTTTAAACAATCTTCATATGAAGAGCAGTAAGTAAAGATGCACTATTTCAGCAACCGAATGATGAAACTACTCCGTACAGCTTTGCTGTAATGTCTCTTTACATGAATTGCATGATATTACGGTGTATGCTAGGTTATTTCCATCACATGAGATGGTTGTGAAACGTTCTTGAACTCTCATGGAAGTAATATAATGCAAAAATATTTCTCCAGTTTGTTCCCCAGGCTGTATTGGCATCAGGGGGCTGCCCAGACCCAGGTGCAGTGTCTTGCACTTGATCTTGTTAAACCTCCTGAGATACCCATGAAACCACTTCTCAAGCTTGTCCAAGTCCCTCTGGTTGGCACCCCATCTTTCAGGTGTGGCAATCATACCATTCAACTTGATGTCACCTGCCAATTTGCTGAACGTGCACTCAATCCTCTCATGTATGTGATTAATGAAGATGTTAAATAACGTTGGTCCCGACAGACACCACTTGCCACTGATGTATATTGGCACTGAGCCATTGACCACTACCCTCTGGATGTGACCATCCAATCAATTCCTTATCCATCTAACAGTCCACCATTGAATCCATCTCCCTGCAATTTAGAGAGAAGGATATTGTGAGGCAACAGTGTCAAAGACTTTACAGAAATCCACATCTGTAGCCCTTCCTTTGCCCACTGATGTAGTCACTTTATCACAGAAGGCCACTAGTTTGGTTAAGAAGGATTTGACCATGGTGAAGTAATGCTGGATGTCTCAAATTGCCTCCCTGTCCTCCACGTACCTTAGTATAGCTTGTTAGGAGTGTCTGTTCCATGATCTTCCCAAGCATAAAGGTGAGGCTGAAAGGTTGGTAGATCCCTGAGTCCTCCTTTCTGTCCTTTTTGAAGAAGGCTGCAATGTTTCCTTTTTCCCAGTCACCTGAGACTTCACCTGACTGCCACGACTTTTCAAATATCATGAAGAGTGACTTGGCAACTACATCAGCCAATTCCCTCAGGACTTTGAGATACATTTTATCAGGTCCCATGGACTTGTGCACATTCAGGTTCCTCAGGCTGTCAATGCACCCAATCTTTTCTTACAGTGGGAAGCATTTTTCTCCCCTAGTACCCCTGCTGTCCAACCACTTAAGACGTTTGGGAAGGCAGATTGTCTTTGAAGACTGAGACAAGAAAGCTGTTAACACACCTTCTTTTTATTCTTTTTATTCTTTGCGTCCCTTGCCAAGTTCGGTTCCATCTTTGCCTCGGCCTTCTCACCTCATTCTTACACGATAAAACTGCTTCTCTGTTCTCTTCCCAAGTTACCTGTCCTTATTCCTACTGTCTGTGCAGTTGCTTCTTTCCCTTTAATTTGACCAGCAGGTCCCTACTCAGACATACTGGTCTCTTGCCTTCCTTGCCTGATTTCTTGCTCCTGCAGATTGCCATGTCTTGCACTCCACTGATTTCCTTGAGGATCTGCCAGCTTTATTCCACTCCCTTGTTCCTGAGGGCAGTCTCCCAGAGGGTCCTATTGACTATCTCTTTAAAATTTTGGAAGCTTCCTTTCATAAATTTCAGGGGCCTGACGTTATTCTTTGCCTCACCCATATCCCTCAGGAATGGAAACTCCATCAGTGCATGATAACTGCATTCCAGGCTGCCTCTTATCTTGGCATCCCCATTTACCTTGCTTAACCGTGACATCAGACCCAATATCACCTTCCCTCTGGTAGGGCTGTCTATTGCCTGGCTCAAGAAGTTGTTCTCCATGCACTGCAGGACTGTCCTGGAGCTCGCTGTGCTACTTTCCCAGCAGATGTCAGGGTGGTTGATGTGCCCCAGCAGGACAAGAGAAGGTGAGCGCTATGCCTCCTGAAGCAGGAGCGAGAAGGTTTCATCAATAGGCTCCCCTTCATCAGGTGGCCTGCAGTAGGCATCAACCATTGGTTCTTTTTGTTACTTTAATCTCTGATTCTTATCCACAGGCTTTTGTCCTGCTCATGGCTCTTCCTCAGAGACAGCTCTTCATATTCAACCCAGCTCTTATTGTGGAGGACAACCCTTGCACCTCTCCTTCCTCCCCTGTCTCTTCTAAACAGGCTGTAGCCATCGGTAGTGGCACTCCGGAAATGGGATTTGTCCCACCAAATCTCTAATTCAACGCCACTAATCTTAGTCCAAAAGCTACACCAGTAAAAACGATGCAAAATACTGCTGATTATTTTCATTTCCCATTAATTTTATTTTTTCAGTTGCCATTTTCATAGAATTGGGATAAAGGTCATTAAGTAAAAATTCAGAATAAGTTGTATGTTCCAGGCATTTGAAAATAATACAAGACTGGTTTAATTTCACAAGGAAATTATAATGATGTGAAAAATGTGCTGAGGTTTTTGAGAAGAGCTTTTATTTTTATGAATACATTTATAAATAAATGCAGTCCTCTTAAAAAATAATAGTGAAGAAGTTTTACCTATAATTTTTTTGTTTCGTTTTTAATCTATATTGCATAATTAGTAATACTAGTAGGGTTTTTTTTTTTTTTTTTTTTTTCAAAATATGTACCAATGGATACAGTGGATGGCAAGACAGAGATCTCAAATAACTATTTTCAGAAAAATCTAACCACATAGATATTGCTAAAGATAAACCTGGTTTTATTTTTAGACTCAAGAGTAAAAAGGTGTAATAGATCTCAGTCACACAGCTACTGAAATCTTCCATGTTTAGAAAATACTTTTTCTCCTTCTTCATACAGAAAAACGAATAGGTTAGTAATTTTTGTACTATATGTATATTTATTTATTTATTTATTTATTTTTATTGCATTTTGACAAAATTCACAACCTACAGTAGTTTAATGTAACTATTTTGATTTTATTAGGCCACCTATATTTATAAAGTAGCAGTAATTAGTATGCATTCTATGTGGAACTGTAACAAAATTGACATTTTGAAATATGCAGTTTCATATCCAAAAGTGTTACCGGGTATGCTTTAGCCAGAATAAGATCCTGAAACCAATTACTGTGACTTCATTTATCAAATATAGCATAGTTGCATTTGTCTGTAGATATACAGCATTGCAGAGGTGTGCTATATTGCTAATGTAATGAAACTGTCCCTTCTTGTGATTTAAAATAATCATAGCTGTTTTCCACGTTAAGGAAACTTCCGAGAGGTGAAACACATACCAAATATAGTTAAGAAAATGAAAGTCAAAAACCCCAATACATAATGTAAATATGCTCTGGTACACAGTTATTTTTTTGATTTTTTTCCTACAAGCAAAGTTAAATGTTACATAATAGGGTGGGTTTAAGCAGTCATGGCAAAGTTGTAAATACATAAAGATTTATATGTTTAGTAACAGAGATCATTCATAAACCAGAAAAGTAATAACATTCTGTAAGTTCTTATTTCGTAGTGAAGCAGGTCATTTTATTCTTTTCAGATAGCTCTTCTATGAAGTCCTAGTGTTACATAAAAAAATAGGAGAATGTAAAAGTCTGCCGAAGTTGTCATAGTCTGCCATAGAATATCTTGAGCTGGAAGGTACCCACAAGGATCATCGTGTTCTAGTTCCTAACAATAAACCATGTGACTAAGAGTTGTCCAGATGCTTCTGTGGGCTCAGTCAGGCTTGGTGCTATGACCATTTCTCTGGGCAGCCTCTTCCAGTGCCCACCTCCTCTGTGTGAAGAGCCTGCTACTAATCTGAACTCCCCCTGATGCAGCTTCATTCCGTTTCCTTGTGTGCTGATGCTGCTCACTGAGAGAACAGCATCCTCTTCTCCTCTACCCCTCCTGCAAAAGTTGAAGACTGTGATGAGGTCACCCCTCAGCCTTTTCTTAGACAAATTTGACTGGATTTTGCCCAATAGTGTTTTCACAGTCTGAAAAACCCCTGCAGTTTAATATTGCTTCTTTGTCATAGAGATATTGCCCCGAAATCTAGTAATTTTAAAAATTCTGTAAAGAACTTGATGCATCCTTTCTATTTTGGTATTCAGAAATATAAAGGGCAGACACCTGTGTGTCGCCCAAAGCCCAGATACCTCCCTGTTGTGTGGATTTTATGCATTGAAGATCACTTGTTGATTTTAAAGAAATATTATATGTTATTTGTCAAAGAACAAGGTAGAACACAGAACTTGAACTCGTTTTTTAGGATTTACCACTCAGCATATAGAATCTACTACACTGCAGCACAGATATTTTAGAGAAGCCTTTAATTTTCATAATTTCAATTACTAATAAGGTTTTGGTGTGATACTTTTTCCCCTTTTTTTTTGTTTGGGTTTGAGATTTTGTGTTTCTGTTGTTTGTTTGTTTTATTCATTTGTTTGTTTGCTTTTGTTTGTTTTTTTTTCCCTCCCTTTCAACTGGTTTAAGACTTTTGTGGTATGTTTTTGAACTCTTAGGCATTCCCAAATACTCATTGAGTTAGTGGAGGTTCTGAGAATTAAGAAAACCTGTGAAGTCAAGCTGAGCTCCCAAATTAGCAAAAATGGGCTGCCCCCAAATTGAAAGCCCTGAAAATCAGAAACTGTTTAATGTAATTTCATTTTATATGAATTAAATTATAAAGCTGTAAGTCACCAAATATTTTAAGGAATATCAAATCACTTTAAAGATGTTAGTAATTTTAAAAGAGCTTCCTCAGACAAAATTGAAGAATTGCTAATAGAAGCATTTGACTAAAAAAATCCCGACTCATAAATCAAATTCTGGACACAGCAGTGTACATTTAAAACAAAAGCATAAACAGAAGTGAAATATTTTGAACTATATAACAGATTACTTCTGACACTCAATATATAAAGACTGTCACTTTTCTAACTGTTCAGCTCTAACTCTTTAAAACACTCTAGTCAGAATTAAGTTGAAACAAAGTTCAGATAGAAAAGGAAACCTAATATTTTCCATATGCACTGTCATATTCCATCCCTTTTCTAATATTCATGTTCCATTAACATTTAGTATTGGATGAATCTAGGCTTGAAGATACAAAAGATAAAAACAAACTAAAGTCTTTCTCTCTTGTTTTGATATTTACTGTCCATACAGTATTTGCCCAGCCAAAGATATTGTTTTATGAAAAGACAGTACAAATTCTGAGGCAAATAATCAAAATCTTGATTTCTTATAATATTGAATATAGAACTGCCACAGAAGCATACTACGTCGACAAGATTGAGATTTGCAACACTAAACACTACTACAGCTTTGATCATTTCAATGCTAGAACTTAGTGTTGGAAAATCCTACCCTCGGCGTTGAGAGTTAAAGATATCAAATGAAACTGGGAATGGAAGACCTCAGTTTACCTGCAGGCTATCTACAGCAATGGTAGTGTTAATGCATGTTTTTCTGTGTTACCCCTTAAACTAGCTCAGTCATATCACTGTTTTTCCCAGAAAAAGTTTTGCAGAGAGATAAATATGCCAGGTGTCTTGTGAAATAACTAATTGTTGTTTATGTCTTTGTTCAATAGAGTGAGTTATATTAGACAGCTTTTATTATTTTTCTATTTTAAATGAACATAAAACACTTTGAGTCAACTGATAAATTCTGGTTAAGCTGAAACATATTTTGTAATGTTTGGTAGACACAATTTCTGCAAATGGCTTTCTACACCTGTATTTCAAAAAATTGTGCATTATTTGTACAAAGATAAAACAGGAAAATCAAGCAATCGCATTTAAAAGGTGGCTAACATTTTCCTACGTTAGAAATACCAAGCTATAAATTCTTTGTGTTTCTCAACTGCAGAGAGCCACAGGTACCTGTCAGTAAACAACAAATTTAGTAACCATATAATGGGGTAACTTATTTTACTTCATGGTTAGGAATTTTCATTTATTCGAATGTTTAATTAGAAATGGGCCAATTTCTCATTTACATGATACGCATTAACTATAGCTGTAATACCTACCACCTGTAGTGTGCCTGCAGCAGTGCATGTTGTTTGTTTTATATGCAAATATTGTACGTCTGTAGTGTGTCTACAAGTTTCTGTAATATACCTGTAAGTGTATGTGCTAACTAACCTTTCACAGGTGCTGCAACCAGCCTTACCAACTCTCCAGACTTTATCATGAACCTCACAGTATTTGGTGTGTGTGTGTTTCTTTTGATTTAAGTTGAATTTTCAGTCCAGTCTCATAATTATTGGTAGAGAACATATATACTTGTTCTAATTCCTTTTGAATCTGTCTTCCATTGCTTTTATTTGGGCTGGTCATCAAGATAAGTGGTATTTCGCTGTGCTTTCTGCACTAGAACTGAGGTTGCCCTGCCCCTGACCCAACATGATTGCCATATTCTGTTGTTCTCAGACCCACCTTTATTTAGATCATTAAATATTCAGGGAAACAGACTGGAAACTGAATCTTTCACAGTGAAGGTGAGTGTTCGAGACGTTTGAGTAAAAAAAAGTTAACACCCTTCTGCTCTACAAACCTATGGAATAGTTTGTCTTTATAAAGAACAGTGGAAAGGCAGAGGCATTATTTAGTAAAGCTCTCTCTTACTTCTGTGATTGCTGGACCATTAAGTGAGATTCTGCTCTGGCCTTCTCTTCAAAAAGGACTTTTTCCACTGAGCACCTAAAGGGAGCTCTCCTATGAAGACAGGCGGAGAGAGTTGGTATTGTTCAGACTGCAGAAAAGAAGGCTTCAAGTAGACCTTAGTGCAGCTTTTCAGTACCTAAAGGGGGCGTACGAGAAAGCTGAAGAGAGAATTTTTACAAGGGCGTGTAGTGATAGGACCAGGGTGAATGGCTTTAAACTGAGAGTAGGTTTTGATCAGCTGCTAGGGAGAAAGGCTTTACTATGAGGGTGGTGAGGTACTGGAAGAGGTTGCCCAGAGAAACAGCCCCATCCTTGGAAGTATTCAAGTCCAGGAGAGATGGGGCTTTGAGTACCACGACCTAGTAGGAAGTGTTTCTGTCTATGGCAGGGGGGTTGGAAATAGATGATCTTTAAGGTCTCTTCCAGCCCAAATTACTCTATATGATTCAACGTGGTCACTCTGAATACAGCTTGAATTCGGTGTTAAACCCCAACATCTTACTGAAACTTGCTTCTGGCTTGCTTCGGCAAGTGCCTTCTCAACTTTCTGTCCTCTTCAAATAGCACTCATGTACTTTACTCTGTACACGTACTACGGGGTAATATAGCACTACTCTCATTTACAGAAGCAGCTTGAGTTAAATCATATTCTGCAAGGTTTTGATGGCCTTTCAAAGAAAGAAATTATTTAAGAAAGGGAAGTCCTTTTATGACCAGCTGATCTTATGAAGATGACCTCTGATGTGCCTGTAGGCTTCTTTAGTGTCAAGTATAACTGAATCATACTGCAGTTTTGCTTAATATGAGGAATTCTCTGGTCTCTCTCATTCTGTTTTGGGAACATATAATCTGTGGGAAAACTGCCGTATTGTCAGATTAGATGTAGATTGACGCTAGATTCACTAAGCATTAGATCTTACAGAGTGAGCACATAAAATCAAGCTCTTCAGGAAATGTTTTCAGCTATTTTTCTGCATATCACCAACTGAAAGCATATTCCTCAATTAATTGTAGTACTTTTTTAGGTAAGCATTTAGCCAGGAATGTAACATTATCAGTGAGCAATGAAAAATAGACCTTATTTAGACATTTGAGTAATTTATTTTTTACCCCAATCCAGCAAGACAAGAGCAATAGAATAGAATTTTTAAACTACAGAGAAATCTGCATTAGTAATACACTTAAATATATTCTAGATATTTAAAAAAAACATAAATGATGGGAAATGGCATGTGACTGCAAGATCTGATTTATATCATGTAAGAAATTTATGTGAGTCAGTAAAATATGTTAAAATGTTTGGCTTTGAACTGTTTTGAGACTCAGTCGCAATAATAAAACAAACGTATTTTGTATTTCTAGATAAAAGTAACACCTAAATGTTATGATTCCTTCACCAAATTTTATTTTCATTTTCTATGGATTTAAAACATTTAAAAACCAAAAAAAAAAAAAAAAGAGATCTCTTGAGAGTAGTATAAGGAAGTCCACAGGTATACTGGTGAGATATGACAGGAAAGGAATTATTCTGCGGCTGCCTGGGTTTTATTGCTAAAGTCATTTGTAGGGATCAAAGAAATGATTCTGAAATGTATCTTTTCTTCAGGGAGCAATGTGAGTCTCAGAAATTTTACAACCCTTCTTTCAGAAGCATCTGTATTTTCTGTTATTTTATTGAAGAACGTATAAAATCTCCAATTAGATGAGTATTATCATCATGTATATAGTATTATGATTACATGTGCAGTCAGGAGAGGTGTATAAAGTCTCAGCTATGTTAGTCATGTTAAGAGCAGGAAGTGTTCTTTGAACGTATTGAAGGTGGCTATATGGACAAAAGTTTATTGTGATTTTAATAGTCTGATAGAACGAAAAACATGACATACCATATTTTCCCTGGATGTGTTTTCCTGGTGTTCTGAATATGAGGTCATTGTGGATATAACAACAAAAAAAAAATCAACAAATGAAATTTAGAAAAACAAACAAATAAACAAAAAAACCTACCCAAAACCCTATGCCGAAGAGAAAAACTGAGGTGATCCTGCATACCTAGCTTAACTTTTAAAATAAATCGAAAGCTGAGATCCATATTCAGTTCCTTTTCTATTTTAGTTGGATATTTACCTAATACAAATATCTTTTGATGGAGAAGAGGAATTGCTTTTTGTTTCTCTGAAGAAATAAGTGGGTTTTTGTCTGTTTTTAATGTCTGTCTGTGAGAAATTTTGCAGACTATTTCAAAAACTTCAAATTATTTCTAATGCACTGAGTGTGCATTCTTTTTAAAGCCAGCTGCTTTAGGATATTCCAGATTTTGAGGCTTAAAATGTACAAGAGAACATTTCTGAAAATGGATTCAGTATTGAGGAAGTAGTTGATACAGTAGAAGAGAGCATTTTTGATGGTTTGAGACCATAATCAATTTCATTTTTAGAGAAGTAACAGGGGGTAAAGAGAATAAAGACTGAAATGAAAGATATTAAAAGCACAGTTCCCCTCCTTTTCGTAACTTATAAATTATAAATGCTAACCCATTGGATGTTTGCAGTTATTGGATATTACATGTCAGTATTACCAAGGGCATTATTGACCAGATGATAGAGCGACAACATGTAACAGAGCTAAATATATTATAGCTAGTTAAGACCTTGAGAATAGACTATGACTATACAAAAGATGCAATTAGATGTTCGCGAAAAAATTAATGGCATGCACTTTTTGATATTTGTGCATGAATATCTATCCCTAAAAAGTTAAATTTGTACAAGTCAGCTAGGTGTCCATATACTTAAGGAAAATGCAATACTTTTTACCTTAAAAAAGTTAACATCAGGGTGTGTAATAAATACTAACCAAGATAAAAGATGGACAGTGAAAGGTATTAAAACCAAAACAAAACCAAAAATGCTTTTGGCTGCATAAGATCTTATGCTGGTCTCTGACTCTGTTGGTGTGGGAGTGAGTGAGCAGCTGCGAGGTGCTTGGTTTCTGTCTGGGATGACACCTCGGCAGACCTGCATAAGATTTCAAACACAATCGATTAAAGAAAAATAAATGTCAAGTAACTGAATTATTTCTTTTATGGACACGATTTAGGACTGATGTCATCTAAGTGTTCCCACTAATGCAAAGCAAGGTCTTGCTTCATACAGCATGTAGCAGAGAATCCAGAGTGCTTTCACAGAAGAAAATGAATTATGTGTTCAACGAAACAACTTCACTTGTGCTGTGAAATTTGAAAAAATTCCAGGACTAAATGCAGGTCTTGATGCTCACTTTTAGTGGATTTGAAACGACCAATGTTATTCTTGTTCCTTATAACCAAAAATTAAAATCAAGGCTGCTGGATAGGAACTCTGTTTTCAGTCCAGTGGTATTTGATTTTAGCAAAGTGGGTGTCAGGTATTACAAAATAAGCTCTTGATTATTCACTGAACCACTTTCAAAATCTCTCTCAAAAGTAAAGTTAACTCTTTGACATTAGTTTAATTTTCTTAGATGATAAAGTGATAATTAATTATAATATTTAAGCTTTCCATTTTCCACATAATGACATAAAGTAATCTGCTCTACACCATGGGGCCACAAAATAATTAATTTCTAATACATGGGTGTGCAGAGCAAGTTTACTTCTCTCTGCTGAAGTAAACAATTTTGAATTATGCTTATAGAGTGATCCCCTTCCCCTAGTAACTTAGAAAGTCTTTCTTGAATCTTGATTCAAGAGACTATCTTGTCATCAAACAAGGAAGTTTTTTGTGTGTGTCTGTAGCTCCTTAGACGTTAAAGACATGAGGCAAATAATATGGTGTCAGACAAGGGGAATTTATCTCTCCTTGGTCTCTTTTCTAGACCCTATCTTTATTAAGGGTGTGGATTGAGTTCTTCCATTATTCTTTTTCTTTTGTAGGACTCTTATTCATGGGCATTACAGTAAGAGGGGTTGTGGAGGTTCATTTCTGTTTGAAACATTGAAGGCTCCTCTGATTAGGGAAGTAATGTAAGGTTGGAGGTTTCTTAGTTCTCTTCATGTGGTGTAATTGTAGTTTCTACTAATTTTCATAGGATGATTTTAAAACAAAAATATTTATCTGAATAAATTGAAGACAACTTCACAATGTATTTATGTGTAAGGTTCAGCATTGCTTGAATTATTTTCTTTCTTCTTGGGGTGAAAATGACAATTTAGATCAGGGAAAACAGTTCAATTATTTCATACTCTGGCCGTAACTATCTGAGTTTTTAATTGCCAGAGAGAACTAAAGTAATAAAATTAGTGGTCCCTTAATGGACTGCTATAAACACCAGAACAGTATTTATTTATTTCTCCATGAACACTTATTAAATTAAAAGCAGTTTCATTTTTTCCAAAGGATTCTTCATCCTTTTCTTTCTGTTCAGCCAATATTTCAAATGGATGCTGTAGAGTTTAGCCTTACACTTGCCTAAGTAAAATATATCTGCCAATATGACATCTGGAAGACTGTATTTTTAGAATACAACATAAACTACCTGATTTTAGGTAATTTTTTTTTCTAAATATTGCAATAATTCTCTCTTGAAGCACTGAGGTTTAGGGTAAGGGGCATGAAGTGTTACAATTTATTTTAAGGTTAGGGAAACATAGCTTGGGCATTACATTGATGCAGTCTTAATTCAGCATTAGGTTTGGGAATGTGTTTGTACCAAACAATAATCAGCTGCCTAGATAATCTTCACTATTCAAAATCTAGGAGCATACTAAATGCAGGCAAATTAAATAATGCACTTGTTTATTTCACAGTGCAAAAGACATAAGCACAAAGTTCAGTGTTTTTGAAGAAAAATGAAGGGTGCAGATGTGAAGAAAGGTTAGTTCCCTGGTGTTGCAATTAACACTGCAGGCATCCTTTTGTTCTAGCACAGTTAGACACAGCAAGGTTTCTCAGCAAAATCTATCTTTTAAGATACTCTCATGCAGCCCATTACACTTCCACAGATATCCACTGAAGTTCTGGATGTAGGTATTAGGTAATGTAAACTGAACACTTTTATAAAGTAGGTGTTCATCAGGATGAATGGACAAAATACAATCTATGTTTTAACTGGACCATACTATATCCACAAATACGTAAAATTACTTCCACCAACTAGTTTTTATCACAAACAGAAAAAATACACGAGGACAGGTAGTTGTCATACAGTAGATAGGCTGCAGGGCAGAACCTTTTCTGTACAAAGGAATATTAGTGTTGTACAACTTGCTGGGGGAAAAAAAAATTTCTTTTTCCACAAATGGCGTCATAATGTGCATGATAGTGAATGATTTGGTGTTTTGTTTATTTACTTGGTTTTAGGAGGGTTCTTTGCTTTTTTACTTTCTTCTTAAACACTGATTCTTCTGTGGAAGCCACTGTTATGAAAAGAACTTAAAACATGCTCTGAAATGGATTTCATATCTTAATATATAATAACATACTGAATAAATATTTTACCCCTAATGATAATTAGAAAACAATAATTGAAAGTACATGTAGGTAGCGATCGTACTTCCTCAACATTGTTCAGAAGGATTTACTCTTTTAAATGTATTTCATTGCTAGGTGAGTTGCTAATGATATATTGACACACGCTGAACTATATAATTTAAATTCTAATTGTAAAATAATTTTGATAAAACTTACTGAGGTGCAGCAAAAGTTTCTTTTGGAGAAAAATCATGAACAGAATGCTAGACAACCCTGTACTGTCGTTAAAGACATAAATGGCTTGGTAATAAGCTTCATGTTTAATGAATTCCCATAAATT
Organism: Oreocharis arfaki; assembly: GCA_013398015.1. Lineage (NCBI taxonomy): Eukaryota > Metazoa > Chordata > Aves > Passeriformes > Paramythiidae > Oreocharis > Oreocharis arfaki. The sequence goes on along the minus strand of VZRR01002468.1, from coordinate 44,934 downwards.
TCAGCATGGGGCAATTGAAATTAGAGGTATTAATTTTTATCTACCAATGAAACAGGTTTATTAAATATGTGTATGGATTTTGTCCCTAGGAGTTAATTGATGTTTGCACAGTTTTCACATTCTGTGTAGTAGTGTAACTGTAAAAATTGAAACGCTTTTTACATGTTCAATCATAGGCCAAAATCTCCTTTATAATTCAGATCTTTTTTTCCCTCAGATTGGATTTTTCATATCCTATTTTCTTCGTATAGTAGTTGTATGGCCCAAAAGGGTTAGGTAAATTGTATGTCAGAGTGTAGTGCTATTATTTTAATGTATCAACATTAAATAAAAGTAGCTACAACAAGTTATTCTACGATATTTTTATAAGAGTTTCCTAGATAACTACTAAGATTTTGTGAGACTCATAGAATTTATCTAAACCTATATCAAAACTTGCTACTAGAAAATAGTAATTTTATATTAAATGCAAAGTGGAAGTCAATGAAAAGTGGAAAGAGAGTCAACATGCAGTACGGAGCAAATTCAGAAATACTATGGTTTTTTGTCGTTGTCCTTGTATAAATGCGTCCTCTAGCCTGTTGTAATACTTTTGCTTTCTGCCTCATTCCTGGAAATGTCCGAGGCTGGGTTGTGTGGGGCTTTGAGCAATGCCATCTACTGGAAGATGTTCCTGTCCATACAAGAGGGGTTACAACTAAATGATCTTTAAGGTCCCATCCAACCCAAACCGTTCTATAATTCACTGTGTTATATTCTAACTTGGTTTCTCTGATTGCAGCAATTATACCTTTGGCCCAGTCAAAAGTGGCTGTTGCTAGATAGGTATCGCATGAATTATCTTGTTTACTCAGTTAGACTACATTGAGCTGGATTATTGCAACAGAAATGCTGCAAAGAAACCAGACATACAGATAAAGAGATCAGGAAGTATTCATGAATTAGGAGTGTTTGATTTCTTTTTTTCTTTTCAACACAACAAAGTGCTACTTAGAGATCTAGGACTAGTGCAGTAAAAATAGTTTTTTGGCTGGGAGGAATTATTTTCTTTCCTGCACATATGAACAGGGTTTTCTTGTAAGCTACATACATCCAGAATAGGTTTGGGCTTCACTGTACACTTAGAACATGCTAGATTTAATAAGGTGGTTGTAGTTTAAGAATATTTTTAGTGTAAAGCTTATACATGACACTGATATGTCTAGTATCAGAGTAGAATCAGAGAAGGGTTGAATTTTTTTGTATTTAGGTATTGTATTTTTTCCCTGTGTGCCTTCTTGCAAGACTGAATCTTTTCTTTTTACAAATAAAGCTGTAATTCAGAGCAGTGATATAATGCATACACAATTTGCCTTTAAAAAGAAAAGTTTCTCTTAAAAACAGGTTCAACTAGATGCACAAAGCTGCAATGAGCGAGAAAGGTGGTGTTCTTTTGGGGATATAACATGAGTCATTCTGACTCACTTTTCAGAAAGCACAATAGGAGCAGAGACTTGAAGAGGCATCATGTTTCCATGAGACTCCTCTTAAGGCCTGGGAAGTTTCAAGACTGATACACACTATCTTTAAAACAGGCAGGTAATTGCAGAGTGATGTAAACAGCTCCAAAGACCTAACGTGCCTGGGCAAAGGCCCATTAACACTGCGTATGTTGTGGGGTTCCCAGAGTGCAGCAGATGAACTTAAAAGCTGCGCAGTAAAATAATTAAACTGCCAGATACAAGGAAGTGAGTTATGAAAAAGAGATAGGATTTAATAGCCTCATGAGAAATGTAAGAAAGTTGCTAAATCATCCAAGATATTTTAGCAAGTTGGCAGATGACTTGCCCAAAGGCAGAGGCCATTGCTGTGTAGTAGGCCTAGCACGAGATGAAAGAGCTTGCAAACTTGCTGTCTGCAGGCAAAGTGAAAAGAAGGAGGTTCATTGAACAGTTTAAACCGGACTTCAATTGGCTAGAAATTTTCTGATCAGTGCTGAGTAAGCTGTCCCAGGAATAGTAAAGGATTTGATCCCCCGAAGTGAGGTGTATAAATATTTCGTATATCTTTATGATTTATTGTTTAGCTTTGTTAACTTTACCTTTTTTCTTATGTTTGTGCTTTAGAATATTTCTTTCACTTTAGATGGATATATTTTTATTTACACATTTCTAGTTTATACTAGTTCAGTGCAAGACAGCATTGCATCAGCTCTGACTCAGTGCTGGGAGCACCTGCGAGCATGTTCTGGCCATGGACAGGAGTACAAAACAAGCAAAATTACCAAAGGAGGTGGATCCATAACCACTACATTTCAGACCTTGTATTTTCTATGTATAAAGGTGCTTCAAATTCAGATGCTCAGAAATCAAGGGTAATATAGTGTTTCTTATCACACTGTCTTCTGGTATCATATGCTTGTCTGAAAAAAAAAAAAAAGGCAGATAGAATTCATCAGGATTTATTTATGTACTTTGATGAACAGGGATGTTTCCATACAACTCTGTAGCAGGCTGGGTTATCGCATTCTGTGAAGCATGTAATTAATTTGATATCAAAATATTTCTAAGCTTAACAGAACTAAAAATCAAAGTTTGAACTTTAGTAAAGAGCTTAAAAAAAATTAACAAACCAATTGGCATAATTGTGTATAAGGGATCTAGAAGAACCACAGCATGATGTATATTACAGTATATACTAACCTGTTTTCTAAAGGTCCCTTTGAAATTTACTTTCATTGTTAAATTAGAAAGGCATGATTACTATTTGATTTTTTTTTTCCTTAAACCCCTGTTTCATTTTAAAATATCTGTCATTTATTTGAAATAAAATTTCTCACCACAATAACACCAAAATAGTTACGACACTAATAAATCAGATTAAAAGAAGGGGGAATTTTTGTTTTTGGAAGATTCTTTTTAGAGATTAGTGCTAATTTAAACAGAACTTTTGTATATAAATTATTTCTGAATTTCCTAGAGATGTAGAGTATTGTTCATGCAGCAACCTTGTCTTTAACATTAATCCAAATTATTATTTTATAGTTGTTCCTACAGCTTATGAAGAAGTTTTCTGTTTATAACTCTGTTCTCTAAAGCAATTATATTTTCTTCCTCAATTTTTTTGCCTTTAAACTTAAGCTCCACATGTTCTAAATAGTTCTTGTTGAACTGATTGTCACGTTTACTTCCAAAAATAAATTCCTTCACTAAAAGCATTATTTGGGCTTAGGGAAAAACCTGATCACTTTCATATTTCTCTCCTGAATAATAGAATAAATGTAGAGTTATCAGATGGCTTTTGATTGCACTGACATACAAACAATTTCATGACACACCACCAAGAGAAGAAAATCTATTGGTGTGAAGTAAAGATAGGTGTGAGGAAAAGCGCTCTTGTTCACATTAAAGAGTACCTTGAACTTTTATTTGTTTTATATCCTATCATCCAGAAAACTTGGACTTCTCTTTTGATGTATTACTTGTTGGGCTATTTCTTTGACAGGTTTCTCCAAGAACGAAATTTAGCCTCTAGTGCTTGATGCTGACAGTGCTATGGTTCAACAGATGTACTAACTAAAGTATTGCTTGGCTTTGTCTTGTTCAGGCAACTTCACCTCCCTTTTCCAAAGGCTTTCCAAACCTTATGCTTATGTTATATGAAATGTCCCTTGGACCTATTAAAGAAATTCGTCTGCAAGTACAATGGTACCCAGTTTTCTTACTGGGAGGTTTTTTGCGTTTTGTTTGTTGGTTTTTGGTTTTTTTAAAGATCTGACATGATCAGGAAAGGAGGAGAAGTATTTTAAACTGCTTGTTCCAGTAGAATTATACCACGAAATTTAGCTGGTTTATACGGCCCTGGAATAGGTCAGCACTGTTACAAACAAAAAATCGTATTTAACACCCAAGTGTAACTTTTTCCAGCAATGCCTTTTGGAGCTGTAGACTGTTATTTTCAGTGTGATTGTTTCAGCTGCACTTACTTCCTTTGCCCTTTGACTACTACTGTTCGAGACACTAGTCAAAAGAAACCCTTTTACTTCTGAGAACTGATGGATGCCAATTGCATTTGTCTTTTGCACCAACTGACAAAGTGAGGAAATTATTCTTTTTACTGCCTTGTTTTCATTTCTGCAGGGTAAGCTCTAATTGCAAATTTTTATACTTGCATTGAGTTTTCTGCTAAGCTAGGGGATCTTATGTGGGTCTTATTTCTAGCTGATATGCAGGTGCTGATATCCACTGGCCAAACTTATTAAGGTATGATTCTATCTCTGTAACATAAAATAAACTACTTGTATAGTGTAAAAACTTTTTATTCCTGTGTGAGATCTTTGATGGGGCAAGATTCTTTTTTTACCCTGTCCTTTATATTCCTTTGCTGCTTTCAAATTCTGTGTGTAAACTGTATGCAGCATATACTATATTATTATTGAATTTCTAGTTCATCTTGTGTTGATTTGTGATTTCACTCTGACAGGAAAAATATTGGTTTATTTTGTAGTTTGGGAGAAAGACTGGTGACAGTCTATTGTATCAGCTATCTAAATGGTCAGAGCTTTGGGCTTGCTCGATACAGCTCATTTTGTTCACAATAATGTTTGAAAGGCAGGCAAATGTGGTATAAAAACATGCAAAAAAGCATTCTTGAAAAATAGTGGGAGGAGCTGAGAAGGAAGAAAACCGTTTTGCATAACCATGTAATAGAAAAATATTGAGTATACTAATATATAAGAATAAGCTTAAGGAGTTCAAATTCTATATAAACACCAGCTGTAAAAAGAGTTAACAACTTTTTTTCCTTATTATGTACTTATAAAAAGATATTTTTTACATTTCCCTGAACCTTTTAGATGGTGCATTGCCATTAGGATTAATTTCAAATATAAAATGTGGCATAGTGCTATTTATAGAAAAATTTTTCCAGCATCAGAACTTTGAATGTGATCAGTCTAGGGAGAAGGTCCAAATGCTGTCTTTATATGGTCTTGGTTCATTGCCATATAATTGATGAAGGAGCTTATATTTCTAGATTTTAATATAAAGACTTGTACCCTATTAAAAAAAAAAAAAAAGTGATTTCTTTGCCTGACTTTCTCAATTCTACGTTCTTTGTCCACTCTCTCATGGTCTGGCACTGCTGCACTATCTTTAACCTTATTCACTGCTTGGGTTTTAAACTGTGCAATAATTCTCAGAAAATAAACCGGCTCAGTTTTTCTAATCTTGCCTGCACAGTCTGGCAGAGCTTCTGCCTCCTGGCCTGTCCAGTTACTTTCTGTTGTATCTTTTTACAAATACCAGAAAAAGAGGCTTTAAATCCCAGTCTTCTCACAAGTCTTTCAAAGTCTATTTCTCTCTCCCATACTCTCTCCCCACCCCCTCTCAATTATATTGTTATTCTATCTCAGTTTTGTTCAGTCTTGAATCCTCTAGAGTCTAATGCAGGAATATGTTTCTGATGTACAGATAATGTACTGGTCTAATACATAATTCTGCTATTGTCAGTCTATTCCATACTTTGTAGTTCCTTGGCATTCATTTAGAAAACTAATGAGAAAAATTAATAACAAAATTATTAAATATTATCAGTGAAAGGATTTGCACACAGATAATAAGTGTTTCTGGTGCCTAAGATAATAAACATGCTTTGATTGGCCCATTCTCTTTATTCAAGTGATTCCTGGAAGAGAAGCGTAACAGCGTGGTTTTCATGGAGTTGAGAACCCAGGTCAATCCACTACTTCTATAAATGCAGTCAGAACAATTTAATTGAGGAAATTTTTGCACTGATAGATATTAAATATGCATGAGCAATTTTTTTAATGGTTTGTGCAAATACATAAAGATGTCTGGCTTTCATGTTGTGAAAATGATGCCCAGAAATATGTGTATTGTGATATTAACTGAAACTGTTGTGTAATCCAAATGCCGTTCTGTCTGGTGTAGTCCAGTTCCTACCCTCTGATGAAACATTCAGCACTTCAAAAAATAACTTCCTCCCCCATAGCACATTTAGTGCTTCAGTCTCATGTGATGCTATCCAATTCTCAAAAAATATTTTATACCTGGAGAAAAAAGTATACAAATTCATATCAATATATCAATGTAAGGAGAAAGACATGATAAACATGTCCACCTGCACTGCAGTCAATAATTCATTTATGACGAACATCGCTCCAAACTGCATCTAATATAGGTCACTTGAAAAAGCCTCTCTTGAGAAATACTTTTGAATATTTCAGTGATGATGACTAAGCTATATTTATGACAAAGGAGAGTTTAAACCTGAAATTTTAAACAGAGTTCAGGAGCAGGTGTATACAGGCTGTCTGTGATTTAGTAGCTGCACATTTCGAAAGTGTCTGTAAATTACTGCAAGGTCTGCCAAACTGTATCCTGATGGATGAAGGATTTCTTCTCCTCGGTACTGTGTGCACTTGCAGAAGCTTGTTTAAGCTAACACTCATTTTACTTTGAAGATAATAAAAGAATAATATTTTAGAAAACATTGTGGTCATAGTAATGAGAAAACAAGACAGCCATATCTATCTGTATTAACTTCTAGAATATTGTGCACAAAGAGATGTGCAAGTAAAACAGGAATCCTTGGCAGTAGAGAGGAAATATGTGAAGAATACTCTGTGGTTCAAGCAAGTCTTACAGTAACTTTTCCACTTGGTTGCAAGCCATGTTAATGGACCAGTAAGACAAGTGAAATGACATTTTTCCAATACTGAGCTCAATTGCCTCATTATAACCAGTGTATGTCTAAAGATACATTGATAAATATTCTGCATGAGAAATTAATCACAAATACAACAGAAGAAATATTTTCTTGAAAGATAGTGTCATTTTTAGCTGATACTCTGTGATTTAACATGCCATTTCAAACTTTCTCTTGGAATTTTTTTTATGTTGCTCATTCTCTTCCTTTATGCTTTTTTTTTCCACCCACTTTAGAATGTATGTTTGAATTTTTCAGTACTGCACAGAGAAGATACAAAAATGATGCATGCCGTTCCTTGTGTGTTCTAACTGGAGGCAAGCATGTTTCCTGGCCTCTTAATTGAGTTTAGTATGTTAATTAGGACACACCTGCACTAGATACAGGTAAAAAGAATTAAGAAAGAACTATTAGATTGCACTTCTTCACAGACTTTTTGAAGAGCATCATCTTTAATGCTGCCTCATCATCTCTTGCTAAGTAGAATGTAGTGATAATTAGTGCTGTATGTAGCTGTGACAGTGTGAGATGAGTAAAATGGGACAATCAGTGAGACACCTGATCGAATGAGCCATTCCTAAACCATAAGAAAAGGGAGCAGAGGCTTCCTTTCTTATACAAAGAGTCTTGGATAAAGTTTATATGCTATGGGGGAAGTGATACTGGATAATGATGGAAGTAGTACAGAAAAGTAGCTGGTCAAAGCAAATATGTAACACTAATTCTCCAGCTCTTCCATTTATTGTTAATCCTCCACATTTTTCAGGCTGAGCTGCTTCGGGTGGTGTGATGGTGGCAGAATAGGCTAAGGGTAGTGTTTTACCTTCTTATAGACAGTCTGATTTCCTCTGTTTGCCGCTGGCTGTAAATCTCTCCAAAGACTAAACAAAGTATTTTTCTTGCCCTCCCTTCACTAGGGTGAGAAAAGAATATATGGAGTATTGCTCAGAGTTACATTAGACGATGGTTTCAGATGTGTTTACTTGTACTTCAGAGCTATAACCCCGTGTCGGCTAAAGGGAGCTGGAGAGTCCATCAGGTTTTCTGGAAATGGACTGGATATTTGAGGAACTGTAGCATCTATCAGCACTTCCCCTGATTCTGATTCTGTACTTTCATTTTTTTGCTTCTAAGAAAACAAAACTTGTAATGAAGCAAAGGGAAAAGGTAGCCAGATATTATAGTACTAGTAGGGGATTCCCAAATATATGTTTAAGTTGCTTTCTTTCATCACTACTCTAAAATAAAGAGGGAAATAATACTTCAAGGATTTTTTGCATATGACATTAAGATCTACAGTTTGTGTTAAGTTTTTTAGAGCAGCCAAATTAAGAACTGAAGTTCACCCAGGGAACAAAATCATTTTCCCACCACTATACTTGAACTAGAGATGGAAAAGAAGCTTTCTATTACTTTTTTATACCTTTGTTTTAGGTTAATTCTATTCGTGGTGTAACCTAATTTGCATGAAGAACAGTTTTCCCTGAATCTATCAGTTGCATGGGAAAATTGATATTATTCATTCGAGTGGAGCTTAAACCTCCTGAGACTGAAAAATGTTTCTGCGCAACAAATAATACTTAACATGAGCACTTGAAGTCAATGGGAATTGGGATTACTATGCTCCATTTAGAATATGAATAGTGTTTCACAGCACTAGGACCTCATTTCATTTGTATCCACCAGAAGAAAGAAAAATAGTTTGTATAACTTCATCTATTATAGTCTGACAGAGCTCTGTTAAGCTTTTCAAATTTTTCATTATGGGGGGGGAGTGCAGTTATTAAAAATGAAACTCTTTTTTGATTAAAAAAATGTCTTAAATCCAAATCTATGCTCTGTATTTAACTTATTTGTTTAGAACAGAAATCGAGATTGTCATCACTTCTCAGTAGCTGTTTGAAAGTGTTTCAGATCTGAAGAAATGTTAGGCCATGACTTTCTTCCCCCTTAATTTAGTCAGATAAATAGTGCAATTAAAAGAGATTTTTTAAAAACGATGAAATTTGAGTTTCCTCTTTTAGTTTTCTGCTTCTCACAACCTACTTGAGATTTCTTTGGATAAATAAATCAGTTTATATCAGGCTTTAGAATCTAAATTATTCCTGTACCAAATAAAGTAAGCTTTGACTAAAAAAAAATAATAATTTTTTAAAACCAGAATTAACTGTTGCTGCTGCTCATCTAGCTGGATGTCTTTTAAAAGCTTGTCTTTTTACATGTTCTGAAGCATTAGATTTTATGAATATTAGTGAAAATATTCTTATTTTACAATAACACTTAAAGACAGTTTGTAATCAGATCTGTATTTTATTAAAGAAATCAGTGGAAATACTAACCAAGAGTATTTCTTGTATCATGGTATGTAGTCCTTGCTCATGATGAATTATTATGTCGCCTGGTAATACAGAATTCAGTGAAGCTGGTTTTGGCTATAAGTATCGAAATCTGAGTTTAAGTGAAATTGTGATGAGAAGAGAGTGTGGTCTCCCAAACTTTGTCACATGGCATATTGAATGCTTGGCTTGCTCACAAGCATTCACACTGAGGGTGGAGGTTTGTAGCTGTGCCACACATTTTATTTTTCTATTGGCTTTGGAGTGTTTAGAGGAAACAGTCAAAGTACAAAGCACCAACTGGAAACTACAATAATTTTCAGCACTGTTATAAGAAGAAGGGAAAGCACAACTTAGTCTCCATTCGAATTCTGTGTTGTCCTCTTACTCCCTGTCCGTATATACTAAAGCTGCAATTTCTTAATCTGAGAGCTTCTGAAACCTGTATCAAAAACTGGGGGGAAAAACAACATTAATTGTATATATATACACAGGTGTTCCTGTACACTAATGTTGTGTTTTCCATTAGTAATGTGTTAATAGAAGTCAATATAAGCAGCTGAAGAAACTTTTTCTGTGAAAGAGCCTTCAATACCATAACTGGATATTTCATACTCATTCTTTATATGGCTGGGGGGGTTTGTTTGTGTCACATTACACTAGTGTAATGTGTGCTTTATTCAGAACTGTTTGTATGCTGCTCAGAGGGAGAAACTTTTATTCTGCTTTCTGGTTGTGTGTCTCACTTTCAAGAAAATCTGAATATTTTATCTCTCCAGAAACAAACTTTTTTATATTATTTTTTTAAATAATCAATGAGAATCCATAAACGTTAGGTTTTATTTACGTACATGTTAGGATCACAGTGTTTAAATAAGATTTTGCTTTGTTTTGTTAATATTGCTCAGCCAAAATGACAAAAACTGATCTTAAAACCCACTTAAGGTTCTATAATATTATTACATAATTGTTTAAAAAAACACTCCAAAACCCAAAAGAAACACAGAAAAATAAAACACACCTTTAAAATATAAAACTCTGTATGTACTTTGATTTAAAAGTGATGATATACTGAATAAACACTTTTGTTGGGGGAATACATGGCAATGTAAAGACCAAATTTTCTTCAAATCTGCTAATTCTGAATTCTTCTAAAAGGTATGTGAACACCTCTAGTGAAAACATATTATCCTGCAAGAGCAACAGCTATGGTAAAGTGGCATGGATTAGGAATATTTTTAAAGAATTACATGATTTATAGTGCAAGAAACATCTTGATTCAATCTCTGCAAATATAGTCCTAATATAACCCTAAAATAAAGTAAGACACTTGCCTGTATGTAGTAGTGTAAAGTTAGACTACTCTGTTCACAAAACATTTTTGTTACCAAATCTCATCTGAACATTAAAAATAAGCAAATGTATTTCATCAAGACTTTTGCAAGAATTCTAAATCAGGTTTGTTTTGAGGTTTGGAATAAAACCAATCTGAAAATCTCTGATAGAAAAGCCTCGTGGCTGTAATATATATAAAAGGTTGTAGATCAATGAAAAGTTTTAACCATAGACACTGAAACAAGAAAAATATGGCTTTAGTTTCCTTCAGAGAAAGAAAACATATTCAAACCTGTGACATTTCTGATTTATACTTTTCAAAATCAAGTATGGGTGAATTGAACCAACAATTCTAAAAAAGTCCAGTAAATATTTATTGCTGCTTCTCTTATGTAAGATTTACCTAATCTTTAATTTCTGTATTTTATAGTTTGTTGCTAATATTCCTAGTCTGTACTATATCACATGGCACTACGATATGCCGTACTTTCCCAGACATCCTAGAAAAGGACCTGGGTTTACTGAAAGGTCCTTTTCTATGATTTGACACGTTTGCAGACTGATGCAGCGGCAGAGATGAGTTGGAATCAGTTACATATCGGTGTGCAATGTTACCGACTATAGAATATCCAAGACACAATGTAGTAGTTTCCATATATTTCAAGTCAGATTCACTTTAAAATATACTTACTTGAATATGTCAAACCACTGAGGGAACCAATGGCTTTTAATGCTTGTTTCATGTTTATGGAGCTTTCCAAACTAGGACCATTGCCATTAACATTAGTAAATTAAGTGTAGGTGTTAATATCACCCGGAAGTACAGAATGGAGAGTCTTCTGTGAATTTCAGTAGATGTTGAATTTGATCCCATTATCCTCAAATCATTTCAGTAATATAAACAAAGTAAACAAGAAAATATATTCCCATGAATCGGGAAGTTTGTCATTATCCTCATTAACAAAAAAGGATGGTAACTTGGAAGTGGTATTTGCTGTGTTCAGTGCCGTAAATCCCCACAGTTCCTAGTGCAGTCAATGAGGATAAGGTCAGAGTAAATTAGCCTAAGGATCTGCAAGACTTAGCTAGCATTGATACAAGTGGTGACATATTGCCATTTCCGTAAAACAACCAAAAATACTCTATTAACAAGGATAACAACTATGCTGCAGTGTTTAAACCATTTTTAAGAAATTGTATGAAATACTGTTTCTTAAAACTTATCATACAAATGAGAAGAAATCATGCCTTTTATTTGCATTATTCAAGTGGACTGCAGGTCATTAGGACTAACACCATCTTCACAGTTAATCTTCATATTGCTTATCACATTGCTGTATTTTGGAACATTATTGTTTAAAAGAGAAATCCTAGTGGGTTTGGCTAGGAGACCTGGATCCCAGTCCTTCTTTCAATGAATGCTTGATTTAAATTTATTTTTAATATATATATATATATACATATATATTATATATATTTGATCTTTATATTCCCCTAAAAAGAATTGAAATAGGTCTTAAAATTAGGGCATAACTAAATTCCCCTGTTTTCCCTAATGATTTTATGTTTCCTGGAAAGCAGATAGGTGTGAGCAAAGAGATTATGTCTCAGACTTTGTAACAGTGAGAGCACTCTTGATGTTTAGAAGTGTCAATATGTGTCTCCTTGGGCAGGAGAGGATTGTGGAAATCCAGGGCATTGTATGTCGAGCAATTTAATAGACAGATGAAAAGGATGGTGTTTGTGTGACACTCATCCTTAACCCCAAATCCTAAAGACAGAACACAGGAATAGTTTAAATACCTTCATGCTTAAAATTATCTGTGTTCAGATTGAGGCTAGAGAGAGCCACTGAAGTCACTACAAAACACTATTAATAGCAATTTAGGTCACAAATATCAAACTGCATTTTGAACATTATGTTTACTTTACAGGTGAGTAAGTGAAATGCATTTAGTTCTCTTATGTCTCTTTATTTTATTCTCTCTTGGAAGAGCTTAAAGTATCTTAGGTGCAAAATAATGACTTATACAAACTAAGTGTACATGAGAAACTGGAAATGTTAAGGAATGTGATAAAGTCAATGGGAATGATGAATCAAAACATTACCTGAGCATATAGATACATCTGTGTGACGTGCCTTTTTAATTTTGGTGTATTATAACAGTAACAGACACTCTTCCATACTTGGATTATTTTTAAAGTGTCGGTTCATGTTTCCTCTTTTTGATGGGATTTTTTGTTGTTGTTGTTGATATATTTCCATTTTGCGTTGTGGATTAGTCATGGTTTTGACTGGGATGGAATTAATTTTCTACCTAGGAATTGATATAATATTGTATTTTGGATTTAGGGTGAGAATAATGTTGATAACACACTGATGTTCTGGTTGCTCCTAAGCAGTGCTTACACTAAGTCAGCCCCTCACACCACCCCACTAGCGAGGAGAGTGCGGAAGCACAAGGAGTGGAGAAGGGACACAGCCAAGAACAGCTGACCACATATAATGAGAGGGATATTCCATGTTGTATTATGTCATGCTGAACATTAAAACTGGGGAAATTTGGACAGGGGATGGCAGCTCATTGCTCAGGTCTTGGCTGAGCATCAGTCAGTGATTGTTCAGCAACTGCATTGTGCATTACTTGTTTTGTATATTACTATTCTTCTTCTTCTTCTTCTTCTTCTTCTTCTTCTTCTTCTTCTTCTTCTTCCTACTACTATTATTATTATTATTGTTATCCTTCCCTTTTCTGTCCTATTAAACTCTTATACCTCAACCATTATTTCTCATCCTTTCCCCATGCCACTGGGGGACTGTGAGTGAGTGGGGTTTAATGTTTGGCTGCCTGACAGTTAAACCACAACAGTGTCGTCCTGAGGTATGTTAAGCTACAATTCTATAATCCTGTACGGAATGAGGAAAAACTGGGAGAAGAAACATAACCTTAGCTTCGACACTTATTGTTTTTGGACTCACTTTTGTGAGTTTCGCTCACAAATTAATGCAGAAAGTTGTGTTTGGCTATCTTTTGCAGGAGTAGAGTGGAAACCTGTTCTCATTCTAGTGTAACATCATCAGATTTTTGTCTTCTCAAGCAGGAGTGCAAAATGATGTCTAAGCAACAGAAAATACAGTACTCTGTGATACTTAAAACCAGTGAGAAATATTGAAGTAGGAAAAGCCTGTTACTTTTAAGATTGCATTCTGCTGCAATATCAGGAATACTTGAAGTTGGAGACTGCTTCTCAGGAAAGCATGCTTTTGTACATTCAAGGAATGCTTTTTTTGGCCTGGTAGCAGCTGCTTCTCTGTTTCTACCAAGTTCTACTGGAGGACTAGCTGTAGTCAGCTTGCGATCCATTGAAGCATAAACAATCTCCAGAGCAAATTAGCTATTGTAGTTCACTGACCACAACTGTCACCCAGACAAAATTGTTTAACACAGTGTAAATATTTGGTGTGTTCTCCATATAGCTGGATGATTCTTTATTTTGGTAAATAATCTTAGTTTGTATGAAGAGTAAAGTACTTACAAAAAAAGTAAGTAGTGGTGAGGGTAGTTAGACTCTTGCCAGATGTTTGAGACCATGCTTTGACTGAAAAGCATTCTGGTAATTGTGAATTTAGAGCTACAGTGGAAATGTAGTGCATGTATCTATCTGGAAAACTTTCATACCATGTCCTTAGGGCTATCTTTTATTCTTTCTCCTGAGATTTAAGAAGTTACATCTGGATACAGGGACACTGGGTCAACTACATCTGCTAAGCATATTTAGATGTTTTCACCTCGTTTAGAATCTGAAAAAACCTCACTCACTTCATTCCATTTGTCTATTGTTACTCTAATGCTTCCTGGGTAACCACAGGAATTGAATAAAGAGAATCGGGGAAACTCAAGAATAGCTGCAGTAATTCTGCTCTCATTTTGAAATGATTTTGCAATTACTGTTGAATAATAAGTCATTCAGTGCTATTGGTTTTGTACTTCTGTGAGGCACTGTAATGTTGTTGTTTTTATGTGTGTTTAGATTGTTCATGCCATGCTGGAGTGTTCAGAGGAGTGACTGAAGCTGTGATAGAGAGAGAGAGAGAGAGCCCTGAAATACTGGCATAGCTAACATCATAGTGCCCTTTCTAGATCATGCTTTTCAAGATAATTGCAAGCCACAGACACTTTGGAGTTGATGGTGCTGGTCTAAAGCTATTCATCTCCTGTCATCATTCTTGCTTCTCTGAGGAGAGTTGACAGGTGTCATATTCTGTTTCTTTAAAGCAGCAGACTCCAAGCAAGGATTGCAGTCTAAGTGAAAGGTTTGTACAGTATTGTGCCCAGCAGCACATGGGCTAGAAGCCTCATGTCCTTCTGCTAGGCATGGGTGAGAGAATTTTTTCTCCTTTAAAAGCAAAAAAAAAAGCCATCCCCCTAGTTCTTATTGTTTTGATTGCACAATTATCGTATTATAACTTTGGAAACAACAGCCCTGTGGTCAAAAGAGAACCTGAACTGTATGTCTGTAGTGCCCACCCCACCCCTTGCATGGATTGCAACCGGGAAAACAAAGACCTTGATTTTCATTGGCCAGTCATATATCAAGATTAATATTTAAAACTAAATTAGTTTTTTTGGTTTTGTTTTCTTTTCCATTTTTAATTAACAGGTTACCACTGGAAGAGGAGATAATTGAAAATATTTCAGATAGTATCTAATGGCCCTTTGTGCACCCAGCTCAAAATAATTTTGAACCCCAGATGCTGATTCTCTAAAAGTCATTATAGGAGGAAGCAAAGACTATAAATCGATTGTTTCTTTGAGAAATTGGGAAAAAATAAACAAGCCAAAAAAAAAAGACAAACCTTCCTTGAGGGAAACAAATCGTTAAGCAACAAACAAGACCAAGGACATGGTTTTAGTATGAAGATTTATAATCTGACCTACTCAGTTTTTCTCAAAAGGTTCAGATGATTCTGTTGCAAATGAAACTTTTTGTTGGTTTTTTTCCCTGTCCTAACAAATTGTACTCTCCCTCTGTGTTACCAGGGCAACCGTTTACAACCCTCCCACTCTTCCTTGCCCCCTCATTCCCTTTGAAATAGTTTGTTAGGAACCCAAAAAAAAAATTTGTTCACTCTTCTTTGCTTCAGTTTGAAAACAGTTCTTATTTATTACCTTCAAGTCGATTCAGGGGCAAATTCCGTGTTACAACTGTGATAGACGAATGCTTTCTGCTTCCAGATGAGTTAATTTCACTGCCAGTCATACTTGAAAAGTGCTGTCTCCTCCCTTTCCCTGTATTTGGTATTTGTGTGGTTTTCTGTAGAGATGACTCAATGTATTAAGCTTCCCAGTAGGATAAAAAAATCCCTGGCAACTACACCTTTCTAATTTATAGAATTAAAAATAGAAGTGAGAATTGTATTAAATTCTTGATGTAGCCTCTTTTTCATGAACTCCTGAGTTTAGAAATGTCTTCATAATTAAAAAAAAAAAAAATAAATAACACTAGCAAGAACATTCAGGACGTATTTTAAAAGTTACTGTTTTCCTGACCCTTCGAAAATTACCACAGCAGTAATGTGCTTCTACCAATGTGTAACTTCCACTATCTTCTGGGAAAAGTAGATATAGATATAATAGACTGTTAAAGAAGACTATATGAA
The DNA here is from genome assembly GCA_013398015.1 of Oreocharis arfaki. Classification (NCBI taxonomy): domain Eukaryota; kingdom Metazoa; phylum Chordata; class Aves; order Passeriformes; family Paramythiidae; genus Oreocharis; species Oreocharis arfaki. The sequence goes on along the minus strand of VZRR01002468.1, from coordinate 28,893 downwards.
AGCATTTAAAATACTTTTAAATTCTTAGTTAGAATAGGGAATATCAATATTATAGTATATTTTGATGTATTTGCACACATGAAGATGTATTAGAAAATAGCAAACAGGAAAATATAAGACCTAAAATGGTAAAACAGTAGGACAGCATGAAAGCAGTACTTTTTTTTTGTTTGTTTTTCAAAGCTATCAAAATTCATCTTTTATTAGCACAGAAAAACATGACTAATTTTTGCATCTAGTAACTTTAAGGAGTTTTAAAAATAATTTCCTGATGAATTATCTTTTAAAGTACAGGTAGAGGCCAAATGACCTGATTTCACATATGTTACAACTGTTATATTTCTCTTCAGAGTTCAGGGAATTCAATTCCACCTGGTGGTAAACAATGCCAGTGGCAGATAGTGTGGACCACATCCATCCTGTACGTAATTCTTTTGAAGTGTATGAATTAAACCACAAGGAGTGCAATGCCTTGAAGGTATTTCTAAGTAAAATATATTTTAAGGGCAGCTTTGCTGGCACAACAAAAATGCTATGAAGTAAAATACATATTGCCTACATACATTAATGCTTACTGAGACATTATAGGAAGATTCTGTTTTCTTTGAAACGAAAGTACTGAATTTTTCCTTTACTGAGGACAATAGCTTTTTTCATTTTAAGTCATTGCTGATCTAGTAGGAAGAAAACACTAAGATGTTAGAAGGTGATAAGTGGGGTAATGTTGAATTAGAAATTGTTATAACAGCATTGGTGAATGAAATAGGGTGGATGAACTTGTTGTTTTGCCCACTGTCCCAGAGCAGCAGTTCAACTAGATACTTTTTTGCCTGAGAAAGCCTTTATTCGAATATCTATTTGTGTATAAATACGTGTGTATAAAGAACAGTGCATGTAACCGTTTGTGCTCTCAGGGCCTTTGTTATAAATATATCATTCTGTGTAGAATGTGCCTACTTACCTTTTGGCTAAGGCTACAGCAGGTACAACTTTAAAATCTTAAAGTTTTAACTGTTTTTTGTTTCAAGTTTTGTAGTATGTCAAAAATGATGGCAGACTTTAATATCTATGTAGACAGACAGGTGTGATGTGTCAGTGTCAAACACCTCGGAAGAAAGCTAGCCTAACCTTCAAGATGCCTCAAGTGCGCAATCCTCCAGTCTGGTTAGGAAAAGTTTTCTGGGAGGCATTGTGTATGTTATTACTAAGAGATGGTGTTAAAAACACCAGCTTTTCCTGAAGGCCGACATTGAGTGGGCTCTCTTGTATAAAGATCTTGTTTATTCCTGGAAGAAACCATTTTCTTTCAGAAACCAGAGCTGATCAAAAAAAATGGTTTAGCATAACTGAAAATGCCATTCTAACTTAATAGGAGTGCCGCTGCATTATAACATGTCATAAATCTGTTAAAATTAACTAGACCCATCAGTTGTTTCAGGCTATGATGTGGCTGTTTTAACACGAGGCTGCAGAGATTGAGCCTGCCTTTAAGATCGTCATGAACAAGGCCTATAAAACTTCAACACTGTACGCTTAATAGCTTGTTTAGCTAGTTGTAAGTGGAAATATCATGGTAGATTACCTTGCCCAAAACAAGTTTTTGCTCTTTGTAGAGGAAATTGGAAACTTGAGCTTCCCATCCTAACCACCTTGATCCCCTCGAAAAATTACTTCAGACAGAAATGAGCATCAATTAATGCAGACAAAGTGATTACCTGGTTCAGAAAAAGTATTGACATCAGCAGATGGCTTTATTTACAGCTTTTCACTGATCGGTTACTGGAGAAGTAGGCACCAAAAAAGAGACACTGTGCATATAATCTGTTTCTGTAAACAGATATGTTTTTTTATTAGTACTGTCTGACTATGAGACCTAGAAACTACTATACTGAATCACCTAGCCCAGCGTGGCAGGTGCAAAACTGTGAATGGTGAGGAAGGCATTCAAACACTTTTTAGTACGATAATTCTCTTTCTCAGTCTGTAATTTTCTAATTCCATTTTCTCTTCAGTTATTTCTTAAGTAATGAGATAGTATAGAGAAAGGCAGATATATGCCAGCCTCAACATCTCATTCTTGAGCCCTCAGCTTAAAACTCTAGCCCATTACTTCCACATAAAAGAAATATTTTGTCTTGTGCTCTTCCTTTATCTGGTTTGGTTTTCCCAGGCATCTGCTGGAAGGAAAGGGTAAAGGAAACATTTCTTCCTGCATGTCTGTTATATTAAGCCACCTGCATTCATAATGATGGCTTTTAATACGTTTGTGTATGTATTTGTGTACACATACATACATATGCATACATGAAAAAATATTATAGAAATATTTATGTGCTTAGTGAAGGATTTTGAAGTAATTCCAAGGTACGGGAAAACCATGGCAACATGCTTATTTAATTTCATTTTGTATGAAGTTGTAAATAGATTTGGTGTTTAATTTTAGGTTAGCCTAAAGTGACTCTTTACCATCAGTGATTTTTTAAAAAAAAATAATGAAAAGGATATAAAGACATTGCTGTTTGGGTTTTTTCTTCTTGAATATGGGAGCATTGAGAACTAACTTCTCTTCTTACATTTGACAGCTAACTACAGAGGTTTTTTCTGCCACCAAATAAAACAAATGCTACTGTTGGGGAAGATAGGCATGCTACTAACAGTTTTATAATGTTCTTGTTTCTTAATATAGTGTGGTTTGAAAAAGATTTGGAAACAAAATAGATGAAATGAGGCATTGTTTTTTTTACATTGTTTTCAAACACTTGGCATTCTTTTGGATGATAATATTTTCTCTTTTTTTCATATTTTCTTGGCTGTCAGTGCAATGTGGCCTTAAACCAGTGAACTTCTGTGTATTACAATCTGAAAGGAGATAAAAGAATTCAGAAGAGTTTGATCGTTGTAAGGGAAAAATCAGGTCCTTTTTTATATTTTTCTACTTACAACATATGCTACAGATGGCAAGATTTGACGAAACTACGATGTATATGTTGTCTGTTTATGAATTATTTATGCTCGATTATTGCTCAATTTCCATGTAATTGTGCTTTAGTTAAGGTCCTTCTGATGTCTACACAAGCACAATTTATCAACAGAGATGGCTTAATGTGAACAGGGACACTTACCTAGCGTGCGTCTCTTGGGTCCTTCTGATTGTGCAATGATACTTGCACAGCAGGCACCTTATGTTTTCATTGACCTTAGCAGTATTGCAGGGATAATTCTGTTTCCACAACAGTGAAATTGGTACTGAACAATGTCTTGAATCTATTAGGAATAAGTATGTTTGCCTTAGCCATCTGGAATGTGTATTTGTTTGTACATGTTTTACTGCCCCAGTGCAAGAAAACAAAAATTAAAGCAGAACCCTCTGCATTGCAGGCTATCTTTTGTCTCTTCCCACACAAAATATTTTCGTGTAATGATGAGTTCTATTATTTCTCTGTGATATTTGTTCTGAAATTCCAGTTCTGCTTGTTTTGGTTTTTTTTTTTCATTGGGTTTTGAAAGCTTCAACCAGCTTTGTTTAAGGTCATATCTTGAGCTGCATTCTATTTCTTGGTCTCCATCTGTGCAAATCACCTCTAACTCTCTGGTTCAGGAAGACAATTTAAAAAATCTAGGTGTAGTCTGAGCTAACATTTTGTGAGTAGCAAAGTCGTACATAATGTGAGAGGTGGCATTTGCTCAGGCAGTATGCTTCACATCTGCTCCCCTCTCACCTATCTCTGGAATGTAGAAGCCTCTTTGAAACTGAGTCTACCACAGGGTGTCTGTCCCCAGACAGTAAAAGGGGATGCTTAGACCTGGTATTTCTTCATAATGACTATGTTGAAATGATCAAATCTGAAACGGCTTTGAAGTAAGAAACCTGGTATGTGTTTTAAAATTGGGAAGAATTTTTTTTTAATCTGTCATTGTATTATTTTGTTTTTCTTTGGAAATTTCGTGTGTGTTTCGAAGTCACTTGAGACCTAATTATATGAAACCACCGTTTCTGCATCAGTTTATCTGACATGAATATCGTTTTTCATGTGATAGGGGAAACACTAACCTTTGCTATTACTTTCAAACTCTGTGATGTAAGACAGTGTCAGTTGTCAGGGAAAACATGAAGGTGTTCATTAAAATGTTGAATTTTCAGAAGAGTAAGGTAAATATTTAATGCCAATGGAGCTGCAAAACCAGATTGAATATAGTCAACTAGTACTGTTTGTTGTCTTGATAAAAATACTCAGTATACAGCCCCTTCAATGGATTTCAGTAAAAGAATAAAAATAAAAGTCCATCTTGAAAATTAAATATACTAATAGTCTTAATGCAAAGGAAAGTTCATGCCTTATTTCCTAAGTGGCTAGATTCAAAGCTGAAGAACTGTGTGGGGATTTAATTTGTTTTGGGTCACATTTTCCAGAATAGCAATTGGAAGAAGTCTATTTCATCTTCACCTGACTTCTGTGTGGTTATGACCCATTTATGTACCCCTCTTCATACCTCCTGCGACGAAGTAAGATGTAAAACTTCTAGAGCATATGGTATTAAAAGTATAACTAGACGGTATTAACAATTATTTGTAATTTTTGGTGCCTTTCACAGTGATGAGAACATACTGTGTATTTTACACAAACTGATTTCCGGTTGTGGATAACCTTCAATCCTCAGTGTATTCCTTCATTTTGTAAGCGGAATGCAGTGAGATACATAACCGGGATGGTACATAAAGCCTATATTCTGCTTACACAATTGAGAGAGTATTGTACATCTGAAATTGTTGAGAAAATTTATAAAGGGAGCAAGAGAAAAACCTTTACTGCTTCCTTCCAACCTCATGCACGGTACAAAACAGTGGGATGTTCAGGGAAATGGCAGTCATTGCAGTGTAAAATTCCAGAAGCAGATAGTAGGTATTTAATAAGAATGAAGTAAGAAAAGTAGGAGCGATGTAATCAGATAGCTACTAAGTTTTAATTTAGTTAATTGCAAAAATTCAATTTCTTAACTGTTTCGCAGTTGAAGTATAATAGCGGTTAAATGCACTTGCTAGGCAGACAACAGTTCTAAAAAATTAGGACTGGCTTAGAATGTAGCTTTTACTAACTCTTGTAGAATTGATTACGAGTATATTTTACTTTGATATGTGACTTTATACAGGTAGTCATACAAGATTTTCTTCTTACAGTGACTTAAAAAATTTAGTAACTTTTTAGAATTCTTTCTTCTTGCCTTCCGAGCTAATACTACACACCATGTTTTATTGGCTCCATTCCTACCTCCTTACTCTAACTCCAGCTGAGGGATATAACAGGGTTTGTTATCTGGGACAGTAGTTAAAGATGAATTTGCACTGATCTTGTGTATAAACCTTCTAGATCAGCAGAGCATTTATGAATTTATTAGGAGACAGAATTTCTTACCTGATCAAAGGAAACACAGCTGTTGTGCCAGTGCAGAAGTTCCTGCTTTTCACTGTTGTATCAGGTCATGCCATCTACAAAGGCAAGATACCATTGATTTTTTTTTTTGTAGTTCACGACAAGATAGCATCGTTTGTTTGTTTAAGGCTATTTGCTTTGTTTGGGTTTGGGATTTTTTTGTTTGTTTTGAGGGTTTTTTTGGTTGTCTTTTTTTTTTTTTTTAACTGAAGAAAAATGATGCACCTTATCCTGATGTGTTGCCATTTTTAATTTGCCTGCCTGATAAGATACTGCAGCATGTACCTACAGTGTCTTTATGCTCTTTCAAAACCATGGTGTTAGCAGAACAACCGCCTTTATAAAACTTGAGAGTTGTCATTAGAAACTTTTGATATGCTAAAGAAAGTTATGTCTCCTCATTTTCATTTACAAGATCGACCTGATATTATATAGCTTTCAGTAAATGTGATAGAAACAAATATATATGGAAGAAAAATGTTTCCTGAAATACATAATTTTCCCCCATTCCAAGCAGTTACCGTATGTAAAAGCACAGCAGAAAAATGCTTAGAAACAGTTCTACTGGTTCCAATTATTTATGGCTCAACATCAGTAACTTAGAAGCTAATTTGTCCGATAATGAACTCTCTCTATTGCTGAGGTAGATAACAAATGGTATTATAATATTCAACACCAGCTACTTGTTTCAGTCTTTGAGGAAGTTGCTGTGAATAATGTTTGTCTCCGACATTATTTAAACTAATGAATATTACATATGGCTTGATCTTAGAGCAGTGGAACACAAGATCTGACAGGTTAAAATGCATTCCATACAGCTGAAGACTAATAGAGGTTAAGGAGGTTTGTGTGTTGCAATTTTCTTCACACAACTGTAATGTGGTAGTCAAGCTACAAATAGTATGTCTCTTAAAACAAATTGCTTGTGTGAGGAGTATTAGAATAGCACACAAATAAGAAACCTAGGAAACAGCCTTTTTTCTTTCCTCTATATAGCAATGCAGAAGCACAAAAGAATGCAGACAAACATATTCAAGTCTTTAATTAAATATTGTCTAAAAAGATACCACCTATTTTTTTTATCATTAAATAGTTTTTCCCTCACAAAAGAAAATTGTCATTGCTCATCTTTGTAAAGATCTCTGTAGCAAACTACAAGCTGATGTAATTTCCCACTCAAACTTATTTTCTGGTCTATCTTTCAATAAATATAACATGAAAGAATGTAATTTACCAAAAGAATCTAGCAGTTCAGTTCAAGTTATGGTGGTTTAACCTGCAGCTTTTTTATCTATTTGTAAAACAGTCAATTCTTTATTAATTGTGGGTGGATAAACTGGTTTGTAGAGAACCATGCTGCAGATGACATCAACCTGCTCTTGTGTTTCCAGGATGATTAGGTCAGATTCAGCATTGTACGACTGCAGTCATGATGCCTTCAAGATCAAGTTAAGTCTAAAATAGTCTTGCTGCTTTACCATGTCGCGAGAACTGAGACAATTAATCCTGCCAACCTGAAAATTTGCTCACTTACACCGAATCATTTCTACTGAGTACCATGCTTTAAGTCTGTTTTGATGCAGTGGTTGTCTTCTTTTTATAATTTTATAATTTTTTTAAAAATAATTTAATGCAAATAAGTCCATACTAGTTATTGATAATATTTCAACTACAGTAATTTGGTGAAAGTTTTTTTGTTTATGTGAACTCCACAATTTTTTGTGTTTTATAGATGTTGCATATACTTAAGTACTCCTTGCACATGCCAGTCCTGGGATCACCATGTGGTTTAAACTCATCTTTCTATCTGTAAAAGAGCGGTTATCAGAAAGAAACACGAGAAAAAATTTTTGTAGATTTGAGTCACTGCAACTTCATTCCATGTTCTGAAAACAAACATTTTTCTGCAGGAATAAAAAAGGCAGAGGGAAAGGAAGATTTGTACTTTGGAAGATCTGAGGCAAGTTGGGCTGAAACTAGGAAATCGTAGTGTTGTGTAAACCTTTAGAGAATTTGTCACTGTATTCACAGACCTATGTTAAATTTCTCAGACTCCTATGCAATGCATAACAGAGATAAATAAGAATGGATTCTTGAACAATTAGCAGACAACAACAGTCAGTCAGCTACTGAATTAGCTGATAAGAAATTCAAAGGATATTACTGAGACTTTAATCTCAGACTCCTTTAAGAGCCTGAATGCCTGCGCTGCAAGAAGTAAATGCTTCTGTTAGAGAGTTATAGGTTTTATCTTTTGCAAGGGTTAGGTTCTGTTGGTAGTAGGATTCTCTCCCAGCAAAACACAGATAAAAGAATATTATATTTTTTCACTTGCTTAAGTGTTGTGCTATAACTTTGTGAGTTTCTAGGTATTGGCTACCTTTGCGTGCAAGGTAGCCAATGTCTCATGTTTCCATGAAGTACTTTCCTGTACTGAGATATACACGTACAATAACATTTTCAGGGTAATGAAGATGATAGTTCTGAAAATATAATTGCAAACAGAAATTTCCAATGCACTTTAGAATTACGTGCAAGGATATAAGCAATTGCGGTATATGGTATGCCACCTATTTTCATGCATATAGGTAAATGGTGGACAGGGATGTACCAAGGGTTGTTTATTTCTCTTTCTCCTCTTAATTCCTTTTATATTGGAAGCCTATGCTGGGATTTGTAACAGTCAAGACATTTTCAGCACTTGATTCCTTAGAGTGTAAACAAGTTTGGGTACTATCTATGTGACAAAATCAGCAACTTTTCCAGAATGCTTCTCCCTCTCCTTCTCTACTGGATGGTACTTAACAGTAACACGCTAACATTTTGTGTGTGCCACAAAAGTGAGATATGAAGAATTGTACCTTTAGCATCAGAGGCAATGTTTTTCAGTGAAAGACCTGCAAATCTTCATTCCTCTTGCTATAATTGCTTTATAATGGAACTTTAAGGCTGTGGAAATAGGAAGTTCTGACTAGCCATTCCCGCCCCCCCCCAGAATTTGTTCTTCTCCAGAGCCCAGTTAACAGAAATACAGTTTTAAATTCAAAATATCCATTGTCACAGAAAACAAACAAACAAAAAAAAACCAGGTTAGGTTTCTGTTGAACTGTTTCTATAAATGCAGCTTATAAATGTCTAAGTTTAGCTAGATGAGCCTTGCCTACAAAAAAAGATCACAGAAAAATTTTTTTAGGAGTGGCTACTGGTTTGGGAGGTTCTGTCTTTGAGATAGCGAGATGTTTTTGGGATGTTGCTTGTAAACCTGGTTTCTTTAGAGAGTACTACATATTTGTCCTCTAAACATCTCTTTCTCTTCTGAAATGTGATACAGATATCTCTTTGGATAAAACTTTTATACTAGTTTGTTCTCTGTATTTAATGGTGCAAGGGTGTAATTCCTTCCTACACAGCAAAAAGAACAAAAGAAAGAAAAAAAAAACCTATAAAAATCAGAGCTGAGATTAAAATTTCTTTCCAGAGAGCTCCTACATATTGACACTGCCATTTAAAAGATATTCCAAGGTACTTGTAGGCCAATGTGTTTGAAGATGCTGAAGCAATTTCATTAGGCAGGAAAGAAGTATCACAAAAAAATATTGAGCAACAGTGCCTCTAAGAGGATTCATATGCAATAGATTTCACCAAAATATATAGGTTCTGGAAGCAAAGCCCTATTTGTTGCACAGGGTTACTCTGTTCTACTCAGACATGTCAAAAAAGGACATGAAGAATTTTGACTAGTGAATCTGCCAATTTTTCTCCTTCAGCAGTAGTTGTGATATATACTATACATAGAACTGTGTTTCTGGCTTGCTTGAGAGGTGTTCTTTGAGAATGATCAACGACGCTATCACAAGGTCTTTGAATCCTGGTAGAAATTGTAGTGACCAGATTACAATACTGTGACTCACTTTGCCACAGCATGGAAGTGTGCTGAAACCAGGATACTTCTCGGAAATTCTTCTCATTTTTAAGAAGGACGATCATGCTTAACATGTCAAAATACAGTCAGTACTAAGTACTATGGTCACAAATTCTTGGCAGGTGGATGGAAAACCACATTCCTCAGTGTGCTGTAGGATGCACAAAAATCTCTTCTTGTAGAGAATCCATGGAATGATAGTAAGAGAATTATGCTAACTAAAGTCACCATTGACCTGTCACCAACTGTGTTTTAAAATGCAAGAAACAGCCTGAAAGCATGATTTAGGCTTTGCTTATGTGCTACTTTGCTTATGTACTATTAGTTGCATGTAAGTACTGAAAAGAAAAAGTCAAAACACCTACCAAGAGAAGATTTTGCAAATGTTACATGGTGCATATGCACATAATTTGAGACTTAATACCTTTACGGTATGTGCAGTCTCAGTTTGCACATAGTTTTGAAATTCAGTAATTGAACAAAGCCACAAGATCAAGAATGTGCCTAAGAAAAGAAAATATTTTTTTAAATTCTCATACTTTCCACCCAGTTTAAAATGTTTCTGATGAATGAATGAATGAATGAATGAATGAATGAATGCTTAACAAGGCAGAGCAACTGCACTGCTGTTTGTGAAACAAGGTTTGGTTATCTATGGTAATGTGAGTGGCTCATCAGGATATAAACAGTAAAAAAAGAAACAACAAAGCTAATTTAAAAGGTTGTTATGTTACCTTTGCCAAGCCACCAGTCTTCCTGATCATCAGTACTCCATTTGGGATACTGGATCTGTCAGCTTTTTAAACATTCCTACTTTGGGATACCAGGGTAAACATCCAAGCCTTGGCTGGTGGAGCTGTTGAAATATTAACATTTTTCTCCTGTGTGGTTTCCATCTAATTTATGAAATACAAGACCAGAAAGCTTGACAATGATAATGGTATTTCTCTCTTAATTGTGACATGATTGATTATTTGTCTGCTTTTGGCATGACAAAGAAGGATTGTATTTCTTCTATTCTGCTTTCAGCATGATAACACCATTCCTGGTTTTAATAAAGAAGTTGTCTGGCAAAGAACAAGTCCTTCTTTAGTAAAGTATGTCCAATGAATAGTAAGTGCAAACATTAAGCACGTTTCATGGAAGGGTAATTAGAGTAATTTTGTGTTGGGAGCAAAGTAAGACTATTTTTTGTCCTCTCATTTGAAAGTGGAAACTATGGAAAGCATGAGGCTTGATGTAGCTTTTATTTTCCTCCTGTGGTTGTGACAAGGGTTAATAGACACAATACAAATATACCTGTACAGCATTTAGAAGAGAGATTTTAATTTCAGATATGTGCTACTTATATATCTTGAGGGTCTGTGTGTTGATTGCAGTTGTGTTGGAATAGGATAATGAAATGGGGCTATTTTGTTCGAATTATTATTTACAGCCCGTGAATTAGTTCCAGAAGCAGAGTACCAGTTACTAACTTTGACATTACAGTCTGTTTATAAAACATAAGAACTTTGTCTTCTCTTGTTCAATAGTAATGCTATACAAAAATTACGTGCAAAGCTAATTTCCACTATGCTTTATGGAAGGTAATTATTGGGCAGAAGATATATTACAGATGAGATCATAAATAACCCAATACCTATAGTAGTGCAGTTTGCTGGTCTAAAGACTGTATGAGATGTTCCCACTCCGCCAAGACTAGCCCTTCTCAACTCTTGGTTCTAAAACTCTCCATATTAGTGAGCTTTTTTTCACACTCTTCTCTGGTTTTTTCTTGTGTTTATAGTGAAATCTGTGTTTTACCTTTTCCATTCTATTTAACCATTGTTATATTTCATGTGTTTTATACTTCTGATGAAACTTTTTATCTTTCTTATTGTTTTACCACTGTTCTCCTAAATTTTGTATTTCTGCAGGAAGTCTTTGACACTATTGACATGCTGGCCTTTAGTTTTCAAAGCAGTTTCAAGGGTGAAATCCATCTGATGAAAAATATTGAGTGTTCAGTGTTTTTATCTTTTGTTCTCATCAGTTTGACATTGAAGACACCTTATGAATGACCTTGTCTTGATTTGGCTTTATCAAGCTATAATTTTCAGAGATATTTCGGTGTCAACATGACTGAGCATCCGGCAATAGACCTACAAAAGTGAATCATACCATCCACCAGCTTGTCTGAGAGCCTGATGTCCGTGGAGCACACCTTTTATCATCTTAGGTGTTTATGCCTTTCTCCATGCAGTTGTCTGCTAAGGAAGGAAACATAAAAGGCAGAACCCTAAGTGAAACTGCCCTGAGTTTGTCAGTGAGAAATAACTGGGGGGTCACAGACTTTCTCATCTACTACAGGATTCACCACTTTGAATTAAGCACTTGAACCCAATCTTTCAGTATATGGATAGAGAAGAAGATGCATTATTCCCTTATTTTCAGTAGTCAAATTGTCAGAGATGTGAATTCCTTTTGGAGAATTCCAGTTTATCCTCTCTGTGTCAAGCTCTGTTGTCCGTATGTTGACAACTGGAGCACTTTTTTAGAGAAGGAAGATGAGGATTTCAATGGCTTCTTTAAATCACATAATTGTAGATTAAGCAAACTGAATTAGGTCTTGGGCAATTGCAAAAATTATGTTGAGTATATGTCTACGCAGAAAAGTAATTAAGTGTTTCTCAGAATTTAAAGCTGTAAAAGGCATAGCAGGATCTCTTGTCTGGTTATCCTTTGAAGTTCCTGATGTAGCTGGGCAAGGGGTTTTTTAATTGTACTTCAGAATATATCTTGGTCATGGATATGTGAATTTCTTCCACAAATTTGTTGATATTCTTCTGGAAATCAGAGTATATATAGACAGGAAATTTTTAATTCTGAGGTAATTCACTGAATTTTACAATTTGTGGACAGCGTAATAAAAGGCTTAAGTCAATACAATATCGTCATCACTTATGATAATTTTCAATAGCACCAAATAGTCATGGTAACTCAAGTCATGGTTATATTACATATTGACCAGGGACATGTTGGATTTTTGTAGTTTTGGGGTGGGTGGAAGCACTAAATTAGTGTTGAAGTTTGCTGTATGTAACTGACAACTTAAGGAGTAAGAAACTCCAGCTAATTTTCATATACTTTAACTCAGCAAGGTACATTCTTCAATGAATTCATAACTTTGTTCCAAAACTTCGTATGCATGGGATACACCTGATATGCCAGGTAGCTGTGTAGCCATTCAGAGGTATGTAAACAGGCAGGACAAATGAGCCAACAGGAATCTCATGAAGCCCAATGACATTTAATACCAAGTCCTGCAACTGGGGAAGATTAACCCCATCCACCAGAATAGGCTGAGTGCTGACTAGCTGGAAAATAGCTCTGCAGAGAAGTATTTGGGAGTCCTGGCAGACAAGTTGGACATGAACCAGCTACATGCCCTTGTGACAACAGCAGCCAAAAGCCTTCTTAACTGTATTAGGCAGAATATTGCCAGTGGGTTGAGAGAGGTGATCCTCCCTTCTGCTCAGCAGTGGTGAGGCACATCTATGGTGCTGTGTCCCAGTCTGTGCTCCCCAGTACAAGGGAGATATGGATGTACTGAAGTGAGAGGAGAAAAGGACAGCAGAGGTGATACGCAGGGTGGGAGCATCTGTCATATGAAGAAAAGCTGAGAGAGCTATAATGGTTTAGCTTGGAGAAAAGGTGGCTCAGGAGTACCTTAGCAAACCATGTGAATACCTGATTAGAGGAAGTAAAGATGACAGACCCAGACTCTTCCCAGTGGTGTCCTGTGAAAGGACAAGAGACAGAAGGTATTAATCGAAAAACAAGAAATCCTACTGAAACGTGAGAAACTTTTATTGTAAGAGTGGTCGAACACTGGAACTGTTTAATCAAAGATTGTGGATTCTTCATTCTTGGAGATATTCAAAACTTGACTGGACATAGCTTTGAGCAGCTTGCGGTAGGTGGCTGTGCTCTGAGCAGGCTGGCTGGACTATATGATCAGCAGAGATGTCTTCCGACTTAAGCAGTTCTGTGATTCTGTGAACATATGTGATGCACTTGCTGCCTGTACTAACTGTTCTTTACATTTGCATCTTTAAAAAGTCCTATGTTGGTTGAGAGAGAACTTAACTGAGTATGGATGGACCTCAAGCCTGTTTTACATGTCACTCTGATTCAAAGCTTGAAGCAGAGAACTAAAGAGTACCAGTTAACTTCGGGCCATGAGAGCATTGAGGTACAATCCATATGGTGTGGGTATTTTTATGGTGTCAGCTAGCGAATACCATCTTAGTATATAGCCCTGGATGGCATTAACTTCCATTCTATGTTTTGCCTACTCATGTGAGCAATTCTATCTTAACTGTAAGTTTTGCAAGGCAAAAAACCTTGTTGAATAATGCCTTGCATTTTCAAGCTTCAGACTTTTGGTTCTGTCCAATCATCAATATATTCAGACTTCTACTTTTCTGTATAGTTATAAAGTAATTTATGTAGCAGATGTGTAAACTCTTGTACATATGTCCATCAATTTGGATCTACTTTGGGTGTATAAGAATTTAAGATACTAACTTTGGTTTCTGAATGACTCCTGCCAATGTAACAATTAGAAGTATATGTAAAAATATCACTCTCAGTACTTTTCTCTGAAAAAGAAAAAAAAAAACAACCACATGCTGTTGAGAGAAAAGGGTTAAAATAAGATTTGTTGAGGAGGAAATGATTTCACTTCAAGTGAAATTCCCACCTTGCAGCTGGGAATGCTAGGAATGTGGGTAAGCCATTCATGCCTAAGTCATTCATCCTCTGCCTGTCTGGAAAAGTAGAATTCCTGTGTAGAGATAACACAGTCTCACAGGCATGCTTGAGCCTCCTTCTGGGAGGGAGAGGGAGATCATAAAAGCACAGCCCTCTGATAAACTCTGCTTGTTCAAAGGTTTTTGTTATATTGGGGCAGGCAGCAGCCCTGACTCCACCCCTGCTGGGTGCTAGGACAAACTGAGCCTAACGGAGCCTGTGCCCCCGTGTTTCTCGGCAGCCTGACATTGTTAGCGAGGTACTGAAATAAATGTACTCTTTGCATTTCAGCTGCGGTTTGGTGGTCACCCTGGTTACCTGAGCGTCTTGATTCACACATCCCTCCAGAAAACAAGCAACCTGCCCACCGTCACAAACCAAACTGAGCAATCATAAAAAAACCCCAAAAATGTTATAATAAAGTTTGTTTTACCGCAGTTAATAGCACCAATATTGAGTACTCAAAATACCACATGTACACAATGTAGAAAGGAAAGTCGTGCTCTCTAATACTGTGTGCCTCACCATAGCCATGGTATGTTAACTGTTCCGCTGTGTCTAAAGTCTCACACATATGCAGACAAATGCAGAGAGATCCAAACCAGGAATATTAGCACAAATACAAAACACGTTGGAACATGCACGCAGTTAAAAGAGTAACTTGGCATACCTGTCTTGTAATGATCTGATTGCTGCTTCTTCAGCAGTTAAGTACATCAGCGCCAGTACCTAGTGTGAGATTAACAGCTTCAAGATCCATGTGTAAAACTCTGAAATTATTACTTCTACCGACAAGGATTGGAGCTTTTGGCCTGTTTCCCAACACGGGCTTTTAGGCTTCTTTCAGAAGAAGTTATCATGTCTAGAGCGCAACATTTTGATTTCATGTAATTGTGAGATGTTATGTCTTTAAAAATAAAATGGTTTTAGATTCGCAATTGGTAGGTATGGATTTGTTCTGTTTCACACATAGCTCCAAAGAAAGATGTGGGTAGACCTTCTAGTTGTGGATATGTATTCAAAATTTGACTAATGTGCCTATATACTGGTTACATGTACACATTCAGGATAAAAATAGAAAGGAAAAAAAATGAAACAAAAAGAAAAAGACAACTTCTCCTTAGTTAAGGTTTCCCAATTAATATTACAATTTTGCAATAAGGGATTATGCCTACTCCTCAGGCTTGATGCCAGTAAGAATATTTCCATGTCAGTGGACTTCAAGACTAATTTGCTGTGATTATCAGGGAACTACTTTGTCAGCCTTCCTGTTCACTTTTGCAAGGACAGATCTGTTAATTCCAGCTCATTTACTTTATGTGGAATGAAAGGTAAATTCAACAGAAGTGGTCATAAGCCTCAAGCTTTCACTAGTAACAGTTGATCTTAGTTCTACATACTGTAATCATAGGATAAAACGTCAAACTATGCTTTAAAAAAGACAGGATGCTTAATTCATCAAACAAGGGCATTATTGCACTGCAGCAAAGGGAATGCTTATAGCCAAGTGCACACTGAGTTTTTCAGACAAGAGATACAGCAGAAACATTAAATCTGAAGGTTGTCTTAACAAAGTATCTTCTACAGACATCAACACGGTAAGACAGAGTACTCCCTTAGAATTTTGAAGGCAGTGGTACACAGGAAGGACAACCAAGTACATGATGTATTTTTCAGATTAAAAACAGTGGTTATAAAACAGAAAATGTTTAAGAGCACAGATTTTAGTTCCTGCTCTGTTTAGAATTGCTTAGGACATAGGAGAAATTCAAGCAAAATGCAGATGAATTAATTTTTAGGTTGTCAGCTCATTTTAAGTTGACTGTAATTATTCATCTAAGTAGTCCTTTTCTTTAAAATGATGATACTGTGTAATACTGATATTCTGTATCATCTCATTAGCACTTTCCTATATTTTAAAATTATTTTTTTAAGTCTAATTTTTATGTTTAAGCTGAATTTATAGCTTGGTTATACTACTCTGCAGATATTAGAGAAATATATTTTATGTATTTATATATTATTCATATAACTTGGAATTTTTGTTTTTATCTTGATTTAGAACTTCAGCTCTCAGCTGCTTGCTTCAAATACTGAGGCAGAGAGTTGGAGAAAATGGAGAAGTATATTCAAATTAGTGCTTAGCTTTTGAAAGTGGTATATTTTTACATCAGTGGTATATTTCCTACATACTAAAATGGATAAAAAGAGATCCATGTTTTATAATGGCAATAGTTATTGCTTGGATTGACAAATTAATTGCATATTTGAGCTTTAACACACAAATCCTGGAAGCTCTTTTTCTGAAAGTTTAATTTTAATACAGATTAATAACTGCAAATAAAAAATTGGAATTAAAACGAGACTAAAATATTGGTTATGTGTCATATTTTTATTTATATCATCAGTCTTCAAAAATGTGTATACAGTCATGAACAGAATAAAATTTTTAATAGAAATTTAAATTGCAGACAAATTAATTGATGTGCATTCTATTTATCCGAGGTTAAACTTCCCTGCAGTTTGTGTTATCAAGGAACAGGTTTCAGTAAACAAATTTTTTCATCCTTGTAGGTTTTAGGAGTTTATTTTTGTTTAGTTGTTTAGGCAAAATAAAAATTAGTCTGTCTCTGCAGTGATTTTATTTAGTTTTCTTCCAAATTATCATCATAGCATCATGGGTTGGGAGGGACAATTAAGGGTCATTAAAAGCAACTTATCTTCAATGCCCAGGGACATCTTCAGCTAGATCAGGCTGCTCAGAGCCTCATCCAACCTGACCTTAAATGTTTCCAGGGATGGGGCATCTATTACCTCTCGCCAACCTTTTCCAGTGCTTCACCACACTCATCATCAAGAATGTCTCCCTTAGTCCTGCTTTCAGCTGGGATAGGGTTGATTATCTTCTCTGTAGCTGCTACAGGTACATTACTCTGTTTTGGACTTAGTGTGAGAATGATGTTGAAAACAAGCTAATGGTTTAGCTGCTGCTAAGCAGTGCTTATTCTAAGCCAAGGACTTTCCACTTTCCCCTGCTCTGCCAGTGAGCAGGGGCACAAGAGTCTGTGAGGGAACAGTGCCAGGAGAGACTACCCAACCTCGTCAAAGGGATATTCCATACCCTGAACATGCTCAGCAATGCTCAGGTTATAAACCAGTGAAGTTCTCCAGGAGGGGCTGATTACAGCTCAGTGATGGGCATTGGTCAGTGGGTGATGAGCAACTCTATTGTGCATCACTTGTTTTTCTTGGGTTTTATTACTCTTTCTACTTATATCCTTATTCTTATTCTTATTCTTGTTATTTCAATTGTTAAGCTGTTCTTATCTCAGCCCACGAGTTCTACTTTTTTTGTGATTCTCCTTCCTACCCCACTGGAGGAAAAATGGGGAAAGGGAGAGTGAACAAGTGGATATCTGTGTGGTACTTAGGTGCCAGCTGGGGTTAAACTAAAACACCTTTATATGTAGCCTAATATGTGATGCACATGGAGGGGAAAAAACAAATAGGAATCTTCATTCTGATGCAAGAGGTACTGAGTCATACTAACAAAAAAGCTGGGAAAAGATCTTGTGCATATTTCATTTATTATGCTAGATATAAGTTGAGAGAAAATGTAGCAAGAAGTTCAGACAGGTCATGACAATAGTTTTTCCATTGCTCCTGGCATCCAGTCAAGCTTCGAGTATATCCAGTGATAGATATTTCACAACCTGTACATAATGCTCTAATTATTTGCCTCCTCTTACTATGACCTATTTTTCTAAGGTCCAATTGAAATTTCCCTTGCTGCAAATTCTGTCCCCTACTTCCTGTCNCTTTTTTTTTTTTTTTAATGTGTGTCTTCCAGTGGAGTCTGACTCTATTTTCTCCATACCCCCTGTTGTTTAGTGGCACCCCACCCTTAGAGAGAAGGAAGCAGCCAAGATTCATAGATCCTTGTGCTCAAAAGGAACAACGAAAGTCAAAGGGTCTGCGAAAGTTTGCCCCCCTTATCTTCTAAGCTTCTACAGCAGTGGAAGGCTGGAATGAAATCTGTTCCTGATCTTCACTTTTTAAGACTAGATAAACCGAATTCTTTAAGTCCCTCCTTTTGTATCACATACTTCAGTCTTCTAATCATCTTGGTGCCTCTTCTAAGAAAAACCGGTAAAGGAATATCTATCTTGTACTAAGGAAGAGGAAATTAAACATATGCACCCTCCTATAACACGCTGAGTAGCAGAGAATGATCACTTCGCTCAACCTGCTGGTGGTGCTTTTAGTGTGGAGAAGGATATGTGGTCGGCGTTCTTTGCCACAAGTATATAGTGATGCTCTGGCTGAGCCTGTCCAGCAAGACCCCACACTCTAGATCCTTTACTACAGATTTAAGTGAATGCATCTTAAAAATAAAATGGAAGAAATTAAATATTCCATTTTAAGTTAAAATTGAATTTTACAGCTGAAAGCAACTGCTAGTTTAACTGTATGAGGAAATTTCTATACTGTTGAACACAGGACTTATTTGACCCTCTATGCAATGATATAAGCTTGGCTACTTAATAATCCATGACTGGTATATGTAACTGAAGTAGTAAAAATTGCAAGAAAAGATAGAAGTATGGGCAAAGGAGTACAAAACATGTCTTAACAGCAGGAGAAATAAGAGACCTGTAAAAGACTGAAAAGAATGTTGCTACTTTTAAGCGCTGGAATTGCAGACCTTTTCAGGGCATCTTGATGTAATTGTGTGCTATATTAATTATCTTTTACCATTAGGTGGTAGTATAATAGCAGATATACTAAAAAATAATTTAAATAAATGCATTTAATTTATGTATATGTGTTATATAAAATATAAATTCTGTTCCTAGTGCTCTTCCTTTCAGACGTTGGTATTTTACTTACAATGATATTAGTAATACCACCTATATTGGTACATCACTATAATCTTAAAATCCATTGTAATAAAAGCATATTTTAGCAGTTGGTAGATGACAGAGAAGATTGTAGAGGTTCCATAATTCCAAAGTGGTCTGTATAGGAATCTTATAATACTCTGGGCGTAAGTGTGTGTATACTGTCTGTACAGTGAGCAGTGTTAGGATATGCAAACCATGAAGACCAGAAAAAAGTACTGGAGTAGAAAAGCATCAGCAGGAGGTAGATGAGCACATTTTCAATAAATATTCTAACATCATAGGAAAGTCTCTAAAACACTAGTTATAAATCCCTAGCTTAAATCTTACCTCCGCTACGTGTTTATATCAATCTTTGTGGAAGATATAGACCACTAATGTTTTCTTTATAGTGTGATTTAAGTTACCTAAAGTCTAAATAAAGTGTTTCCAGTTGTCTTTTGGCCTCAGGAGCTGGTAAAAATACTCTTTTTCTTTATTACTGCATGATAATAATATAATGACATTGAATTTGTCTTAGTCTAATATTATATTTAGCATTCGCCTGCAATTGAACCACATATTAGACTGGAGTTATACATTTTTCCTTTTGGATTTAACCTTTTATGCTTGTTTTGACTTCAGACTAGATGCAATCTTTTCAATGTAGTATTTTTTGCAAGCTCCCCACTCTGTCTCATGACTTTAAAGTCTTGAAGATTTGGACTGAGGAGAAGAGTTGTTTATTTTTCTTATCTCTCATTTATTGTGTAAGAAGAAGGTGCATTTAAAATGTTAATTCTGTGGCTCAGTTTTATATCATCTTGATTATTTATCATCTTAGGTCTGTGAACCAGTCACGTATTTTTAACTTCAGAAGCACTTTTCCTGATTCGTTATAATGTAGCTTTTGTTTCTGTTCACATGCTTTTTGTACAATTCCGGGCTTCCAGTAGGGTCTTACATCTGACTACAATTAGTGGATGTTCTGGAACATAGCAGGGTAGTTTTGACTTGATTATTGGCATTTAGGTGGTGAATCATCCTCTGCAGGAATGTGCCAATCTTGTCTGATTTTACGAAGCAGGCTACACTACCTTGTTTGGTTTTCCCTGTTTTTCTGATACACACACACACAACCCCCTCCCTCCCACCCTAAGCAGTTTTCTCATTTGTTTTCTTTATCAATTCAATTTCTTGTGAAGCAAAGGAGCATGTCCTATACATATTCTCATTCTTTTGTAGGTTTTGGGCATCCTTACTTGACTCAGAATATTGTTTTCTGAGCCACAGTTTCAATTGGAGATGTGAAGCTGAAATTATTATTTCTGTGCTGTAACAAAGATGAATCTATGTCTTAAGATATTTCTGTCATGTGAAACTCAGCTGCATCATGTTCACTGAGTATCTTGAAATATACAGAAAAGCTAGGCCTTGTACATCTTTAAGGGAAGACTCCAGGAACAGCAAGCTTCTCAGGCATATACTAGCCTTATGCATTAAGTCCATAACGTACAGCCTCACAGAAAATGTTCAATAAAAGTAGAGCTACCTGAGTTCAGAATCCTACATGAAAATTACAAACTACAAAAAAATTATACACTACAAAATATTTTTCTGATGAAATGAAAAATGGATATCATGGAAAATGAAATCATCAAGGAATTTCTCAAAAACTGTTACTAGTGTAGTTCTTGTTGAACAGCCAGCAAACCTTTGCTTGTTAACATACAGTAATAGACTGACAAAGATGGAAACGCATGAAAAATGGTGGCACAGTGATAGAGGCAAGGTCACGTTGTGTAGCATATTTTTTTTTTATTCATGAGTTTACATAGTTACATCAGCATAATTTTACAGCTATCCATGCTAATATGTGTTATTTAACTTTCCTGAGGTGTTTTGTTGGGTTTTTTTACCTTCCTGTAATATGGTTGCCCATAATCTATCCATACTGCTGCTACTCTAAGTATTTTGAGTATACCTTAAGTTTTGAACTGGAATGATAGGGTCTTTATTACAAGATAAGATCAGCTGGTTTTGAAATGAAGGAGTTACATTATTTCAGAATATATTCAGAAATAGCAGATGCACACACTTTCAATTTCTGTTCCAAATGAACTGATGTGCTGCCAGTATTTGACATGGTTGATCTGGTATTTCGTCAGCTTGTCTTATTTCATGTAGTGTGTTTGCTACCTTGAAAATCTTGAACTAGTTGCAATTCCTCAAATACTTCCAACACAAGTATCTGATCTTGTTTCATTAACACTCTGCTGCTTCCTGATTTGCACTGTTATTCTTCGTGCTTTCTGGAAAGTATAGCCATGCTTTGTAAAGTCTACAAAAAATATGCAACATTTTTTGTTAACAAAGTTTGCTGAATGCCTGTGTTTATTTTCAGAATGTTCAAAAACATTCTCCCACCCCACCCCTAATCTCAATTTATATACTCAAAAGTTGGAAGTACCTGTATGAAAGAAATTTGCAAGCTGTTAAATGTTTCTCTTCTTCAAACTCTTTAAGTACTGCCTCTCAGCATAAGTTTCACCAATATACTTTCAAAAGATCATTTTCTTCAGGCCACTTCAGAATTAAATATTGTTTAAATCCAACTTGCTTAACCACATAAAAAAATTTCATATGTATTCTTATTTAATTGATCTGACCTTTCATTTCTTCTTTAATAAATTTACCTGTGTAACCCTCAGTTAATTATTTTATATGTTGCTTTGCAATGTTTGCCTTGCCCCACATAGTAAAGTTAAATTGTTTTCATGCAACAATAATGGGTTTTGCTGTTGGAATTCTATTGTATCTTTTGGAAGATGGTTATAGTTGGATGACTTAAAAATTAGTGTTTCTCTTCCTACAGGCTAGCTCAATGTTTAGCATTATTGGTAGAATCTGTGCAACAAACCTCTTACTCTCAGATTTCTTCCTGTCTTGTGGGTCTTCAATTTGTCTTTCAGGGTAAAAAAATCATGATTTACATAGTCTTTTTAAAAATCCATTATCATGTTTAAGCTAGCCAAAATGAAGGGGGGGGGGGTGGTTTCCCTCTTCAAATTAAAACAACTTTTTATAATGGCAGAATGCTGGGAATGATATATGCAAGGCAAACTGAGGTGAAATTTTCAAAATGCGTTCAGAGTGAAACATAACTGTGCAGTTTTATAGCAAGAAATTTTGCTCAGAGAGATTTTGGAGTAGCCTTACTTGGAGAAATTCAAAAGCCATCTGGACATGTTCCTGGGCAACCAGCTGCAGGTGGCCCTTCCTGAGCAGGGGTTTACAACAAGAACTTCCAAGGTTGTTCCAACCTTAGCCAACCTCTAATTCTATGATTTTTGCAGTTTTTTGATCACTGCTAGGTGACAGATTATCAGGTAGTTTCATCATACCTTCAATCTGGCTTACTGAGTGGTGAAAGAGTCTGATTATTATCAGTTTAATATTTAGTTCATATTGATATATGTGTGTGGTGATACTTTGTAGAATTTCATGTAAAGAGATCATCTGAAGAGAAAGCACATTCCTAAATCCAAAATGCTAAAAATCTAGATATGCAAAATGCAGCTAGTATGTTTTTGACAACATTCTTGGCAAAAATTTTGATTGGATCTGATGCTAAATATCTTTGGAAACAACTAGTCACTCTTAGAGTACAGCACAGTACATAATCACTAACCTGGCTGTAACAGCTGTGTCAGTCCCCAGCTGTAGCTGCTTCGGTCTTATATTGTGTAACTTAGAAAGCAGAGGGATCACTCACACAGTGGAATAGACTATTAAATACACCTACCTCTGATTCCTTTTCACTGTTTTAGATACATGAGTTTGGAATATCTTGAATTTCACTTCTAGCCACCTGTTTATTTAAATCTTGCAGTTCACCTTAGGTGCTCTGTGGCTTCTGTTTGTTACTTTGCTTTTCTGTTTCTCCAACATTGTGCATGGGGGCCCAACAAGTTATCTCCTTTTGTCCAAGAAGGTATATCTACCTTCTTGGAAGTAGTACACACCTTAGAAAAGGTGATGCTGAGTATATTGCATCGATGTGATCCTTGGGGAAATGATTGCCAAAGGGAATCTCATCTACTTAGGTGAAAAGCACCTCCTATACATAGAGGAAAGCAGTGTGTTCTAGGAATTGATTCTTTCTCTATTTTTTTTTTTTTTTTGAGGGTAGGGGAACTTGGTGGTGTACCCACCCTTGTCCTAGAAAAAGATATTAATAAATAAATAATTAATACACGGTTTAATTCAGAAATATTTTTTAAAGTAGTAATGCTTATGCAGCACAGGTTGCAATACTTGTCTTCATTCTCTCTTTATTCAGCATGGTGGCCATTCATGTTCAAGGGATATCCTTACAGAAAACTGAGAGACAGATTAGATTTTACATGGAATCAGAGACTATTATTTTTTCTTGGTATTCTTGATCATTAGGGAAAATTGCGTTCAAACTAAAAATTTCTTTGGTCTGAGGTAAACTTAACTGAATTCATCTTATATTTCAGTTGCTTCTAGTTAGAAAGCATACAGCTCTCTTGTTGAGGACAAGACCCTATATAATTTTCAGGTTTTTACAAGTGTTACAGGTAGTGTATAGTGTACCATTTCTAAATTGATGTCTAAAATGTTTTTCTGTGACTTGTGTTTAAGACTGAAATTTAAATTCTGGAGAACAAATAAATGTTCTCTTTTTTCCCCCCAGCCCTTTTAAATTCTATTGTTTTGTGTTCTGCTGTTAAGAAAGACAGTAAAACTGCAACCATTTAATAATAAAGCAGAAAGGGAATAGAAATAGGAAAAATAAGGCATCCAAGAGACAAGAGTCAGTTCTGAAAAAAGCCACTGCATTATAAAAAAATAAATTATACTTAGTGCATTATTATTGTCCATTAGGAATTGTTCCAATTTCAAATGCTTTCTTGTGGATGAAGCAATTCATTACACAAAACTCATGAATTTATGTCTCACTTCACAAAACACTTCACACCAATTTTACCTCACTAAGTTTCCACTGGCCTATATGGAATTATTCTCAGTGTACGTAAATGTAAATGAGGATACAATCAGGCCTTGTGACTGAGTCTTGCTCTTGCAGAGTGAAGCTATCTGTGAACTCAAGAATGTAAGGAGAATAGTAATTATCTATTGCAGCTGCAGTTCTTTAATGTCTCAGGTTTAAATAGGAAAAGATCAAAGAGCCATTGCACTGTACCCTGATAAACCTGAAGGCACAGCAGTTATTGCAATCTAACAGCATGATCCCAGCTCAAACTCTTCTAGCAGGCTAAACAGCTAAAGATTTGAAAGATTCTGTCCAGTCCTGTGAAGACTTTTACACAAAAAACAATGATTATTAGAAAAACTATTACATAATTTACTGCTGAAAAACGCTGCACACAAAGACTTTTTACTGTATTCTTTGTGTAACTCTTAACACAGTGGAATTCTACTTCTACCTGGAAGCAAAATAATACTAGTATTAGTACTGCATATTATGAAGGGATGGCACTGGTTCTGTATACTATTCACATTATTTGCGAGTTTATATCCCTAATCTTAAGGGGTTTTTCCCCCCATCTCCTCTAATGCAGATGCTTGATGTGGTTATTATTATTTTCATTAAACTTCTTCTTCCTTTTCTTTTCCTATAAGGATTCACACCAGGACAATGCCAGTAATTAAAAGATGAGAAACAAACTTTGCCTGGACAGTGTATAGAGACTCCTGATGACTCAGAACCTGCTTTTTATAAATATAATCCTTGCATTAGGAGCTCCTTTGCTCATAAAAAATTGAAAATCAATAGCAATAATTTCCATCTCCATTCATGATCCACTCTTCACTGGTTTATCCTTTTTATTTTCTGGATCTGCTTTTTAAAAATGCCAGAGAGTCCTGACAAAGTGGAACAATTTATTTATTTATTTTTCTCCTCTGACCAAATTCCTAGCATCCAATTTCTGTTTTAAATTTTTAACGTCTTTGTGTCACTTTCAGCGTTCAACATAAATAAAAAAATACATATTCCTTCATGGGCTGATAAATTCAGAATGTCAACAGCTGTTGTTCATCTTTTCGGTGTAGATTTCAAGCTTTTATCTCTGGGTCATAGGAGTCAACAAAATGAGGTTAAGTCAGAGCCTGCATACTTATGAGGCTTAGAGAGTATATTTGTGTGACTCTGAAGGGAGATAAATGTGCTATTATGAGAAATACATGCAAGAATCTGCATTAGTTGCAGATGTTTATGAGCTAACAGAAAAGAAAAAGCTTGAAAATACAATGACAATCCTTACTTGCAGGAGACTTCATGAAGTCCTATCCAGTACTTTGCATGGTAAAAAGTGTTTCTATATATTATTAATAATAAACTTCTGGATGCCCAATCTAGAAACCGTTTTTCTTTGTCTGACTACTTCTTCCTCTGCATCAGTTGCCAATTGGTAGTTGTACATTTTTTTCTTGGAGGATATAGGTTTTTGAAATCAATATATTTGATAGAAAAATCAGCAGAAAAGTATCTGGAGTGAACATGAAATGTATGTGTTTATGATTATATATATACAATAATTGTATGCATATGTAGGTATTTGGGAGTAAAAAAAATGTCAAATCTGTCAGCTGGAGCTTTCTACAAAGCAATTGGGATGTCAGGAAGGCTTGAAATATTATCATTTTCAGATGAATTGTGTTTAAACACTAAAATGGCTGTGTTCTAATCTAGAGTTTTTTAACTGTGCGAGTTACAATTGACTGTTTTTTGGTGATTCATCATGCTACACAGGAAAGATGTGCTCAGGAGTAGAATGAAAGAGTGCTATGACTGTGGTGAAAATTTGGAAGAATATAGTCTTCAACATCAATGGGAAAGAATCTACCCTGTGTTCAAGCATGTAATCCCTGGTCTCCATTGGAGGATGTGTGTTTTCTGTCGGCAGGATGAAATCAAAATAAGGCACTGGCACCAAAAGTAGAAGTTTTGCAACACATACTTGGAGTAAATAATGTGACAATATTTTCTGTAAAGTAAATTTAAATACAGTAAGATACCCTGCCTTTGGTAAAGAAATCATTTTTTATTAGATGGTTGACTGTCCATTATAAAATCAAATTTATGTAGTAAAACATTATACTAGTAAAAAACCCAAATATAACATTATAAAGATATGCTAATAAAAACAAAATAAAAAAAACCCTAAAACAAACCAGCACTGTATAAATTTCATTAATATCAAGAAACATCTCCGTAGTTAAGACTTCTGTTTTGAGTTCATTTTCTCTGTTTATTTCAGCATCTTTCAAAATGAAAAATTATCTCTGTAATCAATCATTTAAATGTACAGAGAAAGTAATTGTCTCAGATTATGAGAGCTACAGTCTGTAGTTATAGAAAGAGTGCTAAGTAACTGTTCACATCCTCTGGAACCGTTCTGTGAGGACAGTAAGTCACCCGCAGATTTCATTGACACCTCAGTGAGAAACTTTGCACAGGCTATGAAGTTTCTCAGATTTCTGTGAGGATTCTTTACAGTAAGTGTCGACTTTTTATTGACAGTCACATCAAATGCATAATGGAAGTGTAAACCTGCAGAGGAAAAAAATGAGACTGCTCTGGAAGCTCAGTGTTACCTAGTCTGGATAAGAAATAAGTACTGGAATTCAGATCAAAGTAAGAAAAGAAAATTTTCTTCCCTTTATGGTCCTTTTTTATGTTTGCCACTAGTATTTCTGCAGCTGCTGAATACCATCAGATGGGGTTCCCCCCCGGCTTTTCCTGAAAACTTATGTTTCTTTTTCCTTTTTTTTTAAATATGGCCACATTTGGGAAAAAGCCAAAACCAAACCGGAAAAAACCCCAGGAGTGTTGGCTCATAAGTTCACATGTTAAAAATTTCATAATTTCATTGTGTGAGTTCAGGGTACAAAGGTACACTCCTCCGATGGAAGGGATGTGCTGGACAGGAGCAGTAACATTTGTTAACAAGATGAGGGAACACCTACTGGCTGCAACGTAACGGCACGTTAGATGAAAAGATTTCCTATTTCCTTTGCCTCCTCCTTCCTTCACCACCCTCTTTTTCCCTGGAGACGCTGGGTGAACAAACATGGCACAACGTGCTGTCGCTCCCGCTGTG
The DNA here is from genome assembly GCA_013398015.1 of Oreocharis arfaki. NCBI lineage: Eukaryota > Metazoa > Chordata > Aves > Passeriformes > Paramythiidae > Oreocharis > Oreocharis arfaki. The sequence continues at coordinate 1,715 of VZRR01002468.1, read as the reverse complement.
TACATGGCTCACCTCGTGCCACGAAGCGTATTAACTCCTGATCATGACAAGTGCAAGTGGAAGCCGGTGAATGACGATACTCAGCACCTGCCCCATCTGCTAGGCAGATGGTTGCACATATGAATTTATTACTGCATTGATAAAGGACTTGCTCTGTAGGTAGGGAGTTGCAGATGACAAGGTGGGGAAAAGGTGAAGGGACAACATCTGCATTGAGAGATACCAGTGTTGTTTTAACCTTTGTATTCCTTTCTCCATAATCCCTCTGGTGCTCTGTTTGTGTGGTATCCATTTGTTTGGCATTATGGGGTTTTTTTTTTACTTTTCTGTCTCCTTTTTTTTTTCTTCATTTTAATTTTATTTTCGTGCTCAATAATGCACTTCAGCTTAATGGACTGCTTAAAGCTGAAAAAGCAGTCTCTCCTTGTTTTTACTTTAAATCCTTCATTTTCATTTGAGGAAGGGAGAAAAGTCTAAATATTGAAGCTTGCGTGCTTGAACGTTTTTACATTGTATGTTACATTTTAGATATGTAGATATTGTTTATGGAGAAAGGAAGGAAGAAAACTTGGCAGAGGGACTCAGGTCATGCCATAGAGAGTAAACGAAACATTGTTTTTACTCCATGGGACAATCATTGAGCTGCTGGATCTGCATCTTAGTGGAACATTGCAAAACAGACACAGTAGGGGGTAAGAAACTAGGCTTTATACAACTCTAAATGATTTACAGACATATAAAACTGTAGATGCTATGCCCATTAATGAGTTGTTTGCGATCTAAAATTCCTTCCTTTCACAAAGTTATGCCTTTGTGCACAGGCATCCATGTTTTGTCCTCTTATTTACAATTTGTCAGCTGAACTAAATCGAGAAACCCTTATTTATAGTTCCCATGAAGATTCTAAAACATAATTACTCTATTATAAAGCAAAATATGAAGAAGTCAGTTTTTTTGTAGGTTAGTTTTATGGTTAAGATTTTTCATGAAATTTATTTTCCACTGACTCATTTCTAAAATGCCTCAGGCACTGGTGTTAGTCCTTTATTTTTATGCTGCCTAATTGAAACAATTCATCAATTATCATAGTTTGGCTTGCCAGATAACAGAATATCATCAAAATACAAAAATCAGATAATATGAGAAATAAAATTGATAAATAGAAAGTGATTGTGTTTTGGTATCAGCTTCTCTTTGCCTATGCCATGCTATTCAGTGGTAATACAGCAGCATTTTCTTTTCTCCCAGTATATAAAGGTTGGCTACTGGACAGAATAAAAAACAATATTTATACACAAAGGAGATTAATGTGTCCAGAAGACATTACCTCTCATGTCTGAAGAGCAGAGCGTTGTGAATAGAGTGAGTGTACTGTGTTGCATGATTATTTAAAAGGGAACATCATTCTTGCTGCTAGTGATGATGGTATTATAGGCTGCTGATGGCAGCATGGAAATTTGCGAGATTACAGGTCAGTTGTGACCCTCCTTCAAGTAAGCATAACTTCACTATTCAATCAACCTCTGTGCATGTCAGATTGTGTGAGACAGAAGTAGCTGCCAGCTCCAAGCTTGCTGATTGCATAACTTCAGAGAATATTTTGTTTATGCAGAGTTCTGATTGTCTGTCTCGCTGTTCTGCACTCTGCAAATCCCTTCCCAGCCCGGCATTTAAGTGGTTTGTTTTTTGTGTTTTGGTTTGTTGTTTATTTTTTT